>CM040128.1:161194589-161752834 GCA_022559845.1 Amorphophallus konjac | reverse complement strand
AATTCTTCATTTTTTAATAAAAAATGAATCAAAATAATTAACCTGAAATAAGGAAGTGTGTTAACCTACTTTTATTCCAATGTGATTTGGTAACAAGTGGGTTAACTATTTAATCATGACAATCAAAATATCATAATTGCCCCTTCTTCATGATTTTTTTAATATATCTCTCTTCCTCTCTTTCTACTCTCTCTCTCACGTCACTCTCTCTCTCTCACACACACAAACATACATTAATTACGAGTTTAAGTATATATTTTAAATAAATTTTTTATTTTATTATAATTTAAAATTATTTTTAATATATACTATAAATTGAATATATCATAAAAATAAATGGAAATTTAAAAGTCAAAAATAACATTAATTACGAATTTGAAAAGGTCTAGAAAGTATAAAAATGAAAAAAAATCATGCCCACGATCCTCGAAAACGCACAACGCGCCTATAACATTTCGGAGCTGAAAAACGCAGCGGTTCGTCCTACACAGGGTTCAGTAGACTAATCAGCCAAAAATCGAATAAACCGTAAAACGCACTCCGGAACCCATGAAATCGATCTAAAATTTACGGATCCTGATCTGAAAAATATCCGAAAAATTCGGGACAACCAAAATATTATATCCATGTCTCTTTTTAATTTTTTTAATATATCTCTCATCCTCTCTCTCTACCTCTCTCTCACGTCACTCTCTCTCTCTCACAAACATACATTAATTACGAGTTTAAGTATATATTTTGATTAAAAAATTTTATTTTATTATAATTTAAAATTATTTTTAGTATATACTATAAATTGAATATATCATAAAAATAAATTTATTTTGATAAGTAACATCAATAATATCATTAATTGGAATTTAAAAGTCAAAAATAACATTTATTACGGATTTATGCTACGATTCATCTTTACATTTTTTTATTTTATCTTGATTTTTAAATATTTTTAATATATTATATGAATATAATATATCATGAAAATACATTATATTTGATAAATAACATCAATAATATCACTAATTAAAATTTAAAGGTCAAAAATGACATTAATTACGAGTTTTGTGTTACTATTCATCCTTAAAAAAATTATTTTATCTTATTTTTTAAATATTTTTAATATATTTTATAAATATAATATACTATGAAAATAAATTTTATCTGATAAATAACATCAATAATCTCACTAATTTATATTTAAAAAATTAAAATGACATTAATTACGAGTTTATGTTACTGTTTATCAAATAATAAATTTTATTTTATATTATATATATATATTTAATAGATTATATATGATAAATATATCGTTACTCTAAATATATTTTTAATATATATTATGAGTTTTGATTATTGTTCATCTTAAATAAAATTTATTTAACTTTATTTTTAAATAATTTTAATATATTCTATAAATTGAATCTACTATGTAATTGATTTTTTATAAGTAATATTAATAATCTCACTAATTTAAAGGTCAAACATGATATTAATTACGAGTTTAATTTATTATTCATCTTAAAAGTATTTTATTTTAATATTTAAATAATTTTTTATGACAAATATATTATTATAAGAATAAAAATTTTGATAAAATTTATTATTAGTATTATTAATTAAAATTTTAACAATGACAAAATTTATAACAATATGTGCGTGAGGGAGAGAGAGAGAGGGGGTGAGCATTTATTTGTGTGAGAGAGAGGGAGAGAGAGGGAGGGTGAGTATGTGTACGAGAAAGAGAGAGAGGGGATTGTGAGCATTAATTAGATGTGAGAGAGGGAGGGAGGGTGAGTACGCCTTAGTGTGAGAGAGAGAGAGAGATAGTGTGCATTAATGAGAGAGAGAGATAATGGGACAGATGTTAACCCATCTCTCAGGGTGGGATTGGAAACTCGGGATTATCCCGTGGTTAGCCCATTAAATACCCCAATTAACGATAGCCCTTGTCAAAATGCAAAATGTATTAATCTGGAGTAACCCTGTGGTTAACCACAGGGTAACTCCTTTTCAAAGCGGGGCTGGGGACCAATATGTCCAAACTCACTCACTATGTAACCCCTATATGACTATGGACAAGATGATGCATGAGAGAGAGACCGGGGCTTCCTTCTTGCCAAGCTCTGGAATGTGGATGCACGCATGGAAGGGGTGTGATAATAGACTTCCTCGACAAGGTGTGGGAAAGGGTATGAGTCGAGAGGCTCACTAGGGAGGGGATCGAAAGGGTCAAAGAAATGATGACCCCTCCCGACAGGTCCCTTCACTATACTTGCCCATGTTCGACATTCGCCCAAGTGCAGATGGTCACCTTTAGGCACTAAAATAGATAGGGCAAGGGGCTCACGTGGAAGGTAAGGAAGGTAAGGTTCCTCCCTCGGGACAGTAATGCCATAAGAGGGGACAAAGTCAAGCTCATCGGATGTGAGAAAGAATAAAAGGACCTCGGAGGTGATATGTCTTATGGTGTACACCGAGGTAATGGATTCTAAAGCAGGGTGCGTGAAGCTCTGACTATAGGATTGGTCAGACCCTAAGGCCAACATATACGTCAACTCCCATTGACAATTTAAACTCCTAATAAAGTCCTTCACATTTTCTACAAAATAGAAGGAACGAAAAGTGGTGTGAAAGGTGTTAAAGGGGCACAATTGGGAGAGCTGGCTCCATGGATGGGTAGCAAGGGATCGGAGCATCTAGAATTAGACTCTTTTCTAACCAGCTAGCTAAAGGCTCTCCGATGACAAGTTCACCCTCGGGAGGCAAGGATGGCTCAAGATGAGGGTCGAAAGGTGAAGCATCTCCCTCGGGTGAGGGAAAGGAGTCTTGTATGAAGTGGATGGGACGTTGGCTCTCTATTGAGGGTGCGGGCGGACAGTGTCGGCCCTGACCTCTTTAGATTCTGGCACGACTTCTTTCTGGCTGGGGGGTGGGCTAGGGGAAGTCGGTGATGCTATAGGAGTGTGCATCCTTTCAAGTCTCTCCCTAAAGGTTTGTAGGAGTTCGGCGAGGGGAAGATCCCTCAGGATAGAGGTGTTCGGGGAGACTTGCTGGTAATCATGAGACTTAGTCTCGGACCTAGACTCATACACATGTGGAACCCTACTCCTCTAACTATGATGTGCTCGGTTAGGGGTAAAAGGGTGGGGTAGGTAGGTCCTCCTAAGCTCAAGTTTCATGTCGTACCAGGACTCCATAGGCCTTTGCCGCCTAATGTCTCTCAAGCTCTCAATGCACCTCCACTTATCCTTGGCTTCGTACAAATGTCTCTCCTTGGCAAAAGAGACTTGCATAACATCAGGCATGGGGTAACACCCAAAATATCTGTCCATGCCAGCTTCCCAAGCTTGGTATTCACTCGGGTCATGGGAGCCGTCGAAGGTAGGGGCTTCAGGCCTAATGAACGAGAGGGGGTGGTTCCCAAGCCCATGGGTGTATCTCTCCTCCCTACTAGGTAGACAATCATATTGCCTGGGGGACCGAAAATCCATGGGAAGACTCGGAGGGGGAACCTATGGAAGGGACATGCAAGACAACTAAGAGACAAGGGGGCAAAAACTCACGGACCTAGACACGACTCTAAATGGTGATGCAAAGGGGTAGAATGCAAACTCAATTGCACCTAAAACAAACCTAATGACTCAAATGCACCGTAGAAAAACCTATGGACTCAAATTACCTAGGACCCCAATTTAATAGAACAAATTGGTTCCCAAGGCTCTGATACCAAAATTGATGCGGGACACAATGCAAGCTAGGACTATATGTGAAGACGCGACTAAATGGACACTTAAGAACAGCAACTTGCAATAGTTTGAACGGTGTAGACTCGAGCACCTAACGTTCCCAAGAGAGAAACTACGCCAAGTAACAAGCAACTCAAGCTCGCAAAAACGTCCCCAAGAGAGGGAAGTGCGTCATCCGCACGGTTGAGAAACCGGTGAATCTAGGGTGGTCGACTCCACACTCGCGACTCGGTGAGTCACGGACGGTCACACTCTCTCACCACGGCAGTGATATAAACAAAATTGAGCTAGAAAGCAAAGAATTCACAAGCAACAACGTCTAGAGAATATACTAAATGAGAAAGTAGCGCAAGGGAAGAGCAGACACATACCTCTACGCTCGGGGCGTGGGGAAGAAGCCCGGCCAAGTCACACGACCACCCGGTACAGGAGCTAAACAGAGGTACAACCCAAATAAAGCCCACTCCTCATAGGGAGGTAAAAGGCTACACAGCGATATCCCGGGGTCATGCGAAGTGGGGTGACGGGTATTGGGTCGGTGAAGCTTGTCGTCCACGTACAGTCGCAACTGAAGCGAACTGCGCCCACGAACCGGCCTAAGTCTAGCAGCGAGGAAGGCGAGCCTCGGCGCCTGAGAAGGACCAACAGTCCTTAGAGGTGAGCAGCAAGGGATGAAGATCGCTCGGGAAGACGCTGGACACTGTCGGCGGGGGAGGGAAGCTCTGGCATGACCTCGAACGGGGGGGCAGACTGCTGGGCAAACTACATGGTGCTGGAAGTAGCAGGTACACGAGTCCGGTACGCCACCTTCTGCTCATCCGTTGGTCACGAAAATTGGCTTGGACGCTGTTGGGGAAGTCCAGGGACTCCGGTGAAGTGGCAACTGCAACTTAGTACCAAGGACGTCGTTGCAAATTTTGTAACAGACCCTATGCGTTCTGGTCTATCCTCAGGCAGCAGGACCGTGGATCGAAGATCGGGCTAGAACCATGGCTTCCAGGGTGCAAATGGGGCGGGGTTTTCTCTGGTTGACAGGTGAGGGTCGTGGGGTGATTGGGTAGAAATGGCGGGGTGGCGTGCAGTGGGGGTTTTGGGTGTGGGAAGTGAAAATAGACCCGGCTCAGTTCTACAGTTCAGTGCAGTCAGAACTGAGGGTAGAAAGTATGGGCGGGGAAAGTACAGAAAATGGGCTCAAAAAATTGGGAGAAAACTATGGGGAAAGGTTATGGACGTGGTTAAACAGTGCTCAAAATTTCAGGTCATTCAGAGATGATTTGGGGGTCATCCCTTTGGAAGTGTTTGAGCATTGTCCCGATAGGACTGCATAGGGACAATCCGCGCGACCAAAATGGGTATAACGGGAATTTTGTGCACAAAACGAATTTGGGCATGGGATTTTGTATAGGAGGTGGGGGATAGGTAGAGGAATAAAAGTGAAGAAAACGTCGAAGTGATCAGAGGTCGGGAAGAGGGAGTCCCAATCCGATCTTCCAGGTTTAGGTTTTCTACAGGTCTGCATAGAGGCAGCCTGCGCCGAGAAAGGGCTTACAAAGGCAACTTTTGCTACTAGACGAGTTAGGGCATGGGAATTTCAGGGAATGTGGGGGCATAAGGAGGAAGAAAAGTTATGAAGAAGTCAATGGGATTTGAGGACGGGAGAAAGGGGTGCCAACTTGATCTTCCTTGTCAAGTTCTGCAGACAAACGCCCAGGGAGGGGTGCGCAGGGCAGCAAGGTTCCTCCTCCAAGCTTGCAGCAAAACCTTGATCCATGGGACTCCTGGCTTGAGAAGAAGATGGGGAGGTCACCTCCCAGCAGTGGAGCAGCAAGAACCTGCAAGAAAGGGGGCTAGGACGTCGCACCCTAGAGGGAGAGGAAGAGGGGGATAGATGGGTGTCGCACCCAAGAGGAAGGGAGGTGGGGAGGCCGCGGCCAACACACGAGCTTTTCTCCAATAATAATTATTCTTCATTCGTTCATTAGCATCCCTCAACGGGGGGAATACATGACAATATATAAAGTATGGGGTCTATCTTCCCTCCTTGGAGTTTTGAATTCGAACCCATTTGAAATTTGGGGTGGGCTTTGGGCCATGGCACCGCCTTGTCCTAGATGGGCCTAAGGTGCACCCAACCCACTAGCACAATGAGAAACCCCTAACTCTAGCAGAATAATAATGTCTAGATGGCCCATAAATAGCCTACAAAATAGACACAACTTGAAATAAAAGAGAAATTAAAATCTAGCTCTCTCCGAGCCATAACGAAGCCTGTGTGGCTCTGCGGGTCTATCGTCGGTGGCTTGTCTGTGAGGCCTCATGTCGGCCTAGGCCTCTGGTGTCCTCGCCATTGTGCTCAGATGTTTGGGGATTATAGTCAGCCGCTACAGCTCCCCATGCTCCTTTCTAGCCGCCTTTGGCCCGGTATAGGCCACCTCTCCCATAATGTTAGCTTCAAAGCTCCTCTTCATGGTGTTTTTAGTGATTTTGGAAAGTTTTCAAGGCTTAAAGTAGAGATTGCTCCGAGCTGTGAATTCTGGGTGTGTTCCTAGTTATAGGGCTTTAGTTCTAGTGCTAACACATTACGATTGAGGCTAATTAGATTTAGATTGAGTTAGGCTAAGTTCTAACACGGATTAGGTGCTTCTAGCCCCGAGTTCGGACTCTCATGGAGAGTCCCACTCGAATTTGTCTAAGTTTCCTCCTTAGCGGTCTATCGAGCGATCGCCAGGCTCCCCCAAACGGTCGTCAGGCGACCATTTAGTCCCTTTCTTCACCGCCTTCACACTGCTCCCCTAACGGTTTATCGGTAGACCATTTTTTTCATCTTGGCGGTCTTATGTAGGACCATTTTCCTCTGTTTTCATGTTTAAGCATAAGCTTTCTCTCTTTAATTCTCAGTCTTCTCGCTCTCTCTCCTAATCTCACTGTCAGTCCTAAAGGTCGTTGTTAGTGAGTCAGCATTCACATTCACATTGCATTTGAAAAAGACAAAAAAAGATCATGTAATTTTCACTAAAATAGAGTCATGTACATGTGTCATAAAAGAAAAAGAAAAAGTACAGCTCATGCCCCGGCTGGTCCCTCTCTTGGACCACCGCTGTCCCCTGTCCCCTCATGCCTCTTCGCCGGCGGAGCCATAGAGGTGCTCCCCTCCTCTCGGTGACGTCGCCACTGCTCATCCTCCTCGTTCCTCCGATGGCCGGAGGAACCTGTAAGATAATCCCGGTGCATGCGGCGCGCACCACTCTGCGACATGCTATGGGAGGATCGTCTGCCCACTAGCTGAAGTGCCCTCTCGGGCACTTGGATCTCGGCTCTAAGCTCTGCTGCAGCTGCTGCCCCGGCTCTGAGTTTCTCTACCTTTACGCGAAGAGGAGCCACCTCAGCCGCCTCTGCTCGCAATCTCTTCGCCTCTACTCTGGCGCGCTCTGCCTTGCCCAGTGTTGTAGTCAACTCCCTCGTCTGCATAAGCATTCATCATGTTAGCCAAATTGCATTTGCATAAAGCATTAAAGAGAAATCAGTCAATTGCTTACCCTCTCTGCGAGAGTGGCCTCCGCCTCCTCGGCTCGGGTGACTGCCCATTGTTGACACCCGTTTTATGCCGATAAGTTGAGTTGTTTCTCTTACTCCTATTAGTTGATGTCTTGAGTTGTCCATCATTCATTGGGCCATTTTGTGGCACGTCTTGGGCTCTTTTTATGGGTAGTCTCCCTCCTTGGTAAGTCTGTGTCAATTCGGGGCTTAATGGACCTTGGCTTTGATCAATTGAACGTGTTTTACAAGAACCAAGTGTCCAAAAGCATGAACGGTCCTACATCAGCCGTTCAGTCCTTGGGCGGTTGAACGTAGACCGTTCATACATTTTGGTTAATTTCTGAGGATTTTCTGAATATTCACCGACAGGCTGTTGTGCGGTCTTTCAAGGCCCGTTCAAACCTATGGACGGGCTTATTATAACCGCCTATATCTCAGAGTCCTACGCTTGCCAATTTTCTCAGATAATTATCCAATTAGTTGAATTATCACCGACAAGGCTAAAACGGCTTGTCTCGGACCGCTCTATAGTGGAACGGCCTCATTAGAACCGTTCATCTTTGAGGTTCCAACGCCGGGCGTTTCGGTCTGTTCGAGCGATAATTGGGCTGATTTTCTGATTATTTGAATTTCCACCGACGGGGTGGACGGTCTGGACCGGACCACCCATCAGGTTGAGTAGTCTATCGTAAGACCGTTCATCCTGTCGATTGGTGATTTTTAACAGATTTTTATCCCTTTTATGCATGGTTTTATCCCCAACTTCTATCGTCGGTTTCTCCGTGGATAATTAACCTTTTTTTGATGCCGTTCGACTGGATAAGAGATTATGATAATATCTACGGTTTATCTTTTATAATCTCGACCTGAAATGCCTAAAAACCCTAATTTCGAGGCTGGCTTTCTAGGCTCTATAAATAGACCCTAATGGACGGGCGTCGAAAAGGGGGGAGATTTTTGGTCGACGGCGAAGCCCTGCCGCATTCCTGAGCGACTTAGCACCAAGGAGGGAGGCTCTCTACATCCTTACGAGCTTCCGATTCAGGGAGTAGTCCATGGGTTGTCTCATAGTATCGTTTATAGATTTCTTCGTCGTTCGTTGCATGCATTGCTTTCTCCCTACGTCTTCCCTCGTTCTCATCACCATGCACACATCCACCCACGCTTTTGTCACCCTAGGGGTTTAAAACCCCCCAGGTATCCCCCCTTTCAGTAATTTATGCTTAATTCTTCTTATGTGAACATGTACTACGTCATTTAGTTCTAATTTGGGTGTTTCTCTTGTGTCTTTACACTATCTTGCAGGTCAGCACTTCATCAGCACGAGGCCCATCCTCTCTGGCCGGCTGGAGAGGGTGGAGGGGAGCCCTTTTGCAACTCTTGGCGTGGTGGCTTTGAGCGGTTCTTTTGAGCCCGTTCAAGGAGACGAGCGGCCTGCTCTGTACCGCCCTTCTTCCTTCTGCGGTCCGTTTCAAGCCGCCCATCTTCCAGGAGTTCTTCTTCCCGCGTGTCCGGCAGCACTCTCAGATGGTCTATCGTAAGGCAGCGCGTCTCTTAGGGCGGTTCTTCCTCGACCGCGTGTCCTCCCAGTGTTGCATCAAGGCGAGTGTCTCCCCTTCCTTTCCAAAGTATGGCGTGCTCATCACGTGCTGCGCTTTGGTGGTGATCACGGTCATTCTCTATTTTCCTCCTCCTCTCCTTGCTCTTCGTTAACTTAGTCACGATATCATTGTCTTATTCATAGCGTATTGCCCATTGAATGGGGAGAGGAAAAATATATATCTACACCCCTTTTGTGGCGATCACGGTGGGACACCTAATGCCCATCGTGCTGTTGAGTTGCTGACCCTCCTTCTTTGTTGTCTAAGTTTGTTGTTCTTCCCAAAAGTGATTTGCAGGTTGGGGTGCGTTTTCTGTCCTCGGGGACTCGAGCGGTTCTTTCCGAGCCGCCCAACATCAGGAACGGTTGACACTCCACCGCCCATCGCCTGCAGTCAGAGCCAGCTTCACCGGTCTTTCCTGTTACGGACGGCGCCATATACACCGTCCATCCGTACGTAGAGCGGTTTGTCTGTAGCCGTTCATTTCTTCAGCACAGGTGCGTTTCGCTCTATTCTTATTGTAGGTACGCGGCTACTGGAGGACCGTTCGAGATTCCACACGGTTGACAATAGACCGTCCTACCGGTATTTTCTTCCCCTCCCGCTGCTGCCTCATTTGTTCAGGTCCTGTGATTGTGCTATAGTTCTGCTTTCTCCCTGCATTATACGGTTCTAGACCGACCGTTCTATTTTCGGAGCGGTCGAAGAAGAGCCGTTCATCTGCTGCCACAGTGTACTTATGTTATGCTTTGACTGTCATATTTCATGTGGTTTGCTATTTCTGGTGCTATTCATTGATCCCCCGGTTTCCTTACCATTATTGCATCACCATTTTTCTTTAGTGCTCGTGTGTGTGTTTACTCATTGATTGTTAGCTGCTAGGCTAGATCGTGCATGCACCCCTGGTGCGCATAGGAGCATTCACCGTTTCTCATATTAGTTGCATTCCTACCGAGGTGGGGTTTCCTCTCGTCTCCATATTCCTTGGAGCCGACTAGGGACCTTGCCGAGGACCTCCGTAAGCCCCCGTGAGCCGTGGATTCTCACACGGACGCCAGGCAGGTTGTACCGTATCCACCCCCAGTATAGGGTTGCATTCGCCGGTGAGAAATCCTAGTAGACTCACACAGTTCCCCATTTCCCATCCCAGTTGGGCACCTAGTGGTTGAGAGAATTCATATTGTCATTAATCTACTAAGGTTCGAAAGAGAAATTTTAAGAAATCTGACGAGCATCATTTCAACAACTTGGTTGCACAATTGCGGTGATTCTCCTCTCATCTCTTCCTTCCATTTTGCATGCTCGTTGTTTGATTTATTTATTTGATTCAGTTGGTTTAGGGTTGTCTGCCTTTCCCCTCTTCGGGTCTCTTAGTGCATGTGGGATTGTTTCTGTCCCTCAGGGTCATCTCTTAGGGTCCGTTCTCATTTCCATTCTTACTTCAACCCCTTGTTTGACTCAGCCTACCCGATGTCGTCTTACGACTTCTCTCAGTCTCACGAGGACTCTCTTCCTCGTGGCCTTCTCGAGGACCCACCTCGAGTCGCCCATATGCAAGGGGGGGAAGGGAATGCCCCTCCGCTCCCGACCATTCTTGGTGAGGGTTCTCAACCCTCTCTTTCAAATCTCCCCATTCAGAATCCCGCCAGTCAAATTCTCAATATGATGGCTCAGCTGGATCCAACCCAGCTCCATCTCATTCGGCAGGCTTTACAAGGGGGCGATGCCCCGACCCCAGTTCTTCCTCGTGGCACGACTCTTGTTGCCACCACTTCCCCTATTATCGAGACAACCTCCGTGGCACCCATTGATCTCACTCCTCTCCGTCCTCAGATCCTTTGCTCCTCTAACATGGAAATGGGCCAGGCCTCCACCTCGGTCCATCAACAGCTTGATAAGGGGAAATCTCAGATCCCCTCCGTCCCTTCACTTGATACGTACACCACAGCTTCTCCATCGCCGCAGGCCCTCTGTCGACACGCTAAAATTGACATTATTTTGAGTATATTTCATATTGCCATGCAATGCCCCATTTGACCCTCAAATTAGCTTGTTTGAGTGGTTTTTCCCACTTTTCTTGAATTTCTCCTATTTTTCCCTCATTTCCTCCTTTTTCCTATTTTTTTGGATTTTTTGGGCATTTATCTGAATATTTTGAAATTCACGACCTGGGTAAGAGCGTGTTAATAAAACACGACCTGATCTAGGGCGTTTCTTGGAGAAAGGACGCCCACGCCTGAGGGCGTCAATTCTTCATGTTTGATCGACTTCCCTCACTTTAAAAACTTGAAATTAACGCCCTTCCCGAGGGCGTGTTTTTTAAACGTGGCTTTGGTTGAGGCGTGTTTTACTATTGGAGTTTTTATTTCTAAAGATTGGTTTTTTAGAAACGCCCTGATCTAAGTCGTGTTTTTAAGAGACGCCCTCTGCAGGTCGTCAATTCTTGAATTGACGCCCTTGTCCAGGTCGTGTTTCAGTTTTGTGTTCCGAACGGACGCAGCCTTTCCCCAGAGGATCCCTGCTTCGTTTGGGCTCTTGCCCATTCTTATCCTTCCCCTCTTTGGGCTCTTGCCATGCTTATCCTTTCTTCAATCTATTTAATAGAGCCATCGGCTCTGTTGTTGGGTTGGATTCTTTTCTCCCGATTCCCCCTTTCTTCCCCCTATCTTCTTCCGATCATTCTTCTTCTTCTGTTTTTCTTCTTTTTCTCTTTTACGCAGGTTGCTGTTGGTGTGGCCGAAGGAGGGGCTTCAAGTGCTTTACATCTTCATCCCCTTTGAAGACTTCTCCCAATCGAGCATCAAAGCCGCACCACAGGCTCCTTGCCCTTTATCTTCTTATTTCTATTCTTCTGTTTAGTTCACTCGCATGCATACTGCATCATCATTCTTATTATTTTTTCAAACTCAACTACGTTGAGTATCTCCTTTAGTGCAACTCTTGCACTCTTCCCCCTTTATTCATATTTTTATACATATTCATACATTCATCATATATCCCCACCCTCTTTGTGCATAGGGGTTTAAGGGCTAACCACCCTTAAGGTGTGTTCTTCACCATATTTTCATGCTCATGTTTTTATTTAGGATTTGATGCTACACTCATCATGTTCTAATTCCTATCTTTATTGGGTGTTTGTCTTTTCTTGTAAGGGTAATTAAAGAAGAACTCTCTTCATCGGCCGGCCGATCTAGAAGAGAAAGGAGCACTCACATCCCCGCGCTTTTAAAGGTATTCTTCGCTATCCCTCCTCCATTTATTATTATTATATTTTGAGGCCTCGTGTCTCTGGCGATCACGTTTTTCCATCTTAGCACCTCGTGCTATTTCTCACCATATATTCTTATTCTTTTATTTTTATTTGTTTAAGTAGATCTTTTTAAAATTAGGATCTACAAATTGGCGATCACGGTGGGACCCCTATTGTTCTTTTTTTGATTACCCCTTTCCCCTTTGGCACCCTCGCGTGCCCTTTCCCTTTGTACCCTCGGTACCCTTTCCCTTGTGCCCCTCGGGCACCCTCCATTGTGCTTTGCACTTCCCCACTAGTGATTAGCTAGTTTGGTTAGATCCTTTTTTTTAAAAATTCCACTTATCCTCTTAAAAATAAAAAAAATTGATGAGCATGTTATTGTTTATATTGATTGCCTCGTGGTTGTGAGCGTTCCTGCTTGATATTTCTGGCCGTTGGAAGGCGACACAGAGAATTAACGCCTCAAACAGAGGCACTTTTTGAATTAACGCCCTTTTCCAGGGCGTCTATGTATTTTGTGGCGCCTCTCTTTAAGGTGTGTTTTGGATTTCACAGAGCGAGCCCTGCATATTGTTTTGACGCCCATACCTCTGGGCGCTTCTTTTAGAATTAACGCCTGTATCCACGGCGTGTTTTGTTGCTCTGGCTGTGGACCCCTACAGCGTGTCACGACGCTCACACAGGCGTCTCCCTTTTTATTTTCTGGCTTCTGTGAGTTAACGCCCTTATCCAAGGCGTCTCTTTATTCGATAACCCCTGGGATTTGACGCCCTCACCAGGAGGCGTTTCTTTGGTTTGTAGTGCCCCATATCAGGGCGCGTTTTATGCTGCCTGTGGGCCCTCCACAGTGATTCACGCCCTGCCCCAGGGCGTCTCTTTGGTGATAGCGACCTTCTGCAGGTCGTTTCTTCCTGTGTTTTCACAGAGCCTTGCTACGTGCTGCATTGATTATTGTATTGGTTGTTTGGCTTAGCTTACTATTGATTTGTTCATATCTGCTACATTTTATTCATTTATTTGCATTGGTTTGGGAGACCTCCTCTCTCCTCACTAGGATTCCACACACCCTCTTGGAATCGGGACGACCCTCCATTGAGCATTCCGTCTCTTTGGACTGGAAATCCCTTTTCCAAGCCTCCGTAAGTCCCCGCACCCGTGGATTCCCTCACGGACGCCGGGCAGGTTGTACCCTTTTGAAGTCCCGAATTAGTTGGCCTAAACGTGGTGAGAGAGTGTTCCTAGTTGGCATTGGAGTTCTAACCATATTGAAACTAGGTTTCCTCCCCTTGTGTGAATCATTCAAAACTTTGATAAAAATTCATTAATTCACCAAGGTTTAAACAAATAAAAATCAAGGTAACCATTCCAACTTGTGTGTTTCTTTGTAAATTGTTTGCACATTACTTTGATTGAATAATGGCTTACCATAAACAAAACAACATGTTTAATTCAATTCATGAGGGTGATCAACCTAGCACATCCTATCCCCCTCAATTTCAACATGTTCATCAAAATTCTCACCATTCTTTCAAAGGGCCACGCCCTCATTCTTATGGTCATGCCCGACCCATGGGCAATGTCCAATCCAATGGTCCTTCAACTCAATTTCGAGCCACTACTCCTTCGGGATCCTCTCGTCCCAATGATGAGAAAGTCTCCCAGATCATTCATGCGTTAGATCATCTTACCCCTCAACAGATCCAAGCCCTTAAGGCTGCCGTTGAGGGTACATCTCATGCATCTCTCCCTCCTTCGAATTCTATATGGGTAGCCCATCACCCACCTCCTTCCAATTCTATTCGGGTGGCCCATCACCCATCTCCCTCCAATTCTACACAGGTGGCCCATCACCCACCTCCTCCTTCCAATCCTGATCGGGTAGCCCATTACCCATCTCCTCCTGTTCATTCTACTCGGGTGGCCCATCACCCGCCTCCTTCTATTCCTCCTCCCTCACGGCCCCAAGGCCCATTTATTCATTGCAATCCGGCCCGTCCGGGTTCTTTTACGGGTCATCCCGTCAACTCCTCTCCACGGCCTTTTTATACGGCCCCTCCTCCTTCAAGGCCCTGCCAACCTTCTGTTGTTCAGGTCACACCCCTCCAGCAAACTCTCCTCGATAAAATCACTTTGATGGAGGAACAATTAAAGAGGGTTACGAGCCCGCGGCCCGCTCCTCCTACTCCAGTCAATCCTCTTCACGCTTTCCTAGATGATATTACCAAGATTGAGAATGAATGGAAAGATAGGAGAGATGATTATGACTTCGGCATTTCAAGCAAGCAGGAGCCGGCATTTGAAGAATCTGAGGTAGTGTACGATGATGATGAAGCTCCGCAGGCACCCCTTCCGAGTTTCCTTCGCTTTCCACTCCCTCCATTATCATTTGATGAACCCCCTGCTCAGGACGAAGCCACCATCCCTGATCCAACCCCCGTTTACGAGACTAATTGGTGTTACGACGATGGGTCGATATTCCAATCACCCGCGCCGGCGCATCTTGAGTCTCCTACCACTCCTAACACCGCTCGCCCCATCCGACGTTTTCCCCGCACCAAACCTCCACCAATTATACCTCCCCCAGTTATGTCAACCTTCACAACACCAACCTCCCCCAAGCCTTCCACTATAACACCGCCACCCATTAAATCATTTACCTCCACACCATTAGCCTCCATCGAACCCACCATTGAACCTTCCCTAATTAACCTCCCATTACCGCCACCTCGGCCTTCCATTATCCCTTTAAAACCCACTTTGCCTATTCCACCATTTAACCCTTTACCCTTACCCGTGGCTAATCCTGAGCAGGATCCGCCCCTTTTTGCACCCGAGCCAATCCCAACTGCTTCCGAGCAAAGGGAGAAACTCGACGTGTTTGAACCTCCGCTTACGCTCACCCATTTGCCTACACTTTCCATCATGCCTCCACCATTCATGGAGCCTTCCGCCTCCGCTTCACCTCCCCTTACTACTCGGAATGGGGGGCCTTCTGCAAGCACAGGTGCCGAAGATGATCAAGAGTCGGGCAGCAAGGATTTGGCTGTGGCTATGCCGTTCAAGATACAGGAATTCATTTGCCGGATGCCAATCCGAGTTATTGTGCCGAGCACGATTGAAGAGGCTAAGCCGCTGCCCTTGCTCAGAGGAGAATGCCGGGCGTTGATGTCGTCTAAGGGCCGGGCAGGGCACCCCTTGTTCCTACTTTCGAATTCTGAATTTATTATTCCTTACAAGGGGCGAATGCCCATTTTGCTCAACATTCCATATATACCACATTCAATGGGCAACACGATGCTTCCCGTTCCAACTCTCCAACTCCCTCACATTGTTGATCTTTGCCTTCCAAGGGGGTTGCCACTTATTGAAGCTCCTTTTATTGGGCCAATTGACTATACACTTTCACTGCCGTGGAGGGGCAGTTATCTTGATGCTAAGGGGCCTTCCACTCCTTTACTCACCTCCCATTCAACTTCATCCCTATTCTCATCTTTCGCTTCATGGGCCATTCCAAGGGTAAAGAGGAGGATCTCATTCTCTCGCCCTTCATGTTCTTCACGTTCTTTGCATTCCATGCATTCTGTCGCATTTGTGCATTCATCACATCCGTTCTACTGCATTCGCATGCATTTGCACCTTCTTCTTCCCGGGTTTCCAAACCCGTATCTTCCTCACCTTCCGGTGCCTCCGGATATTCCGCACTTCTCATCCTATTCATCTTCATCTTTCTTTAATTCACTCCCTTGGGGCATCGCATCCCCTTTCCTGCTATCTCCCTGGAACCTCCAGGAATTTTATCCCTCCTCTTTGGGCATCGCGCCCTTTCTGATTTCGTTATCCATCCGGAACCTCCGGACTTTCCCCTCGGGCATCACGCCCCTTTCCATCCTCTTCCTCCGGAACCTCCGGATTCCCCATCTGATTGTCTCAGTCTTTTCCTTGGGCATCACGCCCCTTTCCATCCTCTTCCTCCGGAACCTCCGGATTTTCCTCCTAATCCTCCTTCATTCCTTTCTATGTTCCTCGGGCATCGCGCCCCTTTCCATTTTATTCCCCCGGAACCTCCGGATTCCCCATCTGATTGTCTCAGTCTTTTCCTTGGGCATCACGCCCCTTTCCATCCTCTTCCTCAGGAACCTCCGGATCTTTTACCCCTCTCTTTGTCCTTTGGGCATCGTGCCCCTCTCCATTTGCTACCTCCGGAACCTCCGGACCTTCTTGGGCATCGCGTCCCTCCTTCCATCATTCCTCCCAAACCTCCGAATTCTCCGTCTTATTCTCTCTATCATCTTCCAGGGCATCGTGACCCTCCTGATTTCATTCCCCCGAAACCTCCGGACCCTCCATCTTTCTTCCGATTCATCTTTCTATTCCTCCGGGACATCACATCCTTCATTTTCTTCTTCCTTTTCCATCATCTTTTCCCTATTTCTCCACAGGGCATCGCATCCCTTCTTTCAATATTCCTCCGGAGCCTCCGGATTCCTCCTATCATGATTCTCCTCCTCTGCCTCCGGACCCTCCGGATCCACCTCTTTCCATCTACCAATTTCTTCTTCTGATTCCTCCTAATTTTGGGTCTGACCCAACTTCTTCCACATCCACTGCCTTGGGCATCTGCCCTTTCTCCCATTGCTTCCGAGGCTTTAGTCCTCACCCCTCTTCTTGATTTTTCGCTTCTTCTGTAGACTGTTCCATGTGATCAGGGCCTCCGCACCTTAGTGAGGGAGTTCTAGCCCTCGCCTCTTTTCCTTTTCTCCTTATTCGTCTGAGTCTGGTTTGAGCACCACTCCTTGTTAAACCACTTTCAATCCTTTGCTTCCAATCCTTTTGACTGCCAAAGAGGACAAATCCCATGATGATCAACCTCGCCTCTGACAGCAGCTTCTACAAAGGTTGCAAGGTAACATATTGGCGTAAGTATGCATTTTAATAATATCATTTTCTCATTACTTCACGTATGATTTTCAAAATCAAGTGCTTCTTAACAAGATTAAGAGTGGTGTTTTAAACCTTTATCTTAAGCCTTTGTTTAATTGAAATCATTCTCAAAAGAGTCCTTTAGGCTTATTTTTTGCAGCACCTCTTGTTAATAAAACCCCGCGCTGGGAATTCAATGTTCTCTCCCCGCTTGTTAAGAGCAACCCTTAGCTGGGCACCGCACACACTTCACGACGTCCTTAGCCGGCTCCTTTGGTTAAACACCGTTGCTACCTTGGCCATGCCATGAGTATATCTGAAAGTCTTTTCTCTTCTTTACTCGGCCACGTGCAGGGGCAAGAGGTTGACGGATGAGATGACCAACCTAGGTAATCCCCAATACGAGAGGAGTCTCAAATAGGGGCAGTCTTGACCCAAACTAAATATGAATTTCATGATATACATCTCGCCAAAAGGGCTATTCTGAAAATCAAGTCAAAATTTTGATAAAAGCAAAATTATGAATTATGGCATGACAAGAGTGGCAAAGTCCCCGCAGGGAAAACCCTGGTCGTATGCATGTCATGGGTCTAAAAATCAAAGGCACAAAGCCCCGGCACAACAGACTACCTCTTTGAGGGAACACCTTGGAAAGAATTCAAGTCTTGATATCTCCCATCGTGCATAAAGCTTATCTCCAATTATTCGTCTCTTCTCCCTCCAAGACCGAACATTTCTCAGGTATGGCCTTGGTAGGGGTACCGTTGATCAAAGACGGTCAGTTATAGGGCGCCACCTTTCAATGCACGCCCAACTTTGGGCAGTTTTTAGCAAAAGGGGAAGGAACGAGGACCCCTAGCCAGTGGTTTAAGACACCCTTTGATGCTGCTTTAGCAATGTCTAACCAAAATCAAACAAAAAATTGAAATATTTTTCAAAACCCATAAAAATTTGAAATATTTTCTAAAAATTCATAAAAATTTGAGTATATTTTTCAAAAAAACACATAAAAATTCCTCCATAAAAATTGCATTGTATTGTCTGATGGTGTTTTGCAGGAACAGCTTTCCAAGGACCAAGAGCACGGGATGAGTCCTATCTCCACTCATTGCTATCAATCTATTGATTCTCCCGATATTCTCATGACATGCCACCCTGGGCATTTTTGGTTATCACCTCCTTATATCATTTTAGTTATATCTCCTGATTATCATTCTGATTATTCATCTCCAGATCTTTCAATCAACTCCTACTAATTTCTCTTGATCAATTCTGTCGATGGGCATTATCAGATCTTGATCATTCAACTCCAAATCTTGATTAGCCAAGTTAGCATCCTCATGACAAAACAACAAACAATGATGATTTGCAATGCCATGATTTAATTCTTGCTATTCATGCCATATACATGCTATTCATGCTTTGATTCATGCTATGCTTAAATGTCTTATTCATTGCTTGTTATCTTTTATATCTTAGCTGATGAATTTTTGAGCACAGGAAGAAGCTCTTGGTCCCACCGACTGGGCGTCATCATCCAAGCCCCACGGTGCTTGCACCTCACTTCTCTGTTCCCCCATGTGCTTATTGCTATCACCACCTCTCCCTGTATGCATTCTACTATATGTTACATATGCTACTAGATTATATCAAGGACCTTGTGGCTTTGATAAATCTGGAATTTGAGTTCCCCTTCATCAAAAATGATGACGATTCCAGAGGCATCTTAGTCATACGGATAGGCCGTTGAGCCGTCCGAGACTGGGGACGATGGTTCCTTTTTATGAGTTGGTGCGTGGATAAACGGGCTTCAGCTTAGTATCAGCTCGTGAAATCGGTTTCTTGACCCAGTCTGGGCAGTTTAACAATATTATCCTTGATTATATTATATTTTCATTTGTAAATTTTCCTTTTTAGCCCAGCATACATTCATGTAGGAATTTGAAACAATTGTTGAAAAATCATTCTGATGAGCTGACTTTGAGGGTTGAAGTTGATCTTAATCTTTCCAGATATGAGATATTCTATGCCGGATTGAATCTTCAGTTCGTTTTGTTGCTGTTTTGGGTCATTTTCTCGAAAACTCCTTGTTTGGATTTTTATCATCTTATTTTATCTCCTTTCCTTTGATCCACCTTGGCTGCAGCACGTCCACTGGCTGGTAACCACTCCCCAATGGTGAAACTTACAGGTTTGTGACCTGGGGTACTTCCACCGCGCTGGAAGTTGATCATTTATTTTATCTCCTTCGTGCACCGCGTGCACATCTCCCCTTTTATCCAAACATTGTTGGTTTCGTTGGATTTCTCGAGATTTACTTCATCTCGAGCTTTTGATTTGATTCTCATCAAGTGATGTTGATTGCGTGTCTCATCACACCTTGGCATCTACTTTTCAGTTTGCTACGCTCCCTTGCAAAGCAGACGCCAAGGCGGGGCAGCTGTAGACACGCTAAAATTGACATTATTTTGAGTATATTTCATATTACCGTGCAATGCCCCATTTGACCCTCAAATTAGCTTGTTTGAGTGGTTTTTCCCACTTTTCTTGAATTTCTCCTATTTTTCCCTCATTTCCTCCTTTTTCCTATTTTTCTGGATTTTCTGGGTATTTATCTGAATATTTTGAAATTCACGACCTGGGTAAGAGCGTGTTTTTAAAACACGACCTGATCTAGGGCGTTTCTTGGAGAAAGGACGCCCACGCCTGAGGGCGTCAATTCTTCATGTTTGATCGACTTCCCTCACTTTAAAAACTTGAAATTAACGCCCTTCCCGAGGGCGTATTTTTTAAACGTGGCTTTGGTTGAGGCATGTTTTACTATTGGAGTTTTTATTTCTAAAGATTGGTTTTTTAGAAACGCCCTGATCTAAGTCGTGTTTTTAAGAGACGCCCTCTGGCAGGTCGTCAATTCTTGAATTGACGCCCTTGTCCAGGTCGTGTTTCAGTTTTGTGTTCCGAACGGACGCAGCCTTTCCCCAGAGGATCCCTGCTTCGTTTGGGCTCTTGCCCATTCTTATCCTTCCCCTCTTTGGGCTCTTGCCATGCTTATCCTTTCTTCAATCTATTTAATAGAGCCATCGGCTCTGTTGTTGGGTTGGATTCTTTTCTCCCGATTCCCCCTTTCTTCCCCCTATCTTCTTCCGATCATTCTTCTTCTTCTGTTTTTCTTCTTTTTCTCTTTTACGCAGGTTGCTGTTGGTGTGACGAAGGAGGGGCTTCAAGTGCTTTACATCTTCATCCCCTTTGAAGACTTGTCCCAATCGAGCATCAAAGCCGCACCACAGGCTCCTTGCCCTTTATCTTCTTATTTCTATTCTTCTGTTTAGTTCACTCGCATGCATACTGCATCATAATTCTTATTATTTTTTCAAACTCAACTACGTTGAGTATCTCTTTTAGTGCAACTCTTGCACTCTTCCCCCTTTATTCATATTTTTATACATATTCATACATTCATCATATATCCCCACCCTCTTTGTGCATAGGGGTTTAAGGGCTAACC
Organism: Amorphophallus konjac; assembly: GCA_022559845.1. Taxonomy (NCBI): domain Eukaryota; kingdom Viridiplantae; phylum Streptophyta; class Magnoliopsida; order Alismatales; family Araceae; genus Amorphophallus; species Amorphophallus konjac. Next base: position 161,732,275 of record CM040128.1, on the reverse strand, counting down.
ACCCTTAAGGTGTGTTCTTCACCATATTTTCATGCTCATGTTTTTATTTAGGATTTGATGCTACACTCATCATGTTCTAATTCCTATCTTTATTGGGTGTTTGTCTTTTCTTGCAAGGGTAATTAAAGAAGAACTCTCTTCATCAGCCGGCCGATCTAGAAGAGAAAGGAGCACTCACATCCCCGCGCTTTTAAAGGTATTCTTCGCGATCCCTCCTCCATTTATTATTATTATATTTTGAGGTCTCGTGTCTCTGGCGATCACGTTTTTCCATCTTAGCACCTCGTGCTATTTCTCACCATATATTCTTATTCTTTTATTTTTATTTGTTTAAGTAGATCTTTTTAAAATTAGGATCTACAAATTAACATTAGAAAATCATTCTGATGAGCTGACTTTGAGAGTTGAATTGATCTTAATCTTTCTCGATATGAGATATTCATTGCCGAATTGAGTCCTCAGTTCGTTTTATCGCTGTTTTGGGTGATTTTTCTCGAAAACTCCTTGTTTGGATTTTTATCATCTTATTTTATCTCCTTTCCTTTGATCCACCTTGGCTGCAGCACGTCCACTGGCTGGTAACCGCTCTCTAATGGTGAAACTTACAGGTTTGTGACCTGGGGTACTTCCACCGCGCTGGAAGTTGATCATTTATTTTATCTCCTTCGTGCACCGCGTGCACATCTCCCCTTTTATCCAAACATTGTTAGTTTCGTTGGATTTCCCGAGATTTGCTTCATCTTGAGCTTTTGATTTGATTCTCATCAAGTGATGTTGATTGCGTGTCTCATCACACCTTGGCATCTACTTTTCAGTTTGCTACGCTCCCTTGCAAAGCAGACGCCAAGGCGGGGCAGCTGTAGACACGCTAAAATCGACATTATTTTGAGTATATTTCATATTGCCGTGCAATGCCCCATTTGACCCTCAAATTAGCTTGTTTGAGTGGTTTTTCCCACTTTTCTTGAATTTCTCCTATTTTTCCCTCATTTCCTCCTTTTTCCTATTTTTCTGGATTTTCTGGACATTTATCTGAATATTTTGAAATTCACGACCTGGGTAAGAGCGTGTTTTTAAAACACGACCTGATCTAGGGCGTTTCTTGGAGAAAGGACGCCCACACCTGAGGGCGTCAATTCTTCATGTTTGATCGACTTCCCTCACTTTAAAAACTTGAAATTAACGCCCTTCCCGAGGGCGTGTTTTTTAAACGTGGCTTTGGTTGATGCGTGTTTTACTATTGGAGTTTTTATTTCTAAAGATTGGTTTTTTAGAAACGCCCTGATCTAAGTCGTGTTTTTAAGAGACGCCCTCTGGCAGGTCGTCAATTCTTGAATTGACGCCCTTGTCCAGGTCGTGTTTCAGTTTTGTGTTCCGAACGGACGCAGCCTTTCCCCAGAGGATCCCTGCTTCGTTTGGGCTCTTGCCCATTCTTATCCTTCCCCTCTTTGGGCTCTTGCCATGCTTATCCTTTCTTCAATCTATTTAATAGAGCCATCGGCTCTGTTGTTGGGTTGGATTCTTTTCTCCCGATTCCCCCTTTCTTCCCCCTATCTTCTTCCGATCATTCTTCTTCTTCTGTTTTTCTTCTTTTTCTCTTTTACGCAGGTTGCTGTTGGTGTGGCCGAAGGAGGGGCTTCAAGTGCTTTACATCTTCATCCCCTTTGAAGACTTCTCCCAATCGAGCATCAAAGCCGCACCACAGGCTCCTTGCCCTTTATCTTCTTATTTCTATTCTTCTGTTTAGTTCACTCGCATGCATACTGCATCATCATTCTTATTATTTTTTCAAACTCAACTACGTTGAGTATCTCCTTTAGTGCAACTCTTGCACTCTTCCCCCTTTATTCATATTTTTATACATATTCATACATTCATCATATATCCCCACCCTCTTTGTGCATAGGGGTTTAAGGGCTAACCACCCTTAAGGTGTGTTCTTCACCATATTTTCATGCTCATGTTTTTATTTAGGATTTGATGCTACACTCATCATGTTCTAATTCCTATCTTTATTGGGTGTTTGTCTTTTCTTGCAAGGGTAATTAAAGAAGAACTCTCTTCATCGGCCGGCCGATCTAGAAGAGAAAGGAGCACTCACATCCCCGCGCTTTTAAAGGTATTCTTCGCGATCCCTCCTCCATTTATTATTATTATATTTTGAGGCCTCGTGTCTCTGGCGATCACGTTTTTCCATCTTAGCACCTCGTGCTATTTCTCACCATATATTCTTATTCTTTTATTTTTATTTGTTTAAGTAGATCTTTTTAAAATTAGGATCTACACCCTCGTGGCCCCGACGGATTTCGTTAGGTTGCAGCCGGGGGCTGCTCAGTTAACTCGCGTGGATATGGGCCCCTCCTCAGCCCATTATCCATCTTACGCGCCGCCTCTTCAGCCGGCTCATCCCTCGGCCCCCTATCCAAACATTGCTCTTCTTACTCCTTCTCCTCCTTCCCGGGAACGGGAAATCCTTGAAAAATGGGCTGCTATGCAGCAACAGATTGATCTCCTCTAAAGGCGGGTCGGTCCGCAATCCCTTGCTGACGTCCCTATCCCTAACTTCAGGGACATTCATCTTCTGGCACAATCCGAGCTCCCAGTGTACCGTAAATACGACGGGAATGGCAACCCGTTCATCCATGTTCGGGAATTCTTGTACGAATCGGCACAATTCCAGCGGGACGATCGCTTGATGGCCTATTTGTTCCACCGATCGTTGGAAGGGGTCGCCCTGGAATGGTTCTATACCCTGCCTATGGAGGAGGCCGAGAATTTCAAGACAATCAAGGAGAGATTTATATAGAGATTTCAGGATCGGGTCGGACCCGAATACTCCTTCACTGACTTAGTGGCAGAGAAGATGAAGCCGGAAGAAGATTTTGCAACCTATGCAGACCGTTGGAGGCAGATGGCCTCACGTGTGCCCGGGCAGATCCCGGAAGAAGAAAAAGTAAAGTAATTAATTTCCAATGCTACGCCAACTTTCAAGAACATTTTAGCAATGAATGATATCTCAAGCATGCACCAGTTATACAGCAGAGCTCGGTTCATACAGACTTAGTTCAAAGACTCCCCCATCCATTCTTTATTCGAGGCACAGAAACCCAAGGCCGCCAGAAAAACCCAAGGCCCCGTCACTGAGGGAGTACAAATTAATGTGCAGGTCTAGGCTGTTCAGTTCCCCCACCAAGCTGCTCCGCCTCGCTTCCCGTATCCTCAGCGTAACCCCCAGTTCGCCACTCCGCAGGTTCCCCAGCCCACCTTCCAAGTCCCACAATACCCTTAACAGGCACCTCCGCCACCCCAACAGCCTCAGCGGCCCCCGCAGTACAATAATGTTCCTCCACCCGCTGCCTATGGCTCTGCTCGACCAGCTCCAAAGAGGGCCCATTACCCTCCTCTTCCGGAAACCCTGCCTGATATCTTCTCTGCTCTAATGTATACGGGTGATCTTCAGTTGCCTCCTGAGCGCCCAAACTGGAATCCGACAGTCGACCAGTCTCGATATTGCATATTCCATTGGCAGCCCGGGCACACAATAGAATGGTGTTATCAGTTCAGAGATCTGGTGTATGACTTGCATGAGGGCCAGAGGATCGATTGGGCCCAGATGCACCAGTTGATTGAGGATATCAAGCAGAGATAGAGACAGGCTAGGCCACAGCAGGCGGCACCACAGCAACCCTAGCAACAGCAACCCCAGTAGCAACAGCAACCTCAACCGCAGCAGCAAGACCTTGGGAACCACCAGAATCCCATGCCAATACATCAACCCCCTCCTCAGCAACAACAGCAACCGCCGGCACCGGCCCCAGCACAAGTGAATATGGTCCAACGCCCGGCCCCCAACGCTGGGTGGACGTTTGATGATGAGACCCCCGCACACCTCTTGGCCTTCCACCACAACTACTCTCCCGCACCTGCTATCCCCTCTATACTCAGACCCGCCGTTTTGACCACCACACCACTTGTCGCTCCCCCCACGTCGCCCTTTAGACCCATTACATTCCCCTCCGCTCCACCCGTCCTTCCGTCGCCACCCACCGTACCCTCCGTTATTTCCCCTCCGCTTAATACTTCACCCATTTCCCCTCCACCAGGGCCTATTAAACCCACTTCTGCCATCCTCACCCCCATTTCTAAGCCATTTACCTACCCCACCGGGCCAAGCGGGGGCCTATCTCAGCCCATGCCGGCACCAAACTGCGCCCTTCAGAGCGGGCGTCCCTTCCAAAGAATTTTTCCCCCTTCCAGTGCGTCCGCACCTAACCTCCAAGTTCATCCCCCCACAGCTGAAACAGACGAAGTAGACCCCGTGCCGGGCACAAGATATGACTTATTACAGCACTTAGACCGGATGCCGGCTAAAATCTCAGTGCTAGAATTGATCAAGAGGTCGCCACTCCACCAAGATGCCTTGAAGACCTTCTTGCAGAAAGTTATGGTGAGTGAAGACGTGGCAGTGGATAGCCTGCCCTCGGTCTTGGCAACGATTACTAAGGGGCCTTCTATTTCATTTTCCGAGTCAGAGCTAGCGCCCCCTGAGGCACGGCAGATGCCGTTGTGTATAACCATTTCTTTAAACAAAACGGCCGTGGAATCTGCCCTTGTGGACACGGGAGCATCAATAAATGTGTGTCCATTAAGTACTCTCCGTGCCTGCAATATTCCCGAAGACATGCTCAAGCCAACCCCAGCCACGATAGCAGCTTATGATAACTCCAGGCGTGCTTGTCACGGGGTTGTGACTGTACAGGCCGAGCTAGGGCCTTTGGTTATGGACGTGGAATTTTACGTACTAGACATAGACCCAATGTTCAAAGCCATTCTGGGTCGTCCATGGTTGAATAGCTTAAATGCCGTCCCCTCGATAGCCCATCAATGTTTGAAGTTCCCCTTCCAAGGGCGGGTGGTCAAGGTAAAAAGTATCTCCACAGTCCAGAATGTTGATGCCATAGCAGCCAAGATCCTGCCTACATTATGGCCGAGTAATAGGCCAGTTCTGTCAGTAATGGACCTGAATTATTCATGGGCATATGCGTCACGCAAGCCCGTCACCGCACCAGTCAATATAAAAGTCAAGTCCAAGATTAGAGATTCAAAAGGGTGGCATATGATTTTGAAGCTGGGCTACCAGCCAGGCTGAGGGCTCGACGCGCAATTGCAGGGCCGGACTAATCCCGTCCCCAAAAGCAAGAAAATGGGCCGCCGGGGCCTCGGCTACCATGAGTCCTCAATGTCGATACTCGGAGACTCTGGGCCCTTAAGATGGGATTACCGGCAACATTTTGTGAAGGGTCCATTATAGCCTGGTACCTTGAAGACCCCGCCATCCAGCCCTGAAGAGAAGACAGACGAAGCCTGTGCTGTTGTTGATCCACCACCGTCACTGCGAGGGTCGGTCGGTGACTTGGAAGATCTTTCTGATTGCTTTGCAAAAATGTTTCATGAAAAAGAGAGTGAGCCAAAGAAGAAGGAGACGCAGCTGGCAAAGCGTCCTCCGATGCCATTGGTCCGCCAGGGGCCACGGAAGATGGGAAGCTCTATCACCACTTATTCTATGTCCCCGTCCCGCCTTGCTTCCTGGTTTCAACAGATGGACTCTGTTCCCCGTTCCCCTCCACTCATGGTCGACCCGTGCTTCGTGGAGAGACCTGAAATTTTATTCGTTCCATGTGCCTGCGGGCGCTGCCCACCCATTGATCTATCCACCCTGTTCACTCCTCCTCCCCCAGGAGCTCAGCTCCATGAAATGTGGTTTTCCTCCTCTGATCCTTTCTTCGACTGCATCTTCCCAGAATTATTTTCCATGCAGCTGCCTCCTCCTCCGTATTCTTCCTCCTCTTGCTGCGTGATCACCTCCAGCCTCCAAAAAAAAAAAATGCCAATTCCAAAATGGAGGTCTCCATGGAAGATTACGCTATGTTCTACACAAATTCCCAGGGGCACGAGACCCCTGTTTCTCTTCCAGTAGATTTCCTCTCCCCTAAATTAGATGTACAGTGTACAGGGTCTCCAAGGATAGTCGAGTCAGTCAGGGTAGAATCTAGTTCGTGTCTAGTCTGCCTATCCGCGTCTGCGGCACCCGCCGTAATGCGTCCTCCCCAAACCATTCCCGATAGGTTTCTACAAGATTTGGCTGGAAGATGTCATGCTCTGTTGAAATGTCCGGAATTTGTGGAGATCGCGATCGTCTTAGAAGATGATGAGGAAATTAAAGGGGTATGGAGCAATGATGGATTGGGAGTATATGAAATTATGAATGAGAAGGACCCAGCAGATGATGAGGAAGATGAGGTGGATGACACTGCCGATTTATACGCACAAGGCTTGAAGAAATTCGACGAACCTTCCACGGTAGTGGATGAGCCCACCAAGGAAATTAATCTCGGAACAGAAGAGGATCCCAGGCTCATACTTATTTATGCTAATCTCCCTCCTCAGGTTGAAGAGGAGCTTGTCAAGGTTTTGAGGGAGTACATCGATTCATTTGCCTGGTCCTACGAGGACATGCCGGGTCTTGACCCCGCGCTGGTTGAACATAGATTGATTCTCAAACCAGGGGCAATCCCCGTTAAGCAGAAAGCGAGGAGATTCCACCCGCAGATGGCCTTAAGAATTAAGGAAGAGGTTGATAAGTTGCATAAGGCCAGGTTCATTAGAGTTGTGCTATATCCACAATGGGTGGCAAACATAGTCCCAGTAATGAAGAAGGATGGTAAAATCCAAATTTGTATTGACTTCAGGGACTTGAATAAAGCATGTCCGAAGGACGATTTTCCACTTCCTCACATCGATGTCTTGGTCGATAATACAGCTGGGTACGAAGCACTCTCCGTCATGGATGGTTATTATGGGTATAACCAAATCCTTCTGGCTCCGGAAGATCAAGAAAAGACCTCGTTTACCACACCATGGGGAACATACTCCTACGTCGTTATGCCCTTCGGATTGAAGAATGCAGGTGCCACCTATCAAAGGGCAATGATGGCTATCTTCCACGATATGATGCACGTCTACTTAGAAGCTTATGTGGATGATATTTTGGTCAAATCGAGGTCGCGAGAAGAACACCCCGCCATTCTAGCCAAGGTGTTGCAAAGGGCTAGGGAATACAAGTTAAAGATAAATCCAAAGAAATGCGTGTTCGGAGTCGCATCAGGGAAATTGCTCGGGTTTATAGTTAGCAAACGGGGGATTCAGATCGATCCAAACAAAGCAAAGGCCGTTATGGAAATGCCACCGCCGAAGAACATCACTGAGCTTCGAGGCCTGATCGGGCGTTTGCAATTTATTAGGAGATTCATATCTCAACACTCACAAAGATGCTGCCCGTTTTACGAATTGCTAAAGGTAGGCGCGAAATTTGAATGGAATGAACAGTGTCAGAAGGCCTATGAGGAACTCAAGGTTTACCTCTCTAATCCCCGGTTCTACAACCACCTGTCCCTGGGAAACCCCTGATCATGTACATTTCTGTGATTGAGGACTCCCTAGGAGCTGTCCTGGCATAGGTAGACGATGAAGGGAGGGAAAGGGCAGCGTACTATCTCTCAAGGTTATTTAATCCCGCTGAATCCAAGTACACTGCAATGGAGAAGACCTGTGCAGCGCTAGTGTGGGTAGCTCAGAAGCTGAAACACTATTTCTTTGCCCACGAGGTTAGGCTCATCTCTAGGATGGACCCCATTCGTTATCTTCTGGAAAAGCCTGTCCTTTCTAGTCGACTAGCTCGCTGGTAGAGTTTTCTTTCCCAGTTCGACATCACCTTCATCGTGCAGAAAGTAATCACGGGATATGCTATTGCTGAGCACCTGGCTCATTCTCCTATCCCTCGTACTGATTCCATCCAGGATGAATTCCCCGATGAACACTTGGCGGTGATCACTCTTCTTCCTTTCTGGTCTCTTCATTTCGATGGGGCTCTCAATTCCCAGAGCAGCAGAATTGGCGCCGTTCTTCTCACTCCGGAAGGGGTGACTATCCCTATGGCATATCAACTCTCATTTTCTACCACTAACAATATAGCCGAGTATGAGGCTCTCCTTGCCGGCCTGAAGCACGCCTACATCTTGGGCGCGCGATACCTTAATATCATAGGAGACTCTCAGTTGGTGATGCGCCAAGTTTTGTCAACCTACCGCACCCGTGACCCTAAGCTTAAGCCCTATCAAGATCTGGTCACGCTCTTGGCTAGGTAGTTCAGGAAACTCATCTATATTCACACTCCTCGTTCTCAGACCATCTTGGCTGATGCCCTTGCCTCGCTCGCTTCTTCCCTATCATTTCCCCTAAGTCGTGCCACTGAGACCATTGTGGTCCAACGGCTAGATGCTCCTTCTCTTCAGGATCCCTGGTTCGACAACCTTAGAAAGTCCGTAGAGAGGAAGATAGAAAAGGAAGAGGTCAGAGAAGTTTCATTGGCTGAGCTCGAGGAGATCATTGAAGAAGAAGAATTGTCGTGGTTTTATGAAATCGAGCAATATTGCATGGACGATACGTTTCCGGAAGCGGCGAATGCCAAGCAGCGAAAGGCCATTAGAAGAGTAGCCACAAGATACGCGATCATCACAGGTGAATTGTATAGGCGGGCTCTGAATGGAGTTCTAATGAGATGTTTAGATGACGAAGAAGCTTGAAAAGTTGTGGAAGCAGCCCACTCCAGCGAGTGTGGAGGGCATGTAAATGGACAAGCGTTGGCAAAAAAGATTCTTAGGCAGGGCTATTATTGGCTGACTCTAGAAGAAGATTGCTCCACCTATATCCGTAGGTGTCTTCAGTGCCAGATCCATGCCGACAAAATCCACGCTCCTGCCTCTTCTCTTCATCCTCTTTCGGCCCCCCTGGCCCTTCTCCATGTGGGCATTTGATATTATCGGACCCCTCGGTGACCTGAATTCCGCAGTCAAGCAGAAATCCTTCATTTTGACGGCTACGGAGTATTTCACCAAGTGGGCGGAAGCTGAAGCTTATGCAGAGATCAAAGCCACCACAGTATGCCGCTTTATTTTAAAGAACATCGTCTCGCGGTTTGGGGTGCCAAGCGACATCGTCACCGACAACGGGCCTCAATTCGTCTCACAAGAACTCCAGGACCTCTGTAAGAAATTCAATATAGCTCTGCATCATTCGTCACCATACTACCCCCAAGGTAATGGCAAGGCTGAGGCCACGAATAAAACCCTTCTCAAAATTATAAAGAAAACATGTGAATCACATAAATTTGCTGATTGGGCTGACAAACTGATAGAAGCTCTGTGGGCTTATCGCACCTCCGTCCGCACTCCCACAGGGCAGACTCCTTTTGCTCTCACTTATGGGATGGAAGCGGTACTCCCGTATGAGATTCTGATCCCTTCCCTCAGAGTGCAGCTAGATAAGGAACTTAATCTTGATGAACGTCGAGAGGCGTTGCTAGTCCAACTGGAACTCTTAGACGAGAAGAGGTTGAATGCGGCCAATCATGTTTCCGTTTATCAAAAGCGTGTCTCGCGATATTTTCAAAAGAAGGTCATTGAAAGGAAATTTCAAGTGGGTAATATGGTTTTGAAACGTAAATTCGTCAGATCAGCAGGTCCCAGGTCTAAACTACAACCCAACTAGGAAGGGCCATTCGTAATCAAGGAGGCTTATCCGGGTAACGCGTATCGTTTAATCAACACTGAGGGTGAAGAATTGCCAAACCCGTGGAATGGGCTATATTTAAAACGTTTCCATCCATAGAGTCAAAACCAACAAACGGCTCGATGGCAGGGTATACCCCACCAGATTGCGAAAGGAGGACCTAGGCCCAGCACCTCACACACTACACGATCGCCCGTGGTTCGGTATTCTCTCGTGCTATCCGACACCGCTTCTTCTTTGGCCATGCCCGGGGAAGGTGAAGATCCTTGTACTTCCTCTCTCTCGGTTGAAGATAGGAGCAAGTGGTGAACAAGGGAGTGAGGACTGACCTAGACCCCCCATTAAAAGAGGTCTCAAATAGGGGCAGTCCGTTAAGACCTCACTCCGCAAAGAAAGAAAGGAAAGAAGGAAAGCGAGAAAAAGAAAAAAAAGAAAGGGGCAAAATCAAAAGATAAGGCTGAAAGCACAAAGCTCGAAGCTCTCAAAATCCCCAAAAGAACACAACTAGGCATGGCAAGAGTGGCAGTACAGTCTCCCCGCGGGACGTTATGAGCCCGGTCGTATGCGTGCCTAGAGCGGGTGTAGGTTCGATAACGGACACAAAGCCCCGGCGCAACAGACCGGATTCTTTGAAAAGGTGAGTGTCCTGGGAAAGAACTCAAGTCCTAAAAAACCCCTACGCCTGTCGTCAGCTTCTCTACTCGATCTTTTTCATTTTTTTCAAGGAATGAATCCCACTCCGGGTATGGCCTCGGCAGAAACACCGTTGAGCAAAGTTGACTCCGACCACGGACGGTCCCCCCTCCCGCACGTGCTGGGCCTGGGAAGTCCATAGCAAGACGAGGAGGTCCCTGCTGTCAAAGCCCGAGCTAGTTTCAAAACCCCAAAAAAAAATCAGATATTTCAAAACCCAAAAAAAAAAACCAAATATTTCAAAACCCAAAAAAAAATCAGATATTTCAAAACCAAAAAGAAACCAAATATTTAAAAACCCAAAAAAATCAAATATTTCAAAACCAAACAAAAAAAAATCAATCAAATATTTCAAAATCCAAAAAAAAAATCAATCAAATATCTCAAAACCCAAAAAAAAAATCAAATATTCCAAAACTCACAAATCACATATTTCCCTCTTGCATCCATAGGATTCATTTGCATTTTTCATTTTGATATTTGCCATTTTGATAAGGCTTATCCCCTTGACCAAAAATCAAGAAATGGTCGTCTCCTAACTTGCTATAGACAAGGGGCTAAGCCTAAAATAGATTTAATCTGTTTTCCATGTTTGCATGAGTACAGGGGCAGGATGGAAGGGCAGTTGGCTCGTGACCACGTGAATGTTCAATCCTCGTCTTGACCTATGCAATCACATCGCATCATAATCAAACCACAAAGCTCAAATTCAATAGAGAAACTCATCTGCTTTATTCACTTCATATATCAAGCTGTCTGAACACAAGTCTCATCCAACAATCATCATCAAGCAAAAAGGGGGGAAAATCACTCAATCCTCCGCTGGGCATCCCCGCGGGGACATATCTTTCTCAGCTCACTAAGATAGGCCTGGCGTGTCGCCGAGATCTCTCCCACCTCGGCCGGTAGGGTGACTACCCTGGTCACCTCCCACATAATCAGGGCACTCCTGACTGTCTGCTCGTCCTCCTCCGCACCGATCCTCCTCGCCTGTAGTGTGGGAAGGTGGGGTAGTGCTGGTAGAACCGTCCGGGGTAGTCCGACCTGTAAGTAGCACCGGTGTGGGCTGTACATCGCCAGTGCAGTGTCGCTCACAAGCCTCAAGTCCAAGCCGGCCCTCCTGCGAACTCTGACGGTGGTGTCATGAAGGAAGCCCGGGCGCATCACGAACCTGTCCAGGGGCAGCCGATTAATGTACAATCGCCACTCGTCCCTGGTCTTCATCTCAGCTGTCCTGCACTTGACCTGTGGTGAGAATCTGAATGCGCCACCTATGAAGAAGAGGGGGTGGCTCCCAAAGATCCTGCTCGCCGAAGTGACCTCCTCCCTATGAATGAATTTCATCCTAACTCCCAACCAGCACTCCAGTAGGATCATGGAACCAAAGAGAGGACCTCCCAAGGCTGCTGAAGTAAGACCCTCATACAAGTAAGTAAGGATGGCCTGGGAGATGGAAAGTCCCTGCCACAGTCCGCTCATGGTACTAAGAAGGGGCATCTCTAGGATGTGGTCGACTGAGGGAAACAAGAGGGCCCCGCATAAACAAATGGAGGCGGCTTTGGCTATAGCTTCGTCTCGCTGACTCCTGTTCTTACAATGTTCCACTACCCACTAGCTGAGGGGAAGGAGATGGATCTGACGCAGGCCTACGAAGGTACGAACCTCTCTACTGTCTGGGATGAATCCCTCGAGAATGAGTCTCGGGTCTATAGGGGCAACCGTATGGCATATCAAGTCTTCCTCCCCGACCTTGGACCTAGGAAATCCGAAATAGGTCTCCACCTCCTCCAGTAGGATAGTGGCCTCAAAGGATGGAAAGAAGAAAGTATGGGTCTGAGGGTGCCATATTTCAACTACAGCTGAGATGCTGTGCCAGTCAAGGGAAAGTTTTGGATAGTTTTGACCAAGCACTAGGAGAGGTTGCAGATGCCAGGATCGAAGGATGGCCGTCACTCCTACGGGTAAAGCACGGACCATGGGAGCCAGCCACTTCAAGATGGAGTACCGCCTCGCGCCGGGAAGAAGCTGGAGGCCAAAAGAGAGGGAAAGGAGGAAATATAAGTGAAAGGAAATGAATTAACTGAATATAACATGATAGGCTTACCTCTCTCATGGGACTTGAGCTCAGATGTCGTGGGAGTGCGGTCAGCCGTTGGAGCACTTCCCGCTTTTTTCTGGCCGACTTGGGCCCTTCAAAAATTGCTCCCTCCATCGAACTCCCCTCTAGGGCCCTCTTCATGATGTTTTGGTGGTGAGAATCAAAGATTTCAAGCCTTGAAAGGAAGGGGATGTGTGAGCTACGAGTTTAGGCCCCTATATTACTTATAGGACTTGTTAGGAAGCCTGGGACTTTTAGGATTAGGCTTGGATAAGTCTAGGACGGGTTAAGATAGGGTGTTGATAAGTTCAAAGCGTCTTACCCTCGGGCCGGGGACTCTCCAGGGAGCCCCCGTTCGAGCAGATAGGATGTCCACTTGGACGGTCTTACGATAGACCGTCCATCTTCATGTACGGTCTACTATCAACCGTTCATCTCTGACTTGTACGGTCTAAAATCCACCGTTCAAACGTTATTACGGTTTTTATTGAACCGTTCCAACCCAATTGGAGCGGTCTGTGGAGAACCACTCCTCTATGAACGACTCTATAAGAACCGCCCATATGCTCTGCCCCCCAATCAACCCGCTACACTCGTGTCTCGCTCAATTTAGCGCACTCATCCCACTCAAGTCGGCGTGTGCGTCTCTCGTCTCACTCAAGTCGGCGCGTACGTCTCTCGTCTCACTCAGGTCGGCGCGTACGTCTCTCGTCTCACTCAAGTCGGCGCGTACGTCTCTCGTCTCACTCAAGTCAGCGCGTACGTCTCTCACCTCGCCCAGTCGGCATGTGCACCACTCGTCTCTCTCAAGCTAAGCACACCTCTCAAACTCGCCTGCGTGTCTCACTCATCCAGTCATGCATGCATACATTCATCCACAAAGCAAGCAAAAACAAAAAACAAAAAAAATATATGCACATCACTATCATATCACATCATGTACAAAAGGCAGGCCCAATATAACAAAGTCAAGTCTCTCCCTCTCCCAGGCCCCCGTCGCTGTCTCCCTCACCCTCATGCCTCTTCGGGGGAGGCATCGCTGATGTCACCTCATCACGCCGACGTCACCGGCGCTGCTCGTCCTCCTCATTCCTCCGCTGGCCGGAGGAACCCGTGAAGAAACTCCTCATGGAGTCGTGGGTGCCATGACTGCCGCTCGGAGTCCCGCTACGCGATCGCCAGCTCATCTCTCTATAAACTCGCAACTCTTCGTTCAGCCCGGACATCTCGATCAGGGCCCGATCCCGCTCCGCTCGGACCCGCACCAGCTCCCCCGCATCTGCTCGTAGTCGCTCTAGCTCGGCCTGAAGGAGTGCGGTCTCCACTGTGTCTGTCGGTCGGATCTGTGCGGCCTCCGCCCGTGCTCGAGCTACCTCCTCTCGAGCCGCTGCTCGGCTCCGCTCCAGCTCGACCCGAAGGCGGGTCAACTCAGATGTCTGCATTCATGCATCATTGTCAGTCAAGTCACGTAAGCATTTCATATCATAAGCATAATAAGCAAAAGGAAGTTTAGAATGGCGTACCCTCTCCGTAAGTGCCACCTCGGCCGCCTTGGCCCGCTCTACCATCCTGGCAAAGTCTACATCCCGCTCGGCACGGTCCGCTGGGGTCTGGGCGGAAGAAGAAGAAGGAGCGTCAGGTCCCTGTCTCTGAGTCCCCTTGGCACGCTGCATCCAAATACTCCAAGTCAGTCACATGCATACAAATCATATAGAACTGCACAATTTAAAGAGTCTAGGGTTTAGAACACTCACCAGTAGGGCCAGGGCCTGCCGGGCCTCGTCTCTCTCCCGAATGGTGGAGTGCAGGAGTCCCTGAAACTCCGCCACTCGTCCTGCGGGGTCGACCTGCATTTAGAAGTTCACGTGTTAGTGCATCATCATAAGCATAATAGACAGAGTTTAAGTTTTGAAGTCGCACAGGTCGGTGGGCGCCCCGGAACACCTGGTCCCGGTAGTGCCGTGCGTACGCGGTGTAGTACGCGCTGTCGCTCTCTGCCCGGGCGGTCACCACTCGCCCTCGCGCAGTCCAGTCGGTGACCTGCTCGGCATTCCTCGCTATCCAATCAAACGCCTCGTGGAGTCCCCGGGTCATCCTCGTCACCCGTTCCCCCGCCTTCTCAGGCACAGGGAACTCGACGGCCGGCTGATGGACCCCGATGGTCCTCAGCACCAACCTGAAGTACAGTGGCTCCACCACATTCATGCAGTGAAGCCACACGTCTCGGCCAGAAAAGGCTAGGGCCTCGACCACCCACGGCTGGCCATCCTGGCTCTCCTCCGTGTAAGGTGTCCACCGTACCTGCAAGAAATAGGAAGTTGCATCAGCATCATTATCATCATATAACAATTTGCATTTAATTAAGGAGTCCGAGTTTAGAAGCGTACCGAGGTGTACGGTAGAGTGTCCAGGTCATCCTGCAGCTCCCGGACCTGTCGTCTCAGGGTTGTCATCTCCCGAGGTGCTGTCCACCTCCGCGCGATCGGTAGGAGCCCGGGACGGGTCTCCTCGCCTCTACCGAGCCCACGAAGGTGCACATAGGCCCACACCTGCATCATAAGGTCGCATCAGCATCCAGCAAGCATGTAGGATTGCACAGCTAGGTCTAGGGTAGAAAGTCATACCTGGAGTAAGGGGGAGAAGCCCCCAAGCATCGTCTGACGTGCCGTCGAACTGAGAGTGTCGAAGAGGAATGCCAGAACCGCCGCTCCCCACGCGTAGTCACCTACGTGCTCCAGCTCCTCGAGGAACGGGAGAAAGCGGCAGCTCATCACATCCGCCCGTGTAGAAAAGAGAAGCCGTCCAAACATCAGCATCAGGAACCGTCGTAGAACTTTGTCCGCCTCAGGTCCCGGGCCTGCAGCAACTCTCGGCTGCGCCAACCCGATCAGCCGCTCCAGGTGCTACTCCGGTCGCTCCCCGACCGCAACACCCGCACGTCGTAGACCCAAGCTGTCCTGAAGAGCAGCCCGGGGAAGGAGGGTCGACTGCCTCTCGGGGCGCCGTAGCTCTAAGCCCAGCAATCCTCGCACCATCCCCCGGTAGTCAGGAAAGGTAGTCCCGCTAACCGGTGACCCGTGCACGCGTAGGCCAGTAAGCCTGGCCACGTCCTCCAACGTGGGGACCATATGCCCCCACGGGAAAAGGAACGTGCGACTCACTGGATCCCAGCGGTCGTGCAGGGCGTAGAGCAGAGCTGCGTCAAAGCGACACACCTCGATGCTCAGGAAGGGGGCGAACCCCATGGCAGCCAGCCGCTCCCTCTGGAAGTCTGGTAGTGCCAAGTACACTGCACGGACCTCCAGCCACGAGGTGCGGGTCCTGCGCTTCCCCTGCATTCATTTCATTCATTCCATCCATATTAGTAATTTAGTTCTGCATTTTAATTCATCTAAATAAAAATGTTCAAGGTTTCACTCTTAGCCTTAAGAACGGTTATTCCTGGGCCGTCCCTCCGTTGAACGGTCCTATCCCCACCGTTCTAACTCCTCACATTCCACGCTCTGAACGGACAACCATGCACCGTGCTTCATATGGACGGCTCTCTATTTGCCGTCTGTCCTCTGTCTCACCAGGTTAGGACGGCCACTTCCGGGCCGTATGATGTGGGACGGCCCTAAGGGAGCCGTTTAGTTCTTCCATTGGTCAGGCTTTGAGCGGACCAATCTGGCCCGTTTACGATATTGGGAGGTGACTTAGTCACCGCCTGTGTTGTGGTTGCACGGTGCCCCTTGCACCGTGTCAATTTGGGCGATCCGATGGGGACCGTGTAGTTTTGTGTGGACGGTTTCTATTGAACCGCTCTACCGTCATCGTCCCCGACGACGGTGAACGTCCCCAGCCGGCTGGGAAGGCCGCCGTGGCCCCCCCTAACCGGCCCCTAAACCTCTAAAAACCCCCCTACACCCCTCTAAACTAGCATGCAATAACAAAATTGAATTAAAAAACAAATATAAAAGGAGGGGAGGGGAGGCCTACCTCGGGGTCACGGGGCTTCTTAGCCGCCCTCGTCGGTGCTTGTTCTCCGGCGATCTCTTCCTCTCCGGCGGGGGCCTCTTCCTCGGCGGCGACGATGGCAAGCCCCTCCATCGTCACTCCGAGCGTCCCTCCCTCCTCGGACGGCGACGGTGGTGGCGGTTGCGGCGGCGGCGGCGAACCCTCACCGGTGGCCGGTGGCCTGGCTGCCTGGTGCTTCGTCCGGGTCATCGAGAAGACGGGGAGGGTTTAAGGGGAGGCTTGAAGCTTAGGAAAAGGGGGGAGTTTGAAGAAGAGAGAGTGAGGGAATGGGAGAATGTGGGTTTCTTTTGGCCCCCCTTCATCCCTTCCACCGTCGGTTACGGTGGAGGGAGACGAGGGGGTTTCAGTTTTTCGAGGATGCAGAGAAGAACGGTTATATTATAACCGTATGTCTCTATTGACCGTTAACTTTAAGTCGGTTGGAATTCTTGGTATAAGCGGTCCTCAATTAGCCGTTCTTCTTTAAACGATATGATACTGACCGTCCATCCCTGGCAACCGGCCCCTTAAGAATTGTTCAAAGGTCAGGTACGCACGGTTAACATAGGGCCGTTGTGAATGTTGAACGGTTACTAGAATACCGTTTATCTGGGATAGGGTGTTTGAATCATGAATATTGATATTTTCTTTGGAAAATTATTTCTTAACCATCTTATGCAGCATCATTTCCTCCAATCTCGCCGTTTCGCCTGCACAGGTAAGTCAGGTATGGCCTTCTATCCCTAATCCCTTATTGCATTAGTTATACGGTATCATATCACATTATTTCGAGAGCCGGCAGGTTATTTACGTATCCCAGGATCTAATGTTCTCCTTTAACAAAAACGATGATGATCCAGGCTCATGTACCTAACCCTCAGATAGGCCGTTGAGTTGGGATATCACGAGGAGGATGGTTCTATCTGCACGCTGTGGTTGCGGACGATATCTTGACTCTGATGTTCCCAGCTTAGCAATACTACTCTCGAATATTTTATATTTTAATCTTTCTTAGCATTTGTTTTTACGATTTCTTTTATTTTAGCTCAGCATGCATCATACGCATCCTTTTGAGCTTTCATGCCACATGGTTTGCTCTAGAAATGTCCCGTCAGTGATGGTCAGCTATGTGTTCAGATGCTCGAGTAAGAGGAACTAATTCCACTCTGAATTGGAAGGCTTTCTTTAGTCGATTCGTTTGGTTTGGTTGATCGAAAGGTCCCCGTCTGGAGCTTTTAGCATTTTCTTTTTTCTTTTGTGGCCCCCTCATTGGACCGCGGGATTGTGTCCCCCATGAGGTTGGTCTTGTCAGTTTGTTCCATTTAGTTTAGTTCCTCCAGATTGGCGTCATTTTGATTTAGTCGTTCCTTGCGTTTAGTTCAGGGTTTTCCGGAAGATTCTCACCGCTTGTTGGTAAAAACGGGTGTCGTTTTACCTTAACGCCCGCTTTTCCGGTCCACTCCGCTGCATTTCCACTTGTGGAACGCGCTTTCTCGTTCTCTTCTTTATATATATATATATATATATATATATATATATATATATATATATATATATATATATATATATATATATATATATATATATATATGTGGTTTATTTATTGATTTATTGGCGTGCCAGTCACCGGGGTGACAATTTTATTATGCGCTCGATCTGACTTTTAATCAGTCGATTGTGAAGTTCGAGTCGGGACCCGAAGTCCGTCATACCATAAAGGCTATGACGTTAATTATGCCATTCCTAAGAAGGACAACCCTTGATTAAACTCCAAAAATAGGAGGAAGGTAGCGGCAAAAATAAGACTCAAGCGAGAGAGACGGTTGGTTCATCAGCAGGGCATTAAATGGCCTGAATGAAGCAAGGATACATCAAATGCGGAGCAAATCCAGCGGCATGTCCCCATTACCTTGGACTATGCCAGATGGGGATAGGAAACCACCCATGCAGCGGCAGGGTGGGGTCCATAAAAGATCGGGTATATCTAACCCGGAATCCGGATAAGGACCGGTGCGACATGGCACACCCTGTGCAGGCGTGATGTCTTATTGATATTCCCCTTCGGAAGACCATCGGAGAACATGCAAGGGCAGAACTCCGTGGGCCAGTGGGGTTAGGAGAGAATACCATGATCACTCAAGGTGATACGAATGAATTTTGGCAGCATATCCCCTTTATCTTGGATTATGCCAAGAGGAGATAAGCCATCATCCACGGGATGCCGGGATGAAAGCCGGAAAAAAAGGGGGGGGCCAGGCCCGGGACCATCGCCCACATCCATAGCATCGATTGATGTTCCTTCGGAACTAGTCTGAGCACATATAGTGACATAGCCCTTTAGGTCCATAAGGATATAAAGAAATCCAGATCGGAACAGAACAATGTAGGGGAGGTCCTCCCCATTGATTTATTTCCTGAGGGATGCCAAGTGTTCTCCGTATATCCCTTGGATGGGTACAATATGGGGATCAAGGTTTAGGCCAAGAAGAAAGAGGTTCTCGGCGTAAGGATCAGGAGTATGGCCCAGCTTCTCGGCGTGGGCTGAAGGGAGCTCCCGGCGCGCCATGAAGGGGGTTATCGGCCTAGGCCAAAGGGAGGAAGAAGAGGATCTCGGCGTGGGAGTTCCCGGCGCGCGCCGCGCCGGGAACTATTCACGCCGAGAAGGTGCTGGGCTTGAGCGCCGTGAGGGCTCATGGGGTTTTACGGTACCCTATTTTGGGGGTTTTTCACGGGATTCAGACATGGCTTGGGGAATGGATTCAGGAGGCAAGTGAGGAAAGAGCCAGGGGCCCACCAGGTTGACAGCAGAGGGTCACAGATGAAAGGGGTTCGAGGGATCAGAGTCACCGGGCCTTCGAGCTCTCAGGAACAGGCTTCACGCCATCAGTATTGCCGACCATCCAGGAGATCGAGAGACGACAAACTCTGATCCCTGCAATGGCCCTAGTGGCTTGAGAAATTTGAGAAGAAAATCACGGACTCCGCGACGTTTAAATCATCGATGACATCCAGGGAGAGAGGGGGGAAACAAGGCCCAGAAATCCACAGTGAGGATTGGGGCTTTGTTGGCTCTTTCCCATCCTAAACAGGCATGCATATAAAGGGGAGCCGGCAGACGATTAACGTGTCCAGCTTGGATGAATTGAATTGGGCGGCATATCCCCCGGGCTTATAGACATGCCAAATAGGGATAGGAAGCCATCCACGCAGCGACGGGATGGAATCCAGATAAATAGCGGGGGATCTTCCCCTTTGAACTCCCTGCTCGTTTGGCGGGTCTATGATATTCATTTTCCCGATGGATAGAGTCAAGCGGGGTGCGTATCGATCACACTCCCTTGGCCTTCCGGGGTTCACCCTATCGGATAGAATTTCGGCAGCGTTTCCCCTTCTTTCGGGTCATGCCAAAGGAAATAGGCCGTCATCCACGGGTACGGGATGATAACCGAAAAGAAGGCTTGGGCTCCCTGATGATGCAGGTGCCCATGGCAATGCTTGCTATCCCCTCAAGAACCGTCGGGGCTTATACAGTGGTATGGCCCCTTAGGTTATAGGGTTATGAATGGATTTGATCTAAGATGATGTAGGGGGGGTTTCCTCCCGTTAATCTCATCCCTGAGGTACATATGGCGACCATGAATATCCCCTTCAGCCGATACAACAGGTTGGACAAGGGTTGAAAGGCAGATGAAGAGACAGGCTCCTGGTATGAGCGTATTGGCCAGAAAGGAGGATCTCGGCGCGGATTGATTAGCCAAAGAGGGGCTCTCGGCGTAGGAAGATGAACAGGCAAGGGGGTTCTCGGCGTGCTGGTTCCCGGCGTGCTCACCATTGCGCCGAGGGCTGTTGCTGCCGAGAAGCTCCGACAGCCCTGTTTTGGAATTCAGATTTGATTGGGACCGTATCTGGGGATCAAATCAGTCTGACACTGAGGACTTCGATGCTATGGCATTAGGGTTTTGCTGAGGGACCGAAGGGTCAAGGTCATCACTTATCAGAACCTCCTGGGATCGCATTCGTCTACAGACGGGACACATCTTCTGTAGCCAGCAATTCAGGAAATCAAGAGATTGATGTCTCCGATTCCTAAACGGCTTGGGGGCCTCGCAAGAAACTCGGATGCCTGTGAAGAATCTGCCATCGAGACAGGAGGGGAGAGGGAAACAGGACCCAATAACCCATTAGATAAGGATTGGGGCCCTGACTTCCTTCCTCTTTGAAGCACAGACTCACGGGGATGACTCTGAAAATCGAAACGTCTAGAATATTGGACGTTCAGATGAAAGATACATTCATAGAAAGATAGAGGGCAAAACTTTGATTGCCTAATATCAAGCACGGCAACCACTAAATTTCATTTCATCTCATTATCACCACTTACATCGACTGCAAGGCTAAAGCCGAGAAACGGGTAAGGGGAGGAACAGAGGCAGGGAAGAAAAGAACTCTCGACCTCATCTGAATAGCTAAAGCATGAAGGCATATACCATTACATACAGAGGAAATCAAAATAAAAGCAAACATGGGGGGGGAGGGGGGAGCATAGACTCCTCTCCCTCCCCCGAGCAGCCCACTTGGAGCTTCTTCTTCTTCTTCTCTTCTTCTTTCTTTTCAGTAGGGTCTCTTCTCTCTTTTCTATCTATTTTCTGGATGAGGTTTTCTTTTCTCTCCTCCGTCTTCTCTCCTGTTCGTCTCGAGAGAAAGGGGATTTTATAGGCATAGCACCCCCTCCCTATCGGCATGATCATCTTGGCGCCCGGTTGATGAGCTCCCGGCGCGCCTTATTCGGAGGCAGTAGGCTTCCCGGAGCCCCTTTCTCATATGGGTCTTGTTGGGCTCTCGGCGCCACACGGCTGGGCCCGTTTAGATCTTTTAGTCTTTTATGCTTCCTCATCAGTAAGCTTGAGCTGTTAAAGCCGCTTAATTTGTCCCTTCATTTGTCGGTCCCTCGAGTCCGTCAGGCTAGGCGAAGGCCCATCAATTGGTGAGTTAGCATAGCTTCATCAAAATATTTCTGGGGATTTTCATCAGTCAGTGGACTGCAGTTCTTCATCAGTACTGCCATCTGAGTGACGACAACACCGGACATCAGCTTGGCCGGGGAGGGCTTCAGCCGGGTGGTAGCTTCAGTGATAAATCTTCCGTAATCCTGGTCTTGCAGGGACTTCCGGGATCTTCATCTTTCACTCAATCTTTCATTATGTCTCGTTTCTATTGTCTGTTATATTTCAGGTGTCAACAAATGCCCCCCACTTGCAGGTAGCGAGAGTGCAGAATAAATGACGCGGTGCCTGCAGGTGCATAATTCAGCATCTGAACCCATTTCACAGTTTGGGACTGCTAATCATCTTTCATTTTGCAGCTTGGAAGCTTCTTTGCATTGACTTTTCTTGTAATTTCTTTCAATTACTTTTGATCTCTTTGTTTTGAATACTCTCGTCACGGCTCTCTCGGCCTGTAGCTTCTCGGCGCAATCACCGGTAGGGACTCTCTGCGGAGAGCTTCTCGGCACGCCCGGCAAGGGGGCTCTCGGCAGCACTTCTCGGCGTGCCTTTTGGCGGAATGGGGGCTCTCGGCCTGGGGTTCTCGGCGGCCCCTTCTCGGCGCGCCTTTCGGCCGAAGGGGGGCTCTCGGCCTGGGGGTTCTCGGCGCCCATTTGACCGCGCCGAGAACCTCTTTGCTTAGGGTTCTATTTAAGGCGCCGAAAGCCTCCTTCCTTCTCATTCGATACGGCCTCTTCTCTCTCTTCAGTTTCTTTTCCTTCTCGGCGGTGGCGGCGAGTTCCTCCCCTCCGGCCGTCCATCTTTCTTCCCGTCTCATTAGACTTCGCCAGGGTAGGACGTTCTTTGGGGATTTATTCCCTTTTGCTTCCGGGATCGCCCCCTCTTGATTGGCGACTCCCTATTCTCCTTGGGCAGACCCCGAATAAGGGGAGATGCTGCTGAAATTTTCAAGGGCTTCATATATATAATAATCCTTACGAAACTGCCTCTTATCTTAGGTCTTTTACTTAACATTTCTTTTTCCTAACTACAGATATTGCAATGGCTTCTGGCTCTGCTGCTGCATCCTCTGGAGCTGTCGGGGCCAGTTCGTCAGCCCAGCCAGATATATCACGGGCCACAGTAAACTGGCTGAATGTGCACAGTCTAGACTTCGGATACGACAAAATCACTTCTGTTGATGAATCGTCTGATTCGGAAACCGACACGGTGTCAACATCCCGGGTATACTCCACTGGCATGGAAACGTGCTTCAGACGGGGCACTGATTATCGTCCGGATTTCCCGAAGGACAAGCACTTGATGCCGTTTATCCGGACTTTCACTGTGGGTGGAATGCGGGACTATCGAATAGCTCGTGCAGTTGAAGCCGCAATTCTGGTCGAGAGAGACAGCCTGAAAGATTCAGTGTATCGTGGGAAGGCTATATATCTTCCCGGGGAGAAGCGTGACTGGGATGCAGTCTTTGGCATATCGGAGCTGGAGCCAGAAAAGAAAATGCTGACCCGGGCCCCGGAGTTCACACCTGCTCGGTGGGATAATGCCAGTGGCCGAGTCCATAGGGAGAAGCCCGGCTACGGTCTCTTCCTGGCACCAGTAAAGTGGGGGTACCGCGAAGAGCCTTTTATGCTGAATTGTTCGGCCGTTCAGTTCAAGTATCATTTGGCCGCTGGTTGGTTTGGGGATACCAAGATCACTGACGCCCACCTATTTCGAGTAGGAGCAGTGGAGTTTACTGAGTTTGTTCTGAAGGAATATGCCCCTCTGCTGATCAGAGCCGGGGTATATCATAGTGTCTTTGCTTCCAGATTTCGATATCCCATATCCCGAGGGTTATGCTGTGGAATGTTTGAAGTGTTCTGCCCTTTATTCAACATATTTTATACAGCAGAGGGTGAGACATCTCTTGACCTCTGGAGTCTATCACAGCTTTCCGGACTGCCTATTGATGGCGAGCCGTATGAAGAAGTCTGCTTGGCAGATTCTGAGAAGGATGGTTCCGATGGTGAAGGCAAGTATTCCCTTGGCTTCTCATACCGGTATCTAATGAAGGCATATCGCTCCATCTGTCTGGCGTACAGTAGAAGGTCCTCCCAAGGCTATCATCCCCGAGAGAAAGGCAGCAAGCTGAGGGTCCGAATAGGGCAGTGGATTCAGTATTTCTTTGACGGCCCCTTGAAATATGCAGACTTCCCTTCCATGGGTCCGACGGCCAGCAAGCAGATAAGGACTCCTCGCTATAAGTCAGAGCTGCCATCTTCATTGCGCCGTGCAGGCAGAGGTGGTCCCAACCCAGCAGGTGTAGACCCCATCACACATTGCGTGGCTTACTTCACATTCTGGTTGTGCGCTTTCGCTCTCCCTCAAGGGGACAAGACAATCATCCGGCCAGAAGCTATATACCCGGCCTGTCAGATGGCCTGGGGAATGAGGCTGTCGCTCTGCCCGGTGGCCTTGTGTTTAATCTACAAATCTTTGGGAGATTTGTACAAGCATCGGACTCCCCGTTCTTTGAGGACTGTGGGTCCTTTTCATTTTTTCAATGCCTGGGTCTGCAGTTTATTTCTTGAATTGGCTCCCAGAACTTTGCAGGCAGATACGGTATTGCCCAGAATGATTGAGTTTGCCAGTGCTGAACCTGGTCCTTTCTATGATCAGCTGTTCAAAATAAGGGGCCGACTGATAAAGGTGCCGGTGGATGCCCCTGGCAGCATTCATTTCTGGAGCTTGGCGGCAGGTTCAGCTCCTTTGATTCATTCTCAGAGAGAGTGCAAGCTGGAAGAGGTAGAGACCTATGTCCATCCTGTCTCAGGGCTTAATACTGCTCGCTCTATTCTGGAGCCGGAGCTGGTCAGATGGGCCATGGCCATTCGGCCTAGTGTCTTAGTTTTCAGAAAGGGTGGTCTGCTTCTTCTGGAACCATACTATCTATTCCGCTTTGGGCGGAACTTTGGTTATGACCAGCATATCCCTACATCAGTCGCTCAATTTCCTCTGGATAGCCAGGGCTAAGCATGGGTCCGCCATTGTCGACGATGGTCGGTTGTGGTGGGATTTCTATCATCGCCAGGATGGCGCAGTTTTCAGAGTTCCCACCGTTTCCAACCGTGTACCCCGGGTAACATCAGAATACATCAAATGGTGGAACATTCGAACCAGCTTTTACAGGGATAGTAGAGGTGCATTCTGGGACGTGGCCGAGCGTTCCTTTTTGAAACAACAGCCCGGACCAGTGTTTGACATCCCCGAGGCCCACCTGAAGAGGCTTTATTCACAGCACCAGAGGGAGGCGGAGAAATATCTGGCCCAGCGTCGGGCTTTGAAGGAAAAAGATTCGACCCGCCTGCTCCTGTCTTTGCTGCTATCAACGAGGACACTTTCATGCAGAGCTTGAAACATCTGTGCCGTGTGGGGGGGGGGCTCGTTTGGAGGCGCAACAATACCCATTTCCTGTCGAAGAGCCGCTCCCGGCAGTAGTCCCTTGGAGGGGTCCGACAGATAGATTCCATCCATATAGGACGTTTGTGCATAGGGAGGACAGGACTCAGACATACTACAAGCAAACGTCTTGGCTGTTCATTCTGCTGAACTTACATGGGTTGTCTGCGGAAAGCCCCCTAGCCGGCATCTTGAATAAGCCACTGTTCATCTCCGTTCATTATGTCGACGGTTGGGGCATGGACCACCTCGACTTATTTCGATGCCTTGACTCACGTGGTCATAGTGATCTAGCAGCTTTAGTGGAGAAATGCCAGATATTTGGTGATGTCTGCTGGCTTATCAAGGAGGCTGCTTCCCGCTCCAAGGAGGTAGCTTATCTGTACTGGCCGCTCTCTGTCTTTTATGATGGCCCAGCAGGTATGATCTTTTCTTTTCTGACTGTAGTGCTTTCTGATAAATATTTAAGCTCTACATTCACTGACCTCACTGCTTCTCTGCCGTCTTTAACAGACAGGCCGGATATAAAGCGCCAGGGGCTATACAGAAAGATCATTGCGCAGGCTGAGAAGCCTACTTATTTTGAAGTCCCTGCAGCAGCACCAACTACCACTCCCCTGCCTCCTGGCAAGAAGAGAAAGGTTTCTGCGGTCAAGGCTGCAGTCGGGAAGGCCAGGAAGGCCAAGAAGGCTCATGCTCAGCAGTCGGCTTCGGTAGCGATGGACACTGGGACCCCTATCCCTGATATTCCCTCATTTGATGAGTTCGAATCTCAAAGGGAGGCTGCTCAGACATCGGTTCAGGGTAACATCAATAGCCTGCAGTTGCATTCTTCATCCTCTTTTGCTGGATTTCAAAGAAGTCCTTGAATCTGACCCCTCCCTTTTGCACAGCCCAAGAGCCAGTTATGGCATCTTCTGTGGTGGAGACCAGGCTGCCTTCTCCCACGCCGGCTAGTGAGGCGGAGGGTAAGCATGCCTTTTTCATCTTTTTCTGCATATTTCAATTACTTTTCATTGTCCCTCTCACAAGCTTTTCCCTATAGTGACGGTCGGGGAGGAGACTGAAATCACGGGAGAGGCTGGCGATATCACTCAGCCACAGGAGGGTCATAAGACCCACACGAAACGGGGCCTCATCCCTGTGAGGCGTATAGTTACCCGGTCTTCTTCCAGGCAGACGTTAGAAATGGCAGTCCCACCCGTGGATAGTGTAGAAATCTCTTCTAGTAGCTCCGCGACCGCTTCTGAGGTAGATGGAGAGGAAGCAGGTTTCAGCGAGAGCGAGACGGAGGGTGTTTCCAAATCAGAGGCCCCATCCGCATGCACCGCCATTATTCCATTATTCACCCCCTCCAAGTTGCTGGTGCCATCTCCTGAGGAGGAATTACAAGAAGAGTTCGCCGGCTTGGATACCGAGGCAGATATAACTCCTCCTTTTGTTGCTTCAGCAGCGGGACTTTCTCCTCCTCTGCACTCCTTTGAGGACATTGACATTATATTAGAAGTGAGTCTCTTTTCTTCTCCACATTGTTTCCCATTTTTATCTGCTGCTTGATGCTGTATTGATCTGTTCACAGGAATCCCCTGTTGCTAGCCTGGTGATGACTGCAGCCTTTGAAGCCACTCTGTCTGACGCCTTGGCCATTGTTCCTGCTTCGACAGTAGCCTGGGCAGGCGTTCTTGAGATAATCCGCCCTGTGCCGGTGAGGGTGCAATCCTCTACGGACTTAGCATTGTTGGACTTGAGGACTTCGGGGGAAAGCCCGGCTCTCATCAAGGTCCTGGATTTCAGAGCTGAGATGGACCCAATTAGGGGTTCTGCCTTTATACCGGCCGTAGTGCTGACCATTGCGCCTGAATCGGCAACTCCCATAACATCAATCATGGAGAGTGAACCCTTGCCTCTCCGGGCTGTGACCCCTGCAGCCTTGACATTGAAGGAACTGGCTGTTGCAGCGGGGGTGGAAGAAGGAGAGATAGCCGTTACAGAAATTGGAGTATTGTCTATAACTGCCCCGGAATCTATCTCCATACTTTCGGAATCTGAGGAGGAGGTACCCTGCGGAGAGGATGTTGAAGGTGCGGGTATTGCATTAGAGACCCAGGAAGCAACCATTCCGGCACTTACTGGAGTTACCCCCGCGAGCATCCAAATGGTGACCCTCGAGGAGATGGAGGTGGAAGGTCCCTCGGCTTCGTCAGAGGTTGTGGAGAGAGCTCAGTTGGCGCCTTCGGCAGACCTCCCGTCTTCTTCTTCTCAGCCAGATATCACCCTATGGGCAGACATTGACAGTGAAGTAACCTTTGAAGTGGCTCCACTTCGCTTGCCTGGCTTTGCTTCACCTGAGAGTTTTGTCTGGCAACATCTGGACATGTTGCGCCAGCTAGTGGAATCTCAGCCCGGACTAACTTATCCGCAGTTGAAGGAGATAGCCGAGCGTTTCACCGCCGGTTTACAGGCAATGGGTTGTCCTCTAGAGATATGGACCCAGCGGGTTCTGTTGCTGTTAAAATTTGTACATCGTCGGGATTTCTTGGCGCACATTATGTCTGACAGACTGGCGGCTTTGAAGTTGCAAAGGATGGAGTGCAAATCTGAGCTAGAAAAAATGAACTTTATTCTTCAAGAGCGACAGTGCCAACTGCAGTCTCTGGCGCAGCGGGAGCAGTTCGTGCGCGGCCGAATAGCCATTCTGGAGGCTGAACTGTCTGATCTCCGAGCTGAGCTGCCGCAGATAACAACTTCTCGGCCGCAGCTCGAGGAAGAAGCAGCTCTATTGGAGGGGCAGGTGGCATCCTTTCGGGACGAGTCTGTTCGACTGCAGGAGGAGGAAGCTCGACTTCATGAACTAGGGGCCGCCCCCTATGTGGGTCTTCTGGCCTTCGAAGACATCTTCCGGCGGCCATGAATCATTTCTTCTTTTTTTTCTTTTGTCTTCTGTTGTGATACAATGTCTCTTCGGGGACCCACTATGTACTCCCTTTTTCAATGAAAAGGACTCTTTGGCTCTATATGTATCCATCCCCCTTTTTTTTCTTTTGCATGTGGTTTTATCACTGTGGGAAGTGGGGTAGTGGTTTTAGCAGTCCTTCATGTGAATGACTCGTACTAGGCAGGAGAGCGTCCACCCCTTCATAGAAAGGATGGGTGACTCGCTCCACCGCGTGACGGCATCCGAGGAGGTGCTTAAACTGAATTTTGTTGTTAGCAGCAAACGTCCTTCTTGGCCATATGTGCTGTGGGGGAGACAACTTGCAGGAATATGAATAAAGAAGTTCCATCAGAGTAGACGTAAGGTCTAGACTGGGCAGAGGTTATAGCAGGCGGGACATTAAAGGGTGTATAGTTTTCATCAGGACAGACGTAGGGTCTGAACTGGATAGGATTTCATCATTGATCGGGCGAGGTGCCGGTCGATCAATAGCTGGTTCCATCATCGATATTGGGATCATATCGATGCAAGGGAGCTTCATAGGTTTCATCAGAATAGACGAAAGGTCCAAACTGGCAGGATTTCATCATTGATCGGGCGAGGTGCCGATCGATCAATAGTTGGTTTCATCATCGATATTGGGTTTATATCGACGCAAAGGAAGTGTTATAAGTTTCATCAGAATAGACGAAAGGTCTAAACCGGACAGAGGATTTCATCATTGATCGGGCGAGGTGCCGGTCGATCAACGGTGGGTTTCATCATCGATATTGGGTTTATATCGATGCAAAGAGTCTCATAGGTTTCATCAGTATAGACGTAAGGTCTAAACCGGACAGAGGATTTCATCATTGATCGGGCGAGGTGCCGGTCGATCAACGGTGGGACGTATGTAAGGGTGTAGGTCTCGTCAGGATAGACATAAGGTCTATTCCAGCAGGTTTTATGGCGGGTGGGACTTTGCCAAGAAATACGTAGGTTTCATCAGGACAGACGTGAGGTCTGAGCTGGACAGGCTTTATCAGAATGGTGATGGGTTTCATTATCGGTGGGACATTTGAAAGAGGGTATGTAGATTTCATCAGAGTGAACGTAAGGTCTACCCCGGAAAGGCTTTATCATCGGTGGGGCATAGAGCCAG
Organism: Amorphophallus konjac; assembly: GCA_022559845.1. Classification (NCBI taxonomy): domain Eukaryota; kingdom Viridiplantae; phylum Streptophyta; class Magnoliopsida; order Alismatales; family Araceae; genus Amorphophallus; species Amorphophallus konjac. The sequence goes on along the minus strand of CM040128.1, from coordinate 161,703,344 downwards.
ATGACCGACGGAAGGCTTCATCAGTGAAGGGGAGGTGAAGGCAGCGTGCCGGTCGGCGTGGGACTTTTGAATTACCACATTACTGACCCAAGTGCCCTTTCGGGTTTTCACCGGAGCCAGCCCCCTCTTGCTTTTGCCCACGCGCCCTTTCGGGTTTTCACGTGGCGGGGTACCCGATTTTGCCTGTAGTGCCCTTTCGGGTTTTCACCACAGCTGGGTTTTGGGCCATTTTTGCACTTGTCCAGAATGCCTGAACAAGTCTGGCGGGGTATCTCTATTTTCAACCCCATTTTTATATATATACTTTTTTTGTCGTTTTTTTTCTCTTTTCCTTTTTCATTATCTTTTCTGGGACCAGAACTTTCATCATATGGATCATGGCGCCATATGTTTATTGTGGACACACGATCATTGATGTGGGTGTCAACATCAATGCAAAGGGAAGTAGGGTTTCATGATCTATTCAGGCGAAAGGTCCTAATTGATTTAGAGGATATAAATAGCAGCTCGGGCACGGGGCCGTTTGCTGAGAATGTGAGTTTCATTGTTAATGTGGGGTCGACATTAACGCAAAGGAATAAAGTTTCATGGTCTATCCAGACGGAAGGTCTGAATTGATTTGAAGGGTTGTGTCGTGTTTTGTCAGAGCGGACGGAAGGTCCCCCCTGGATGGATTTTAGCGTCGATCAGGCAGCGCACCAGCCGACCGATAGCAGGTTTCATCATTGGTGTTGGGTTCATATCAATGCAAGGATTTCATAGGTTTCATCGGGATAGACGTAGGGTCTAGCCTGGACAGGTTTCATCGCTGATCGGGCAGTGTGCCAGTCGATCGGCAGCGAGTTTCATCATCGGTATTGGGTTTATACCAATGCAAGGATTTCATAGGTTTCATCGGGATAGACGTAGGGTCTAGCCCGGACAGGCTTCATCGCTGATCGGGCAGTGTGCCAGTCGATCGGCAGCGAGTTTCATCATCAGTATTGGGTTTATACCAATGCAAGGATCTCATAGGTTTCATCGGGATAGACGTAGGGTCTAGCCCGGACCGGTTTCATCGCTGATCGGGCAGTGTGCCAGTCGATCGACAGTGAATTTCATCATCGGTATTGGGTTTATACCAATGCAAGGATTTCATAGGTTCCATCGGGATAGACGTAGGGTCTAGCCCGGACAGGTTTCATCACGGCGGGACGTAAAGAGATATGCAGATCTAGTCGGAACAGACGTAAGGTCTAAACCGTACCGGTTTCTTTGCCGATCGGGCGGCGAGCCCGTCGACCAAAGGTGGGTTTCATCATCGGTATTAGGTTTATACCAATGCAAAGGAATTCATAGGTTTCATCAGGATAGACGTAAGGTCTAAACTGGACATGTCTTATCATTGATCGGGCGGGGTGCCGGTCGATCAACGGTGAGTTTCACCATGGTGGGACTTTGGATAGGGTGAATGAGGGTCTCATCAGGATAGACGTAGGGTCTATACTGAGTGGGTTTAATCGTTGATCGGATAAGGTGCCGGCCGATCGACGAGGAGTTTATGGTGGGAGACGAGGCTTTCTTTGGGGTTACCACATTACGGACCCAAGTGCCCTTTCGGGTTTTCACTGGAGCCAGCCCCCTCTTGCTTTTGCCCACGCGCCCTTTCGGGTTTTCACGTGGCGGGGTACCCGATTTTGCCTGCAGTGCCCTTTCGGGTTTTCACCACAGCTGGGTTTTGGCCATTTTTGCCCTTGTCCAGAACGCCTGAACAAGCCTGGCGGGGTATCTCTATTTTTAACCCCATTTTGTCTCTTCTTTTTCTTCTTCCCTTTTTTCTTTTTTCTTTTCTTCTCTCTCTCTCTTTTTTTAGAGAGTGATAGGTCAGAATGTTATTATATCACGATAAGGGGTGACTTGGCTAGGGTTGAGTGCCGCTAGATCAAGGAAGGGTAGCTCGGCTAGGGCGGAGTGCCGTTAAACCAAGAAAAAGGTAGCTTGGCCAGGGCGGTGTGCCGCCAGACCAAGAAAAGAGGGTAGCTCGGTTAGGACGGAGTGCCGCTAAACCAAGAAAAAGGTAGCTTGGCCAGGGCGGCGTGCTGCCAGACCAAGAAAGAGGGTAGCTTGGCTAGGGTGGAGTGCCGCTAAACCAAGGAAGAGTAGCTCGGTTAGGGCGGAGTGCCGTTAAACCAAGAAAAATGTAGCTTGGCCAGGGCGGTGTGTTGCTGGACCAAGGAAGAGTAGCTCGATTAGGGCGGAGTGCCGCTAGACTGAGGAAGAAGGCAGCTTGGTTAGGGCGGAGTGCCGCTAAACCAAGGAAGGTAGCTCGGTTAGGGTGGAGTGCCGCTAAACTGAGGAAGAGGGCAGCTTGGTTAGGGCGGAATGCCGCTAAACCAAGGAAGGTAGCTCGGTTAGGGCGGAGTGCCGCTAAACCAAGGAAGAGTACCTCGGTTAGGGCGGAGTGCCGTTAAACCAAGAAAAAGGGTAGCTTGGCTAGGGCGGGGTGCCGCTAAACCAAGGAAGGTAGCTCGGTTAGGGCGGAGTGCCGCTAAACTGAGGAAGAGGGCAGCTCGGTTAGGGCGGAGTGCCGCTAAACCAAGGAGGAGTAGCTTTTATTCGATTACTCGGGGAATGTTGGTTGTGCAGCATGATACAGCTTTAGGTGTCTACCGTTGAGTGGCGAGGATCGGATTTCCCCTCGATGGTTAACAACCATGTAGGCCCCTCCTTCGTAGACCCTCTGTATCACATAAGGGCCCTCCCAATTAGAATTTAGCTTTCCTTTTGGGTTGGACGCCATGACTTCTTTTTTCTTGACCATGACGAGGTCACCTTTCTTAAATTCTCGTCCTTTTACGAGTTTGTTGAATGCAGTGGCCATGCGGGCCTGATACATTTGGATATTCTTCTGAGCTTGGAGGCGCTTCCCTTCCAATTCAGCCAATTCTTCTAACCTTCTTTCAACATTGGTTTGTTCGCCACGGGCCAGGTCATATTGGACTGCCACTCTGAGTGACGGGACTTCCAGCTCTAGCGGAACCACTACCTCTGAGCCGTATACCAATGAGTATGGTGAGCACCCTGTAGGTGTCTTGAAGACGGTGCGGTATGCCCACAGAGCTTCATACATTTTCTCTTCCCAGTCCTTTTTGTTAGAACCAACGACCTTGGCCAGCAAGGTGCAGAGAGTCTTGTTAAAAGCTTCTGCCAATCCGTTTGCCTGCGGATTGTAAGGAGTGGAAGTCCTCCATTCGATCTTATACTTTTCGGCAAGCCGATAGACTTTCTGATTTCTGAAATGACTTCCATTGTCAGATATTATTCGGCTGGGGATCCCAAACCGGAAGATGATGTTCTGCTTGATGAATCTGGCGACTAGTTCACCAGTCACTTCTCTTAATGCTATAGCCTCCGCCCATCTGGAGAAGTAATCTGTTATGGCTAGTATATACTTATGTCCGGCCGAGAAAGTCGGCAGTGGACCGACTACATCAGTTCCCCATTGCGCAAACGGCCAACTGGGAACTGTAGGATGCAGAGTCGTAGGAGGCCTTCGAGGCATAGTAGCATGCTCCTGGCATTTCTGGCATGATTTTGCAAATTTACAGCAGTCTTCGAACATGGTGGGCCAATAGTAACCCAGCTTCTTGATTTCTATCTTCATCTTGGGACCAGCCTGGTGGGCACCTGCTGTCCCAGCATGTACTTCTTTCATCGCTTGCCAAGCTTCCTCAGTGGATAGGCAGTGGAGTAGAATCTTCTTGCGCGCATCTACCATTATTCGGAACAGAGTCCCATTTCTGAATTCATAAGAATCTTTGATTCTCAGAAGTTTCATCTTCTCTTCTCTTTTCTGCGGTAGCTGTTGGTGCAGGAACCACTGTAGCAAGTTCTGTCTCCAGTCAGATGCCTGTTCTGTGCTAACAGTAGCGACTTCTTTTTCTTCGGGGCACCCTTCTAGCATACTGGGGACTTGCCGGCGGTTCATAACAACAATGTTCAGTGTCTCATTTGGCGGGACTGCTAGTGAGCTGGCTAGCTTTGCCAGTGCATCAGCCTGGGCATTATGTCCACGGCCCACATGCCTGAGCTCAATATGATAGAATTTTGCCATGAGGCTCACAGCCTTTTGGTGATAGGGATTCAGTTCTGGCTTTCACACTTCGAACTCCCCTTGGATTTGCTTTATCACCAACATCGAATCCCCGAATACCTGAAGCATTTGGATACCCATGTTGAGGCTGATATGGAGTCCGATTATCAGAGCTTCATATTCGGCTTCATTATTGGTGCAGGGCTTGTTTATAGAACAGGAAGTATGCACAACCTCCCCTTCAGGTGATCTCAGCACAATACCGGCTCCGGCCCGCACTCTGGTCTTTCCATCGGAGTCCGCCTCTGTTCTGGATGCTCCATCAAAGAATAACTGTCACATAGCTGACTGAGCCTGGCAGGCTTCGAGCGTCTCATCATCGGGTAATTCAGTCCCTAGCATATCATTTTCTGGCACAGGATGTTCTGCGAAGAAATCAGCCACGGCCTATCCTTTTATCGCCCTCTGGGGTGTAAAGGTAATATCGAATTCCATCATAATTACTGCCCATTTGCCCAACCGGCCCTTCAGTACTGGCTGAGTCAATATATATTTGAGCGGATCTGCTGCAGATATCACTCTGACTTCATGTGACAACATATAGTGTCGGAGCTTTTTGACAACAAAGACCAGTGCCATGCAGGTCTTTTCTATGTAGCTATAACTTTCTTCAGTTCTAATCAGCCTCCTACTTAGGTAGTACAAGGCCTGTTCTCTGCCTTCTTCATTTATCTGTGCCAGCATTGCCCCCAAGGAACAGTGTATGGCTACAATGTACAGTATTAAAGGTCTGCCTTTAATAGGTGCCCCCAGCACTGGAGGGGTCTTGAGATATTCTTTCAGCTTCTCAAAAGCCTTCTGACAGCCATCATCCCAGAGGAACGATACATCTTTCATCATGAGCTTGTGAAAGGGGTTGCATCTTCCCGATAGATTAGATATAAATCGTCGGATGTAGGCCAGACGCCCTTGCAGGGATCTCAACTCGTGCAGATTCCTTGGTGGAGGGAGCTCCTAGATAGCTTTAATCTTGGACGGGTCGATCTCAATGCCCCTATGACGGACAATAAACCCGAGGAATTTTCCACTGGACACGCCGAAGGCGCATTTCATAGGGTTCATTTTGAGCTCATATTTGCGCAACCTCTGGAACACCATCCTCAAGTCTTGCAAATGGTCTTCTCTTCTGCTGGTTTTCACCACCAGATCGTCAATGTAGCACTCTACTTTCTTGAAGAGCAAATCATCAAAGATCTTTGTCATGGCTCTTTGGTAGCTAGCGCCGGCATTCTTGAGGCCGAACGGCATCCTTTTGTAGTGGAATATCCCCTTAGGGTGCGGAATGTAGTGTGCACTTTGTCTTCTTCAGCAATCCAGATCTGGTTGTATCCGGATGACCCATCCATAAATGATAGGGCCTCATGGCCAGTAGTTGCATCGATCATCACCTCAGTGACTGGCACCGGGAAATCATCTTTCGGGCAAGCCTTATTAAGGTCCCGGAAATCAACACATATTCTGATCTACCCATTCTTCTTCTTTACGGGCACTATATTGGCCAGCCATGTAGTATACTGGTTTTCTTCGACAAAGCCTACATCAATCAGCTTGTCAACCTCTTTGTTAATCTGATTTATCAGTTCAGGACGCATTCTCCTGGAAGGCTGCTTTATAGGGTTAGCCTCTGGGTTTATTGCCAATCGATGCTGCGCCACATCAGAACTCAGTCCCGGCATTTCATCATATGTCCATGCAAAGCAGTCTCGGAATTCCTTCAAAAACTGTATATATTGTTCCCTGGTAGCTGGGTCCAGCAGTGCACTGAGGAATGTCGGCCTTGGCTCATCTGGGGTTCCCAGATTTATTTCTACAAGCTCATCGACGGTGGCCTGACCTCCATCTTCGACCTCGGGTGGGGCTTCTTGCAAGTCAATGAAGCCTCCCGGGATATAATCTTCTTCAGTTTCATGATTTTCTGTTTCATCATATTGGTCATTAGCGGGTGCTGGCTCATCATATACGGCCAAAACTGTTGTATTCTATTCAGTGTGCCCCGAGGACGTAACTGGATCAGCAGGAAACTCAAAGACGGAGTCTTCCGCCCTTAGAGGCTCTTCTGATGCAGACTCCCTTGAGAGATCATCATTCTGTAGAGCCCGGACTTCTTCCAGGATGCGCTCAAACTCCAAGCATTCCCTCAGCTCTTTGGCTGCTTGGTCTTCATCCGGGGTCCCCGTGTCAAACATTGCTTCAGCATGGAACAGATCTTCTTTGGAAGGTAGGTCTTCCCAGCACCAATCTTTCTTTGTTTCATCAGACGTTCCCGTCCCTGGTTGATTGTCTGGGGCTTCATTGTCTGTTATGGACTGATAAATGATTTCTTCATCTTCCGAAGGATACGGGTCATAGCCCACCCCAGGGGAATCTTCATGCTGGTAGAAGGCAGAGATGACATCCACCTCGGCCTCATAGTATTCTTGTAAAGTATAGCCCAGTCCCGGGTGCTGTGTGATCTTCCTCAATTCTTTATTATCTCGAGGCGGATCCCATAACTCCTTGAATGCTTTCTTCTGGGCGGCAGACTGTAGTGACGGCATTTTCATCCTAGAGAACATCTGCGAAACCCATCGGGTAGTATAGTCCAAGCCCGTAATCGGCACCATCTGGTTTGCAGCTTCTTCAGGGATCATGCAGTATTGATCATCTTCCTCGACTGACTCCCCGGTGTAGAATATAATGGGAGGCTCGCAGAAGCGAGGGACTTCCATAGTCCTCAGTGGTAGCACCATCTGGTACTCAAGGCTGACGATGGGTTTAAATAAACCCTGTGGAACCTTCACCTGTATGTACCTATCTTTAGTTTCTTCAACGGTGTCCTCTAGACGGATGCTAGGAGGGGTGATCCGAGCAAAGTCACCAGCGTAGGAGATGTGGGATACTTCATGCTTTTTAATATAGCCCCTGGGTGGCGGTGGAGACCAATTTTTTACCTTCGTCGCCGGCTTCTTCTGGCTGGCCACAGCCTCTTTCTTTTCACCCTTCTGTGACACCTCGGTGTAGTAGGATGCATCGAGCATATGACACTCGAATACTTCGAAGGGATGCATATCAGCAAACACCCTTTCTTCCTTTCCTTCATGGCAGTATTTGATGCACTGATGTAGCGTGGATGGCACTATCTGATATTCATGCAGCCACGGTCTCCCCAACAGGGCCTTATACGTGGTGTTGGAATCGATCACATAAAATCGTACCACGGTAGTGAGGTCGCCCAATGTGAGGTTGAAATCAGCCACCCCAAGAGGTGTTTCACACTTCTGGTTGAACCCTGCAATTTTCATATCTCTGACCTTGGTAAGCTGCAAATCAAAGTAATATTTCTGATAGATGCGGTATGGGAGGATGTTCACAGCAGTCCCGAGATCTATCAGTATCCTGCTCAGCGGCTGACAGTTCAGGGAACCCTTCATATACAGCGGCCTATTATGACCGAAATTCGGGATTAGCATATCATCTTCCGTGAATGTGATCGATGGCCCAGAATTCACTTCTGTTAAGAGTGCTTCATATTGTGCCGGCGACTGCAATGCATCCACAATTGCTTGGCGGGCTTCTTCACTCAGAGAGAGGATTTCCCATATGGAGAACCTGGTAGGGAGCTTCTTCAACATCTTCATGATTCGACTGCCTACCCAGACATTAGACAGTCTCATTTCTTCTGCCCATCGGGGTCTTGGAGGTTCATGTGGTGCCTGTGGCCTTTGCTGCCGAGTCCCAGTTTCATTCTCTTCCCCTGTTTCCCGGGAGGCTTCTTCTGTAGCAACAGCTCCTGGCTTTGCTAGAGGGTCACTTCCTTCATTTTCTTCACGCTGCCTCTGCTTCCTAACCGCAGTCTGCTGGCATTTTGATGGGGACATCAACGTCAGCCCGCTCACTTTGTGTTTGCATCTACGTCCTTTTGTATTTGTATGTACGCCCTTGTGGTATATGGGTACACAATAGTAGGTCTTAGTGGGTTTATTTGCAAAAAGGCCATTGGGTTTCTTTGCAAATGTGCATGTAGGCCCTGCAGGGGCCCCCTCCCTCCTCCTTATTGGTCCACCTAGACTCCTGGGTCCAAGGTGGCTGGTCCATGGTCCAACCTTGGACTTGGACCTAGAATTAATTAAAGAAGACAAATGCTAATTACCTTCTTAAAGGGGGGGGCGAACCTAGTAGTTTAATGGGGTTTAATGTGGTTGTCAAACCACATCTCAACCCTTCATTGATCAACCCTTGATCCAAGGGCTTAGAATAGGTTAGACCCCTTGCATATATATACTTGTATTTTTCATATTGCATGAATTAATGAAGGAAAAAAAGGCATTTGCCCCCAATTGGATCTTGTGCCCCTCCCCTCTCTCTCCCTGGTTCCTCCACCTCCAGCCCCCTTTCTAGAGTGTAATCCCCTCCCCCTTGATCCCCTCCAGCATCTGAAGCAACTCCGGTGATCGCCGCCGCCATCGACTCGCCGCCGACGCGTCGTTGCCAACGGTTTCGGTGTTCTGTCCACTCAGGATAGAACCTTCTTCTACGAATTCCTGCTATCACTCCCTTCGTCTTCTGAAGCTCAAAATTTCAGGGTTGGTTCCCCTCTAAAACCCTTATCCCCACAAAAAAAATCACGTCAAAATTCATCTTTAGCTATTTTTTGATTTTCGTCCAAGTCCAAGTTCCAGATCTGTCCTGGTTCTGTTTACTGTTCATCAGCTCTGAGTCTACCCCACTCGAACCATCTTTTCATTTCTGTTGGGTCACCCAAATTTACTGGGATCTCTGTCCACATCTCTCTACCACCATAAATTTTCTTAATTTTTGGTTCACTCTCTAGGTATTTTTCAAATTTCGTCCAAGTTCCCAAGAACAGTCTGCCCACAGTTTCCCAGATCCGACCCAGGTCTAGTAAAGAAATCCCAGAAACTCCATTTCGTCTCTAATCAAAAAACCAAAAATAGTCCCGGATTCCTCTCTCAGAGACCTTCAACTTTACTGAAGAAATCATTGCCAGATTCGGAGGTCTTCTCCCCAGTCAACGTCGATCTTCAGAGAAGTCAGAACCTGCCCCTGCAGTTCTGGCCAGATTCCAGCAAGCTTGTAAAATAAATGATCAGAAATGCAGATCTGATTATTTTTTTTGAAGACCCCTACATCGAGGTATTCTGAGTCAGCTTTCCAACAGCGCTAACCTCGTCGTATTCCGACGACGGGGCTGATCGCAGCAGCAGTTTTCTCCGAGTCGCGCGCCTGCAAACAGAATTTTTAGATTCGTGGCCGAGTTCCCGCGAGCGTCGTCCGAGGGCCGCCCGGCGTCCGGCGGTCGTTCCAGCAGCTCGCCATCCCAGGGGAACGCTTCCCAAGTGTCTCCACAACAGAGGAGTCATCAGGCCCCACACGACCCCTCCGGTCAGCACGTGGGCCCCCACTAGTACGAGTACGCGTGAAGCCGAAGCATTGCCCGAAACCACCCGTCAACCCAAACTTGGTCCTCCCGGGCCCACTTGTGTCGCCCTTTACCTCCCTGCGTGGAGTGGGCTTATTTGTACTGCTGTAAACATAATGTACTTAGTTCCCGGGAGTACGAGCTTCGGCCGGGTGCCATCTTCGCCACGCCGAGAGCGTGGAGGTATCGCCTTCACCCTTACACTTGGCATTAGCTTAATTCTTTATATGCTTTATATGCCGCTGCTAGAGAGCATGTGTAGGGATACCTAGCTTGCCTTCAATTTATAATATCACTGCTGCGAGAGAGAGCGAAGCCGTCCCGTGACCCGATCTGGGCACAAAGAGAGCCGACCACCCTAGCTCATTGCCGGTTTCTCAACCGCGCACATCCGACGCTTCCCTCGTTAAGGGACGATCGCGAGCTTGTCGTGTCCGTGGTCCCGTCCCGCATCACATTTATTGCTTTTAGCTGGAGCAGTGTGAGCCAATTGCTCATTCTCCAAACTCGACAAGAATTCCAGGAATGAAGGAGCTTCTTCTTTCTCTTGGTACCAGCTGGCATGGGGAGGAACCTGGACACCTCGTACCTCTGGTTCTGGGATCTGGTAGGGTTGCTCCCCTCTGAATATAATATTATGATTAGCTGGTGGTGGGCGCCCCCATCTTTTCCCAGAACGTGTTGCATGGGCTGAGGTAGAGGCCTCAGCATGGTTGGCTTCTAGCGGGGCATTTGATGCTTCAGCCTCATCATCCTCCCCGGGCAAGGAAAAGAGCACTGACAGGGTGTTACATTGTACTGTCGTGACTTTCTTTCCCTTTTTGGGCTTGGGCCGTTTCTTCTTCTTCTGGGAATTTGGCTTTGCCAGCTCCTGCCCCCAGAAGGGCTCAGTCTCATCTTTTCTTTGTTCTGCCTCTGGCTGCTCTTCAATTTTCAATTCTTCGAGCTGCTCCCAGAGTATATAGTCTTTTACCAACAGGTGTTTGGGCTTTTTCTGCTCATATTCATCGAGCTCATTGATATACTACTGTAGACGCCTGGCTGCAGGACTTACTTCTTTATGTGCGGGTAGGGGAGTTTGTCTCCTCCGGTTGTGAGTAGGGATCTGGATGACTGGCCCGGTCTCAGCTGTGCGCGATACTGGCTTTGCTGGAGGCAGTTCAGGCCTTGGTGTGACACCTCGAATAATCACCCCGCTGGTACTGGCTGCGGGAGTTTTCTTTCTATTCTTTATGGGTTTCATCTGCCATCCCTCCTGATCCTTCAGTGGGGTGAGGAAACAAGCTTCATAGGTATGCCTGGTACATTCCTCAACGGCTTCCTTAGGCAGCTGCTGGTAAACTGAGATCATATTGGCGGCCATTCTCCAGGGCGGAAGCTCATGTGGATGAGGCGGCTTTACCTGATAATCTCCCAGCTGTAGCTCACCCTTTTTAACCATTCCTTCCATGATATCTTTGAAGACATAACAATCCTCAATTGCGTGCCCCAGCGCACGGTGAAATGGACAGAACAACGGATCATCTTTCTTTGCCGCATCCTCGGGTCTCTTCGGTTCAGGCAATGTTACCTTGTTGAACTTATATGCCCAGTTAAATAGTGCTGCCGTCTTCTCCTTTGGAAAAGAATAAGCCTTCTTCATCTTGTCTCTTAGAGAGACCTTGTCTTTTCTTTCTGCTGCACCCTCAGGCGGGGGAGCTTCATCTGCCCCCTTCTTCCCTTTCTGCTGCTCGAAGGTTCTGAAATCGATGGTGTTGGCCTCAGAATGTGATGGTCGTCGATCATTAGATTTACCTTTCAGCACATTGGGAACATTGGCGGTTGGACGTTTGGACAAGAACGTCTCAACCTCCGCCACTATATTGTTTAATCGGTCAAATGTTCTGACATCTGCACCGATCATCTTTTCTAGCACCTCTCTCCTGAGGCTCTGTTTACATATCTGCACTGCATCTTCTTGATGGGGGGGTCTTCTACATCTCATGGCTAAGTTCCTCCATCTTTTGATGTAGTCCAGTGTAGTTTCATCTTGCTTCTGCCTGGTTGCATATAGCTCTGCTATTGTGATTTTCCTTTCAGTGACATGAAATCTGTCGCGGAATTTTCTCTGCATATCAGGCCAATCAACCACCGATCCAGCTGGCAGGCTTGAATACCATTCAAAGGCTAACCCAGTAAGGGATGAGCCAAAGAACTTAAGCAGATAAGCTTCGTCGACTGCCAGGTCGCCCATGATTGTGGTGTAGTAAGCTATGTGCTCTCTGGGGGAGCCCTGGCCATTAAAATTTTCGAACTTAGGTGGCTTACTGACGCCTGGAGGTAGTCTCTTAGCAGCATATTGGGGAGGATATGGCACCTTGTACACATCATAGGTACTAACATCATCGCCAGTCTTCTCAGACAGCTTCATCTCCACAATTCTTTCAATCATCAGCTTGTGGGCTACGGCTGGATCTATGTCATCTGGGAAGAAGTGAGCTTGTTGCTGACTATGAGGAGTTGTCATCACAGTGGCGCGCAAGGTGGGCGCGGTAGGCTGTGTCTGAGACGCAGAGGGCTGAGCTACTGTTTGCTGTGGAACAGGTTGGCTCGGTGCTTTGCCCTTATCAGCCAAGAGAGGATTAGCTGGGATAGCCGTCTCTATTGAGCTGGAAGTATGCCCGACAGGCTCGGCTTGCTTGGAGACCAGTGTAGCTTCATGTCTCTCATTGAGTTCTCTTCTGAGAGCATTGATCTCTTGCTGGTATCTGTAGACACGTCATTCCTGACGTCTCCTGAGTAAATCTCATATTACACTATGATACCCTAAGGCGGCCTTCACATTTTTAATTACTCTGGTGATTTCCTATTTTTATGATTTTTTTTACATTTTTTTTGAATTTTTTCGTGAAAAATCATGGAAGTGTCCAGGCGCCTGGACACCTCCATCAATGACCAAAAAAAATAAAAAAAATCAAAATCATGGAAGTGTCCAGGCGCCTAGACACCTCCATCAATGACAAAAAAAAATAAAAAAAATCAAAATCATGGAAGTGTCCAGGTGCCTGGACGCCTCCATCAATGACAAAAATATAAAAAAATTTAAAATCATGGAGGCGTCCACCTGCCTCGACGCCTCCATCAATGCAAAAATAATAAAAATAATATCAATAATCATAAAAAACAAAACAAAAATCAAATAAAAATATATATATATTTATGGAGGCGTCCAGGCCCCTGGACGCCTCCATAAAAACAAATAAAAAAATTAAAATGCCAGCCCTGGTATAAGAGACAAAAGAAAAATAAAAAATAATATAATTTTGGAGGCGTCCAGGCCCCTGGACGCCTCCATCAAAACCCTCACGGGCGCCGGCCACCGAACGACGGTTTGTCGCGTGTGAAAAAATCCAAATTATAGAGACGTCCGGTCAGCTGGACGCGCTCATTTCTGAATCACGAGGCGCCGCTCACAAAACCACGCGTTGTGCCAAACCGCGTGCGGCCGTCGTCGGCTTTCGGTGGACCTGCTTGAGGCGTCTGGGACCCTGGACGTCTCCACAAAAGTATTCCAAAAAAAATCAATAAAAATAAAATAAAATATTATTTCGGTCCTAGTGGAGGTGTCCAGGGTCCTGGACGCCTCCACCCTCCGGAGCTCTATAAATAGAGCCGCACCCCCTCAGTTCTGGGGGAGCTTTGAAGTGATCCGATAGGCTGCCGGAGCCCAGAGGCTACGGAGTCATTTTCTAACCCGTCGGGTCTTTTGTAGGTGGAGGTTCTGCCGGCTTCTCGGGTGCCCACGCTCACGAGAGGAAGGTCATCTTCATCCACCGCGCTTCCACGTCGTCCCCACGCTGCCGGAGCTCCGCCGGATTTCACCCTCGGCTCATCCAATAAGCCTTTTCTTCCCCTTCTTCTTCATAGTTCTTTACATTCATCATACTGCATCCTCTATCCCCCTTCACAAGGGCGCCTCTTCTCTTATACTTCTTGCGTCCATCATCTCATTTTTCTCCCACTCGAGTCCGAGAGGGGTTTAAAAGATAACACCAACCAGGTGTGTGTCTTGCCATCATTTCGTTACTTTTATCGTAAGGATTTGAATACTACACCTTCATCTTTCTAATCCACTTGTTACTTGTTTATCGTTGTTTGGCAAGGGTAACCGAGGAAAGCCCTCTCCGTCGGCCGGCCGAAGGGAGAGGAAGAAGCAACCCGCCATCTCCCGCTCTCGAGGTAGGCGCGATCACTTTCTTATTTTGGGGTCTTTTGGCCCCTGGCGATCACATCTTGTCATCGAGGCCGCGGCGAGTCACTTCCCCAATGGCCGTTTAAATTTCTATTTTTTATATTCTCTTTATATTTTGTTATATTCTGCTTATATCATCGAGGCCGCGGCGAGTCACTTCCCCAATGGCCGTTTAAATTTCTATTCCTATAATCTCTTTATGTTTTGTTATATTCTGCTTATATCATCGAGGCCGCGGCTAGTCACATCCCCAATGGCCGTTTAAATTTCCGTTCTTATATTCTCTTTATATTCTGTTATATTTTGCTCTTATCATCGAGGCCGCGGCGAGTCACTTCCCCAATGGCCGTTTAAATTCCCGCTCTTTGTATTCTCTTCATATTCTGTCATCTTATTATCTGCTCATATTCTCGAGGCCGCGGCGAGTCACTTCCCCAATGACCGTTTCAATTCTTGTTATTTAATTTTTGCACCATTCCCGTCCCCCCGAGGCCGCGGCGAGTCACTTCCCGCTATGGCCGTTTAACCCCCATATTTTGCTATATCACACTTGTCCTGCTCGCCCCGCCGGAGCAATCTCCCGTTGTGGCCCCTTCTCCCCCTTCTCTTATTTCTGTGTTGCAGCAAACAAACACCAAAAACAAAAGAAAAGAGGAGCCCGCGCGCGCTCCGCGTCCTCTCCGCTCTTCCCCGAACCGCGTGACGTCGCTCACAGATTGGCGATCACGGTGGGACATCTACTGCTTCCTTTCGGCTACCCTTGCAAGTTCGGCACCACCCGTGCCTCTCCACCTTCGCGCCCGCGCGCGCCCCCGTTGTGCTCACGGCAGCACCGTCAGTTTTGATTAGTTCTTTGTTTATTATATGTCTATTATTTCTGTTGTTTTCCCACTCCATATATCTGTCAGCATTCCATTGCATACATCCATTCCTCTTTTCTATCCTTTTTTCATTTTTTGAGGATCACCCTTTCCCGGTGAAGAAAGGACTCTCCGTTTGGGAATTCCTCTCAACGGACTAGAATCTCCTACACTGGGACCTCCGTAAGTCCCCGACATCGAAGAATCTCCTCTTCGTTCACTGGGCTGGTTGTACCATTGAAGTTCCCCGGAGTTAGTCATTTCATTCGTGGTGAGACGAGAGACCCTAGCTGACACGGCGGTAAAACAAAAACAAATTAGGGTCCCCATTTTGTGTGAACTTCGGATCTCGCTAAAAATACAAAAAAATCATCAAAATCAAAACACAAAAAAAGATGTAAGGCATTCACTTGTGTGTTAATCTCTGCTGATCGTTTGTTGGTGTATGCTATTATGCTCTCGAGAAACATGATGGATGGCTGAATATAATTACAATTGTTTCGAGGCCGATGCCTTCCGTTATGGGTCTCAAATGCGTGACCCAGGTCACGACTCTTACGGGGTCTATAACTCAGACTGGGGCTATCAGCCTGACCCACAGGTTCATCCCATGGACATTGGCCCATCCTATAAGTCCTCATATGGAATACAGGCCACTGTTAGTGGAGCTTCCCCCTCCACTAGTGTTCCCTATGCCTGGGATTTCATGGCTTCTCATGTCGACTCTCTCAGCTCTCAACTTGGAGCCTTACAGGCTGTTATTGAGAGGAAATTTCTTCCTCCTTCCCCTCCTCAAGCCAACCCCCTTCACGCTTTCATGAATAGTATTACCAAAATGGAGAAGGATTGGAAGGAGAGAAGAGTTGAGTATGGCATCTGGGATATGAGTGAGCAAGAAGTTCTCCCAAGTTTTAACGATCAAGTGGATGCCGTCCACCCACCATTCATTCATTACGCTCATTCATATGGCCCTCCGCCTCCGCATTCATATCCACAAAACCCTTCATGTCAATATACACCATCTCCACTCATCAACGTGCCTCCACCACGGCGTCCATTTGAACTTGATGATCATAAAGAATTGGAAATGGCACATGATGAAATTTATGAAGATTTTGAATATACACCTACTCCGAGTTTTCTTCGTTTCCCTCTTCCACTGCTCCCACAAGAACCCCCTGCTCAGGATGAAGCCACTAGTTCTACCCCTGCTTATGAGTCATCATGGTGTCACGATGACGGGTTTACACCCCAACAACCCGCATCAATGCACCATGAATCACCTTCTACCCTTAACCCCCCACGTACCACCAAAATTCGACGTTTCCTATGTACCAAGCCTTCTACTGTCACCCCTCCAATTGTACAAATAACCCCCACACCATTGGCTTCCACTAAGCATTCCACTAACTCTTGTTCCCAACCAAGTAATCCTCCATCATCTCCACCTAAAACCTCCACTAGCCTTGTAACCCCGAATCCAACCATTCCTATTCCTCCACTCCCCTTACCTAAACCCGAGATTAACCCTGAGCCGGGCCCATTGATTGTTGCACACGAGCCAACCTCGTCTCCTCTCGAGAACAAGGAGAAGCCCGTCGTGTCTCAACCTCCACTTACCCTTCCTATAGCCCCCATCATTGAATCTCCATCACCCGTTGAGCATGCTGTCTCAATCTCACCTCCTTCCACCACCTCTCGGAGTGGGTATCTTTCTAAAAATACATGTGCCAAAGATGATGTTCAAGAATCGGACAAGAAGAATTTGGCCACGGCAATGCCATTCAAGATCCAAGATTTAATTTGCCGAATGCCGATTCGGGTTCTTGTGCCGGTCACCTTTGAGAAGGCCGAATTTCCATCTGCACCAATGCCCATCAAGGAGGACCCTCAGGAATTGGTACTGACCAAATCAGGGGCCAAAATAACCACGATCACGTTACTCCTTGGCCAACATGCTTTCAAGGCTCTTATTACCCCTTGTTCGGTCATAGTCGAAATGGCCAATCAAAAGAAGGGGTTCTCCTCATGCATAGTGATGACACATTCTACTGCCGAGGAGATGATGAATTCTATGCTCAGCGGTGGGTCAGGGCAGTTCTTGTTGGAAACTTTTGACATCATGTCTAATCACTACCAACTTCCATGCAAGAGGCGAACGCCTATGTTACCCGGCATATTCACATGTGATATTCCAACGGCCTTGAGCAGTACCCCAAACATGAAGCTCCTTATACCGAGCATCGAACTTCCAATGATAGACACCATTCATCTATCAAGGGAGCTATTTCTAAAGGAGCCAGTTCATGTCAAGATCCCTACTTCACGAGCGGAACTCTCAAATTTTTGTTATGATATTTTGCTAAGAGAGTTACCGTTCATATATGAATGTCCAAAGGGCCTTACTAAAAGTCCATCAAATGAGAACCCATGGGCCCTGACCGCACTGATTGGACTGGTTGGTCAGAAAAGGACTAGGCCGTCTCTTCATTGGAGAGAGCATGCAAGGCCAAGAGGTCAGGAAGCCATGTTGAAGGTTGAGAGGCCGCACTATGAGAGAGTATTTACCAAGAAGAGGGAAAAGCATAAAGTGAAGCTTAAGGATAATAAATCCCTTGTTGAAGGAGCCCACATCAGTTCATCCACTTCCTATCCCAGTTCATCGCTGCTCATGCTGCTATTCAGCTTCTTTTTATGGGCAGTCCATTGGTTAAGGAGACACCTTTTGTCACCTAAATCTAAGCCATCAAGCTCCTCTGCTCTAGGGTCCTCGAACCCTCACATTCCTCGTTGTCCGGAGCTTCCGGACCCCTACATTCATCCCTGTCCGGAACCTCCGGACCCCTCCCTATTTAATTCCATGTTTTTATCCATCTCTCACCCCCATCCGGAACCTCCGGATTTCTTATCTTATTCTCCATCTCTCTCAGGGCATCGCGCCCTTCCTTCCCATATCCACCTGGAACCTCCGGGCCTCTCCTTCTTTCGATTTATCCTTTTGTTCTTCCAAGTCATCACGTCCTTCATTCTTTTCACCCCTTTGAATTATCTTTTTACACACCTCCCAGGGCATCGGGTCCCTCATGATCTTCTTCCTCCGGAACCTCCGGATTCATTTCCCCATGATTCTCCTCCTTTACATCCGGACCCTTCGGATCCGCCTCTCTCGATTCATCAATTTCTGATTCCTCCCGATCCCGCTCCCGGGTTCGACCCGGTTCCTTCCACGTTAACTTCCTCGGGCACCTGCCCGTTCTCACACTGTTTCCGAGGCTTTAGTCCTCACTGATTTCTTTGATTTCTTCTCATCCTGTAAATTCTTCTAGGTATCTTTCACCTAAATCTTGTTTTATCCCCCACTTATTTAAAATAAACTGCCCTAGTTGGAGGATTGTTGTATAGGAGGAGCCTTACTGGTATTCTGCTAAGATGTCTTGGTGACGATGAGGTTTGGAAATGTGTAGAAGAGACGCACTCGGGTGTGTGCGGTGGCCACGTGAATAGTCAGATGCTCGCCAAGAAGATCATTCGGCAAGGCTTTTATTGGCCCACTATGGAAGAGGATTGTGCTGTCTATGTCCGTAGGTGTGTCAAGTGTCAACTTCACGCCGATAAAATCCATTCACCATCTTCCTCACTTCATCCAATATCCTCCCCATGGCCTTTCTCCATGTGGGCATTCGACGTCATTGGTCCCCTAGGTGACCCTCACCGAGCAGAAATCTTTCATCCTTACTGCGACGGAATATTTCACCAAATGGGCCGAAGCCGAAGCTTACGCGAAAATCAAGGCGTCAACAGTCTGCAAGTTCATCATGAAGAACATTCTCGCCAGATTCGGCATCCCAAGCACGATCGTCACCGACAATGGGCCACAATTCATTTCTCAGGACCTACAGGACCTCTGCAAAAGGTACGCAATTGCATTGCATCATTCATCTCCATATTACCCATAAGGTAACGGCCAAGCGGAGGCCACCAATAAAACATTGCTCAAAATCATCAAAAAAACCTGCGAGTCTAGTAAGTTTTCAGACTAGCCAGAAAAGCTTATCGAAGCTCTATGGGCCTATCGCACTTCAATCCGTACCCCCACCGGGCAGACTCCATTTGCCCTTACTTATGGTATGGAAGCGGTAGTCCCATACGAGACTCTGATCCCTTCTCTCAGGGTACAATTAGACGATGACTTTCCCTTCGACGATCGTCGTAATTCACTCCTCGCCCAGTTGAAACTCTTGGATGAGAAGCGGCTGGCCGCTGCCGAACACGCGCGTGTGTATCAAAATAGACTCGCTCGCTTTTACCAAAAGAAAGTCGTTGAGAGAAAATTCAAAGTCGGTGAGATGGTCGTAAAAAGAATTTTTGTCAAACCTGGAGGGCCGCGTTCTAAGCTCCAACCCAATTGGGAAGGACCATTTGTAATTCAAGCCGTGTACCCTGGCAACGCCTACAAGCTAATCAACGCCGAAGGGACCGAGTTATCCCACCCTTGGAATGGGCTTTATCTTAAGAAATACTACCCTTAGCACAAACAAAAAAATGATGAAAAGATAAAAACATCAAAAAATAAAGAAATATTGAAAACCACTAAAAATATGGAAAATTCAAAATACCGATGCCCGGCAGTCACCATATAGTTAAGTCTCTGCATCTAACCTTCATGTTAGGATAGGGCCCATTAAGGCTTGGTAGGCACCAGGTCTTGGTTTGCCAGAACCGTGGAGATCCCTGTCCGGCCACGTCGGCCTATGCTCGCTCGAAGGAAGCTAACACGTGTTCACTTATGTATTTTATTCAAAAAAGTTGGTAGCATCACCTATGGTAGGGCCACACCTAGAAGATCTCCGGAAGCTGTAATCTTTATTCTTTTCTCTTCGACCAAATGAGACAGTCGGCGCTCTTAAAACGTTGAGCATGAGAAACCGAAACTCAAACCTCCAGGGCAAGAGTAGGATCCATTTCCTCGAGCATCGATCAGTACACGAGAAGAGGGCAGTGTCCCCGCAGGCATACGAAAAGGGAGCCCACAAACGTCAAACGACTATATCTCCCTCACAAAAAGAAATACAAAATCAAAATCAAGAGAAAAACCTGGTCGTGACCGTGCCTGGTACAATAAACGGAACCCCTCAAAGCAAAAGTCTGAATCCACAAAGGGGACCGTGGAATGTAAATGCTCGAGATTTGGTCCGAAGCTGTCCGAAAGGAAAGAGTTAATGGGCCCTTATTCGCTCGCCAGGTTAACGGCTTTGCCGGTCCTCTCAGGAGGTTTATCCCCTACACTCTTCCTTCTCCCTCTAAAGATGAAGGTTCGATGGAGTTTCTGAAAGGTGAAAACTGCCCAGGGTCTGCGACCTTATTTTAATATACACATTTGGTTGCCTACTTTGAAAAGCAAAAGCTATCGCTGCGAAGGAGTCTCCGTGTTTCTGGCTGGTCAAGACCCTTGTTTACCACCTTGATGTCTTCTTGTTTAACCTCGGGCTTAGGCCAATGCAAGCGCGTCACCTATGGGTGCGACGGCGTCTGATTCCGGGTCAGCGTCGCGCGGTTGGTCGTTAGGGTTCCAGGGTGTTCCATCTTATACCATCTAGAGTTGTGAGGAAACAGACCCGGGTCGGGCAAATCATTTACCTCGAACACCTTTTGGGTGAATCCCTGTGGTCGGAAGCAACTGGGAGCCTAAGCATGGCATGACGGTATTGTCATCAGGGTAAGTCTTAGCCGGCGGGATCATCATTCGAGGGGTCTAGAGGCCCAAATCAACCTAGATGTGCACTTAGGATACCTGGGAGGTTAGTAAGAAACCCCTGTCTCACGTAGGTTAGGTGCCATTTGGGTGCTTGCCGGGCGTTAGCAATAAATTTTTTTTTTGAAATGATAAAAGCAAAAAAAATGAAAAAGAGAAAATGCACATATTTGCAAACAAAAAAAATCTTTTTATGATAAAACAAAAAAATATCAAATATAAAAAAGAAAACAAATCAATTTTGCATGATTACATTTGCGTGCAGCATCTCACTGTTAATACCGCTTGCATTCGTGTGCTTGCCTGTCGCATTTATCATCACCGCATCTTTCCCTTGCCTTCGTTAAATAAAGGCTTGGCCCCTTGACCAGTTATCAAGGACAGTCACAGTGACCATTTGCTTATTGAGCAAGGGGCCAAGTCAGAACAGAAATTCTGATTTGTTTGTTTCAGTGATATGTGCAGGGATTCAGGCAACTGAAGCAAAGGTGAAAAACAAACAAACCAAACCTTGTATTTTATTCCAAAAAAAAACAAAAATTACATCAAGTTCCGCCCTCTCTCTCTGCATCACTCGTCCCACTACTCTCCGGGCAAAACGCTCTCAAAGGTGCTACCCAACTACGAAAAGCGGTACTCCTACCGCTCTGTACTCCTCTTCCTATTCCCGCATCCCGGCGTTGATCTACGGAAGCAGTAGAGAAGCTACCAACACGAAAGCCACGCTCTCGTGCTTTTCTGTAGCGCTCCTCACCATCTCTCAGCCACTGTTCAGCAAGACCAAGGCTGATTCGGAGTTCGAATAGTTGGGCCTCCATGGCCCTTCGTTCCTCCCTTTCAGCCAAACTGTTGGCTCTTTCTCTCTCCGCGTCTCTTTCTTTCTCTGCACGTTCTCTCTCGCGGTCTTCCCTCTCCAACTGGAGAGTGATCCTCAGTTCCATAGCATCCCTGGAAGAGTCGTCATCAAGATGACGCCGCAGTTCCCTCTCCAGTTCTACTATCCTAGCCTCCTTTTACGCAGCTTGGCCAAGCGCTTCTTCCGTCTCCTTTTCCTGCCAAGTGTACCATCTCAGATACACGATAAGGCATAAACAAAGAGAACTCAACGCTGAAACTTTTACCTGTATACGGAGCATCCCTTCTACCTCCGCAGCACGCTGCGTGGCGTGAGCAAGTTGCTCATGAAGCAAGTTAAGTTCGGAGGTAGGAATCCACAAGCTGGAGGAGGTACCACCTACTCCCGTCGCTGGGGAAGCCGCGCCAATCTGGGCATGCTACGACCGCGTGAATTAGCAGCCAACATCAGGAATCTGAGGATTTAATTACGAACACGCACTGTACACCTACCAAGGCGCTCGTAGCTCCGCGGGCATCGCCCAACTGTTGTTCCATCTCTGCCAAGCGAGTTCGTAAATTCGCTATCATGGCATCCCGGACATCCTGCAGCCATACGAGTCAGCATTTCCGCCGGAAAACCAAAAAAACCAAAAAAGGAGAAAGAAGAAAAGAGAAAAAGGTGAAACCTACCTCCACAAGTCCCCGGGGTTGGAGCCGCTCTGCGTACTTTATCCTATATAGACGCAAGTAGTCTTCGCTATCCCGCGCCTACGATTCTACAATCATGCCACCCCGTTGCCAATCTTCGTACTGTTCGGGGAATCGCACGCGCCAGTCAATACAGGTCGCTGGTCCCCGCGTCTTTCTCCCGACACGAGGTGGCGCAACTGAATCCATCCATTCTTGAGCCAGTCCTAAAGTCCTCATAACCAATCGTAGCCGAAGTGGCTCGATTTCATTCAGGCAGTGCATCCACAGTTCCAATCCGAACCGGGCACGACTTGCTAGAACCCACGGCTGGTCAGCATCGACCATGTCTGAGTAGGGTCTCCAGTTTACCATCGCTGCAGGGAACTCCTGTAGCTCCCGCCTTAGCACCATCAGTTGGTAGGTTAGGGGTGCCGCACTCATGATGGGTTCCCACCGCCTGGCTAGCGCCACCATCGCAGGTCGCCAATGCCGAGCTCTCCCCATAGGGAGGTAATAATAGCTCCACAGCTGCTCGGCGCAGGCCATCAGAACTTTGCAAAAACACAAAAAAAAAAAATACGAAACAAGCAAAACCAAAAAAATACCTGGATGAATGGCGTGAAACCACTCACAGTCATCTCACGATCCGTTTCTTGGAATAGGCCTGCAAACAAGTGTGCCAGCATGGCGGCTCCCCAGGCATAATACCCTACACTTTCAAGGTCTGATAGCAGCTCCAGGAAGCAACATTGGATACCGTCCCCTTTCGAGCTCAGTACCAATCTCCCCAAAAGGAAGAGGAGAAATCTCCTCAAATCTATGTTGCATCTTTCCCAGTCGCCGAAATCTGTGCAGTACACGGCGTGGCATCTTATTTCTATCCTTTCCATGAACTCTTCTGAGGATTCATCGTCCCGCCGACGAGTGTCGGTGAGCCCTAATGCATCCAACAGGGACACCCTGGCTACCGACCTGTTTTTCCGACCATCCAGGTCCAAACCCAATAACTTCTGGGCATCTTCTCTGTAGTCCGCGTAAGTGACTCCAGTCACTGCCTCGCCCTCTACTTTCAGGCTTGTGATCCGGACCACATCCTCCAAGCTGGGCACCATGTGCCCCCAGGGCATCAGAAATGCCCGGCTCACTGGGTCCCATCTCTCACACAAGGCTTGGATCAGGACTAGGTCGAGCTGGATCGGCTCGATCCGAAGGAAGGTACCAAATCCCATCACGTCTAGCCTCGCCTTCTGAAAATCTGGGAGGCCCCTGTACGCTGCTACTACCAACTCCCATAAGATTTGTGATTTCATCACAACCTACACATACAAGGAATGGGGGTGAGGTTTGGTCGGAAGAAAGGAAGAAAGAATGAGAAAAGGGCAAGAAAACTTGGCTTACAAGTTAAGATTGGGCCCTTTCGCTGAAGTGCCCTTCAAGGTCTGAAAGCCTCCTGGAACTACTACCACTGGACCTGCTTCTCTTCGAGGAATGGGAAGATTCGCCTTCCATCCAACTCTCAGAATTTTGAACTCCTCCTCTCCCATAAGAAATTGTGCTCCTCGAGTTAGCTCTCGATATGCCTGGGAGGATAAAAGGGACAAGAATTTATAGAAATGGAAGGAGTGCGGGCCAAGATTGCCTCCATCACCTGTCAATAATAGCCCTCGCAATGAGGCACCGGCCAAGCGGTCCCATGTGTCGCTTCACCGCTCGCACAGGGTGATTGACTGGACGAAGAATAGAACAAATAGCCCCTATGATTGTCTAGGGATACCCTATCATGATTTGGAGGACGTCCACAAAATTTGACACAGCATTAGGGAAAAGAAACTAGGGCCGTCATTATTGACTTCGACGGCAGTTTCCCGTCGAAAATGGTCACAACAAGACGCGATTCTCCGCTCGAGGCGGAGTCTCGACAGACCTATCACATGGGAACAGTGCAAAGGAGAAGAAGTGTAGGGAAGAAGGAACGCACAAAAGAACAAATAAACAGCAGAAAATCAAATCACTCCATTCATAATTCTACATAAGCTGTCACAAACACTACAATCATAGAGAGGTGGCGGGTCCACTAGCTCGCCAATCCTCACCATCACTCATCTCTCTGGGCACTCTCCTCCTCTCCCCCGAGGTGAGGGTCCCTCAGAAGCCTCCGGGATCCCCGTGCAGTAGCACCTGCCTCGCCTCTGGGCGCCTGCTCCGCAGCAGTGACTCGCTGCTCCTCCCCTGGCGTGGCAAAGAAGCCACTGGCGGCAAAGCGACCGGACTGGCGGAGTCGCTCCCCGAACTCTCGCACTCTCTCGTAGCGCGTCTCCATCCCTCCTAGCCTCTGCACGACGGCCTGAAGGCCCAGCTGAAGCTCCCTCACTTGGGCCTCCAAGGCCCTCCTCTCGGTCAGATCCAGCTGTCGCTCGGACCTTCTCTCGGCTTTCTCTCTCTCTGCCTCTCTCCTCATCATCTGCAGAAGAACACTTAACTCCAGGATGTCTGGAGAAGGTCTCTCCTCACCTCGATGCCGCAGCTCCGCTACAGTCGCCACCCAGGCATCACGCTCCTCTTCCGCCCAGGCACCGGCAAGTTGCTCCCGGAGGGAGGCAATCTCGAGAAAAGGGGCCGAGGAACTGGAAGATCCACCAGTCACTCCCACCGTCGCTGTCTGCTGGGCACGCTGGAACAAAATAAACAACGGCCGTCAGTGAAACTCCAAAATCTGAAGTTAAAAGTGTGGCACATAACTTACCAGGAGCGACAACTCATGTTGAGCGACGGCCAGCTGCCACCTAGTCTCTGACAGTTGGGCGCGTGAGCCGCCGATGCCACACGTGTCTCCAGCTTGGGGAAGCCCCGCGTAGCTCTCTCTCTGCCGCCGCAGGAAGTCAGCACTGTCCTGCACCAGTATACCCCCTTGCTGTCCAGGGAGACGTACGGGCCACTCCTCGAGCCTCGCCTTGCCGCGACTCTCCCTCCTGACGCGGCTCGGCTCGTCTGCACTCGCCCACTCATCGGCCAAACCCGGGATTCTTACCGTACCCTGCATCAAAAGAGGTCCCACATCAGTCAAAAAGAACGTGTCCCTTGTCTAGGACGCGTCCATCATTTAAGTGCAACAGTCGCCGAACCCTTTCCCCCCTCGCACGGCTTGCTTCAAAACTCAAAATGGATCAAAGAGGAGGAAAACCAAGCACTCACCGAGCCGTGTTCACCTCCTCCCGCGCCATTGGGCCCCTCGGGTCCCTCAGGGGCCCGAAGCGGCCCTTCCTCCTCCATGGACGCCGTTCCGTGCTCTGGCGCGTCCCTCCTCAGGCGAGGGGTCCCGCGTCCCTCTCCACCTTCGCCGTGGTCCAGACCGCCGAACTCCATTCGATCGAGGGGAAGAAGACAAAGACGGGCGAGCGAGTTTCGGCGGAAGGCGGGCTCGTTTGTGGGTAAGGCACGGGAGAAGAAAGGCCACCCGTTGCTTTAAATTTGAATTCGAGGATTAAGACGCGTCCTCGCGCCTGGACGCCCCCAAAATAAAAAATAAAAAAAATAAAAAAAAATAAAAAATTAGGGTCGTCCAAGACCCAGGACGCCCCCCAAAATAATAATAATAATAATAATTTCAAAACAAAGAAAAAATAAAAACTTAGGGGCGTCTAGGACCCTGGACGCCCCCATAATAAAAATTTCAAAAAAATATAATAAAAGAAAAAAAAAGATAAGAGTATGTATATAATCCAAACAAAAGAAGAAAACACAAAGAAAAAGAAAAATCACAAAAAAGATAATAATAATTAAGGGGATGGGAGTCCAAAACATCCAAATGTCAGATTTTATTCCATCAGAAAGCAGAATGAGCTACATCAGGGGTTTAGGCGCTTTAGGCCTTAACTTCCCCAGTTCGGTTACATAAGCCCTCCACGGCTCGCATTCTTCCACCACATGTGCTAATGCCTTTCCCGCAACACTTGTCTTCCAGGGAGCTTTAATGGCCTTCGCTTCCTTCGCGTCCGCTTCAGTACCCAACTCCCTCTTCTTCAAAGGAACGATGCCAGTCGGTGGCGGGAACGAATGGCGTGGGATGCCAATCTGGAGGCAGCACCGATGCGCGTTGTAAAGAACAAACTCGGTCGCGCCGATCAGTTGAATATCAACTTCGGGAGAAGGCCTCATGAGGAGATCTAGCGAAAGCAAACATGCTGGTGCGCAAGTAAAGAAGCCTTGTGTCACGGTGCGGAAGTGAGACCGCCAGTCTTCACGTTTCTTCAGCCACGGAACGCGGTTCACTACAGTACCACCGAAGCCTAACACGTCGGCTATGTGATGAAGAGGGCTTTGTTGGAAGAGCTTCGAAGCGGTTGGCATTCCCTTGCGGTGGTCGAATTTGAAATGCAAATCCAACCAGCAATTCAAGACAAGTGCACAACCATATGGAGGCTTACCCATGCTCGAAGCAGTAAGACCGCTGTAAAGATAGGCAAGGACGGCGGGTCCCACCCTCTTTCCACGCCAGATCCCGCAGATAGCACCCAATTGGTCTTCCTCCACCATGTTGTCGGTATAAGGGAACAAGAGAGCACCCGCCAGACAAATGGTGAACCCCTTCATGATTCCCTCCAAATAGTCATCGTCTGGTGACCCTCTCAGGGCATCCATGACCCACTCCGCAAGCTTTTGGAGATCGATCCCCTTTTGAGTACGGACCTTTCTGGCTACGTCGGGCGGCATGAATCTTCCAAGGACACTTTCAGAAGTCCCCCGTGTCAGCATCCGCATAGCCTTCACCTTCCCGTCACTCTTGAATTTCTTCAATCCGAGCAGAAGTTCCACCTCCTCGAGGAGGATGGTCACCTCAAAGGTCGGGAAGATAAAAGTGTGGGTCTGGGGATGCCAGATCTCCACTAGTGCGCCCATAGCCGCCCAGTCCATACGAATCTTCTCATAATGCTTGGTGTGAATAAAGAGCCCCTGCAGATGCCACTTCGAGAGTATGGCCCTCATGCCAATGGAGATATTGGAAGTCAGCTTTGAAAGCCACGGCAGCTTGGAAAACTTCCTCGGGCCTGGGAAGAGTGGATATGGCTAGAAGAGGAAAGAAGAAGAAAGGAAGTAAGTAAGAAGAAGGTTCACGTGGAGAAATTTGAAATGAATCAGCTTACCATATGCGACAAGATCGTCCTACTCAGATGACCCTCGAGGTCGGAGAGTCGCCTGATCTCGCTACTAGACCTGCTCCTCTTCATAACGCGGGAAGACTCTCCTTCCATCTTGAAATCTCTAGATTCTCCTCTCCTTCCTCTCCTGAGCTTCCAAAACCCACCTTGGTGCATTTGAATGAACTAGCCTAAGGGGAGTTCTTATAGGAAGGGAAGATCGCTACAGGACAGAACATGTCACATCAGTAGTCGCTATCAGGATTTTGTCTGGATCTCCTTTGAACTGTGGTGCGATTCTGCTATGATTCTGCTACTTTATGATGTTGCTAACCTTTGCTGGCCTGTGCAGGTTTTACTAACGGATGTCTTTGTCCTATCTCCTGTCCCACCTTTCATTGGTTGGTCCCACCTTGTCATGCATCGTAGTATATGATACTTACGCTACTAGAACATGTCAAGGACCTTGCGGCTCGAACGAATCTGGGATCTGAGTTCCCCTTCAACAAAAATGATGATGATCCCAAAGGAATTTGGGTTGTACGGATAGGCCGTCAACTTGTGATAGAATGGGGACGACGGTTCCATTCAGTGAGTTGGTGCGCGGATAAACGGGCCCCAGCCCAGTATCAGCTCACCGGGTTGGTATCCTGACCCGTTCTTCACAAGTTGACAATATTATCCTTGGCTATTTTCTATTTTAGTTTGTTTTAAATTTTTCTTTGAACCCAGCATGCATTCATATAAGATTTTGATTTATTGCGGAAGATCATTCAAGTGATTCGATTATGAAAGCCGTTGTGCTCCAATTCCCATAAATATGAGATATTTCACTCCGAATGAAATACTGAGTTTCCTTGAGACAGCCCTACGCTGCTCTTCCAAAGGAGACCCTTGTTTGGACAGACCCTCAGATATTCCTTTACCTTTTTTGACCCGCCTTGGCCGCAGCACTTCCACATTGGCTGGTAACCGCTCCCCAAAGGTGAAACCTCCGGTTTATGACCCAGGTACTTCCACACCGAGAAGTTGATCTCCTTTTTTTTCGTGCATGAGCACACATCTCACCCTCCCTTATTTGATCTCCATCCAAGCAATCGTCAATATTTGAAAGACCTTCTTCAAGGTCGCCTCATTGAAACTTCAGGAAAGATTCCAAACAGTAACGTCAAAAGCGTGTCTCATCACACCTTGGCATCAACTTATCAGTCCGCTCCCACTTCATTTCACTCCACTTCGATACCATTCCACTACGTGTCGCTCCCTTGCAAAGCAGACGCCAAGGCGGGGCAGCTGTAGACACGTCATTCCTGACGTCTCCTGAGTAAATCTCATATTACACTATGATACCCCAAGGCGGCCTTCACATTTTTAATTACTCTGGTGATTTCCTATTTTTATGATTTTTTGTACATTTTTTTGAATTTTTTCGTGAAAAATCATGGAAGTGTCCAAGCGCCTGGACACCTCCATCAATGACCAAAAAAAATAAAAAAAATCAAAATCATGGAAGTGTCCAGGCGCCTAGACACCTCCATCAATGACCAAAAAAAATAAAAAAAATCAAAATCATGGAAGTGTCCAGGCGCCTGGACGCCTCCATCAATGACAAAAATATAAAAAAAATTAAAATCATGGAGGCGTCCACTTGCCTGGACGCCTCCATCAATGCAAAAACAATAAAAATAATATCAATAATCATAAAAAACAAAACAAAAATCAAATAAATATATATATATTTATGGAGGCGTCCAGGCCCCTGGACGCCTCCATAAAAACAAATAAAAAAATTAAAATGCCAGCCCTGGTATAAGAGACAAAAGAAAAATAAAAAATAAAATAATTTTCGAGGCGTCCAGGCCCCATCAAAACCCTCACGGGCGCCGGCCACCGAACGACGGTTTGTCGCGTGTGAAAAAATCCAAATTATAGAGACGTCCGGTCAGCTGGACGCGCCTATTTCTGAATCACGAGGCGCCGCTCACAAAACAACGCGTTGTGCCAAACCGCGTGCGGCCGTCGTCGGCTTTCGGTGGACCTGCTTGAGGCGTCCGGGACCCTGGACGCCTCCACAAAAGTATTCCAAAAAAAATCAATAAAAATAGAATAAAATATTATTTCGGCCCTGGTGGAGGTGTCCAGGGTCCTGGACGTCTCCACCCTCCGGAGCTCTATAAATAGAGCCCCACCCCCTCAGTTCTGGGGGAGCTTCGAAGTGATCCGATAGGCTGCCGGAGCCCAGAGGCTACGGAGTCATTTTCTAACCCGTCGGGTCTTTTGTAGGTGGAGGTTCTGCCGGCTTCTCGGGTGCCCACGCTTGCGAGAGGAAGGTCGTCTTCATCCACCGCGCTTCCACGTCGTCCCCACGCTGCCGGAGCTCCACCGGATTTCACCCTCGGCTCATCCAATAAGCCTTTTCTTCCCCTTCTTCTTCATAGTTCTTTACATTCATCATACTGCATCCTCTATCCCCCTTCACAAGGGCGTCTCTTCTCTTATACTTCTTGCATCCATCATCTCATTTTTCTCCCACTCGAGTCCGAGAGGGGTTTAAAAGATAACACCAACCAGGTGTGTGTCTTGCCATCATTTCGTTACTTTTATCGCAAGGATTTGAATACTACACCTTCATCTTTCTAATCCACTTGTTACTTGTTTGTCGTTGTTTTGCAAGGGTAACCGAGGAAAGCCCTCTCCGTCGGCCGGCCGAAGGGAGAGGAAGAAGCAACCCGCCATCTCCCGCTCTCGAGGTAGGCGCGATCACTTTCTTATTTTGGGGTCTTTTGGCCCTTGGCGATCACATCTTGTCATCGAGGCCGCGGCGAGTCACTTCCCCAATGGCCGTTTAAATTTCTGTTTCCTATATTCTCTTTATATTTTGTTATATTCTGCTTATATCATCGAGGCCGCGGCGAGTCACTTCCCCAATGGCCGTTTAAATTTCTATTCCTATAATCTCTTTATGTTTTGTTATATTCTGCTTATATCATCGAGGCCGCGGCGAGTCACATCCCCAATGGCCGTTTAAATTTCCGTTCTTATATTCTCTTTATATTCTGTTATATTATGCTCTTATCATCGAGGCCGCGGCGAGTCACTTCCCCAATGGCCGTTTAAATTCTCGCTCTTTGTATTCTCTTCATATTCTGTCATCTTATTATCTGCTCATATTCTCGAGGCCGCGGCGAGTCACTTCCCCAATGGCCGTTTCAATTCTTGTTATTTAATTTTTGCACAATTCCCGTCCCCCCGAGGCCGCGGCGAGTCACTTCCCGCTATGGCCATTTAACCCCCATATTTTGCTATATCACACTTGTCCTGCTCGCCCCGCCGGAGCAATCTCCCGTGGTGGCCCCTTCTCCCCCTTCTCTTATTTCTGTGTTGCAGCAAACAAACACCAAAAACAAAAGAAAAGAGGAGCCCGCGCGCACTCCGCGTCGTCTCCGCTCTTCCCCGAACCGCGTGACGTCGCTCGCAGTATCTTCTGAACATCATCTGGATCATGGGATCCAGGGTGGACAGGATCTGTATATCTTCTGAAGTCCCTTCAGCATCATCAATGAAGGGATTATCTCCCTCTTCCGCTGTCACCACATTAATCGTCATAGTGGTGATCTTGCAGGCTTCACCATTAGTCTTCATTTTATCTTTTGCCGTCTGGCCTCTTCTTGTGACAGGCCCGGGTCTGGTTGCCAGCCTGAGTAGCTCGTCCGGTTGAGTTGGTAGCATGTCTTGCCTCCCGACAAGTCCAGCCATGTTACAGGTGAAGATCTGCATCTTTCCCTTCTGCCTGTAGACTTTTCTTTTTGCCTGGTCGGGATATTTGAGTCGGTCAAAGACCGATATTCTTTCTTCAGGTTCTTCCCCACACAGGTCTTCTTTCCCATATCCGGCCCTGCGGCCTTCCCCATAATCATTGAAATCGGAGGAGGAGACTTCGAGCATTACTTCTTGAAGGGTTTCTTCCTCTTCTTCATCCACGGTGCCCAGGGCACGGGATAATCTTTGCTGACCGAGGGCAGAATTCCCCAGGTAGTGGAAGTAGTCTTGAGCCACTTGCTTCATCTCTTCTTGATTGTGCCTTTGTGGCTCTGGTTGGAGCATCAGTCTTTCCTGGCCTCTTTGCTGATGAGCCAGTCTTGCCACCTGAGCATTCAGATGCTCGGCTTTGGAATATCTAAATATATCAGCTTGTCTGGCACAGGCTCTTGGTCTTCTTGGAATGGCAGCAGCGACTGGTTCGCTTGTTCTCATTCTTTCTTCTTTCTCAAATCTTCTGTCGCCATCCTGGCAGTAGTTGGCAGCAGCATCATAGTTCTTCCTTTGCCATCTTCTGCCCCTAGCCCTGGGATGGGGGACCGAGAGGTCTTGCTTCCGCTCATATTTTCTGCCCCTCATCCTGGGACGAACAGTGGTAAGATTTCTTTCTTCATTTTCTTTCTCATCTTTCTTACCCCAAGCCCTGGGGTGAACAGCAGCATCATTTCTTATGTCTTTTCCTTCTCTTCTTCTGCTTTCTGCCCTGAAGCGGGCAACAGCATCGTCGGTAGCTTTCTTCTCATCTCGAGTTGGGGCCCAGCTCTAAATCTTATTTGGTCGCCAGACCTGTTTATATCCTGCTGGCTTGGGCGCCAGCGGCTTCCTCTCATCAGTTTCCCCGTTGGCCCTCCTGGTGGCCAGAACTTGGAACTTGTTGTCGATCTGGACGGTCGGGACAATCCTGTCCGGCCGGACGTCTCTCGGGCGACCGTTAAGGTTCACCCTAACGTCACCCATCATCATCGTCCTCCCAGAATTTGAGAGACGACGGTCGGCAGCAGCATACCGGCTCCTCCGGTTAGTTCTTTTCTTCATTTGGGCAGTAGCGGGGACCGTGTCCCTCCTTTGAACATGATGAACATAGCAGGCGACGGCTGTCGAGGTCGTCCTCTCTGGTAAGCTACCCTTGTTATCAACAGTCTTCATCGGGGCACTTGCAGCAGTGCCTTGCTCGTTGTTGTCGACCTGCAGAAGGTCGGTGAAGACGAGGCCCAGGCAGTTGGGCAGCTCGACAGCAGGGGGCATCGCCCCGAATGACAGCGGTACCGCCAGGTAACCCTCTCGGACATGCACATCGATCGGTTGTTGGTCGAAGCACACGGACATGAGTCCAGTAGTCATTGTAGCTTCCTGGAAATAAGGAAAGCGCACAGAATCAAAAATTTGAGGGGGGCCTGCTGGGCCTCCTATTTTTGGCGTAGAGATGAAGGGAGACTCCGTCCCACCGGGCGTGCCAGACTTATGGAACGTGCTTTCTTGTTCTCTTCTTTTTTGATATATATATATATATATATATATATATATATATATGTGGGTTATTTATTGATTTATTGGCGTGCCAGTCACCAGGGTGACAATTTTATTATGCGCTCGATCTGACTTTTAATCAGTCGATTGTGAAGTTCGAGTCGGGACCCGAAGTCCGTCATACCATAAAGGCTATGACGTTAATTACGCCCTTCCTAAGAAGGACAACCCTTGATTAAACGCCAAAAATAGGAGGAAGGTAGCGGCAAAAATAAGACTCAAGCGAGAGAGACGGTTGGTTCATCAGCAGGGCATTAAATGGCCTGAATGAAGCAAGGATACATCAAATGCGGAGCAAATCCAACGGCATGTCCCCATTACCTTGGACTATGCCAGATGGGGATAGGAAACCACCCATGCAGCAGCAGGGTGGGGTCCATAAAAGATCGGGTATATCTAACCCGGAATCCGGATAAGGACCGGTGCGACATGGCACACCCTGTGCAGGCGTGATGTCTTATTGATATTTCCCTTCGGAAGACCATCGGAGAACATGCAAGGGCAGAACTCCGTGGGCCAGCGGGGTTAGGAGAGAATACCATGATCACTCAAGGTGATACGAATGAATTTTGGCAGCATATCCCCTTTATCTTGGATTATGCCAAGAGGAGATAAGCCATCATCCACGGGATGCCGGGATGAAAGCCAGAAAAAAAGGGCGGGGCCAGGCCTGGGACCATCGCCCACATCCATAGCATCGATTGATGTTCCTTCGGAACTAGTCTGAGCACATATAGTGACATAGCCCTTTAGGTCCATAAGGTTATAAAGAAATCCGGATCGGAACAGAACAATGTAGGGGAGGTCCTCCCCATTGATTTATTTCCTGAGGGATGCCAAGTGTTCTCCGTATATCCCTTGGATGGGTACAATATGGGGATCAAGGTTTAGGCCAAGAAGAAAGAGGTTCTCGGCGTAAGGATCAGGAGTATGGCCCAGCTTCTCGACGTGGGCTGAAGGGAGCTCCCGGCGCGCCATGAAGGGGGTTATCGGCCTAGGCCAAAGGGAGGAAGAAGAGGATCTCGGCGCGGGAGTTCCCGGCGCGGCGCACGCCGGGAACTATTCACGCCGAGAAGGTGCTGGGCTTGAGCGCCGTGAGGGCTCATGGGGTTTTACGGTACCCTGTTTTGGGGGTTTTTCACGGGATTCAGACATGGCCTGGGGAATGGATTCAGGAGGCAAGTGAGGAAAGAGCCAGGGGCCCACCAGGTTGACAGCAGAGGGTCACAGATGAAAGGGGTTCGAGGGATCAGAGTCACCGGGCCTTCGAGCTCTCAGGAACAGGCTTCACGCCATCAGTATTGCCGACCATCCAGGAGATCGAGAGATGACAAACTCTGATCCCTGCAATGGCCCTAGTGGCTTGAGAAATTTGAGAAGAAACTCATGGACTCCGCGACGTTTAAATCATCGATGACATCCAGGGCGAGAGGGGGGAAACAAGGCCCAGAAATCCACAGTGAGGATTGGGGCTTTGTTGGCTCTTTCCCATCCTAAACAGGCATGCATATAAAGGGGAGCCGGCAGACGATTAACGTGTCGAGCTTGGATGAATTGAATTGGGCGGCATATCCCCCGGGCTTATAGACATGCCAAATAGGGATAGGAAGCCATCCACGCAGCGACGAGATGGAATCCAGATAAATAGCGGGGGATCTTCCCCTTTGAACTCCCTGCTCGTTTGGAGGGTCTATGATATTCATTTTCCCGATGGATAGAGTCAAGCAGGGTGTGTATCGATCATACTCCCTTGGCCTTCCGGGGTTCACCCTATCGGATAGAATTTCGACAGCATTTCCCCTTCTTTCGGGTCATGCCAAAGGAAATAGGTCGTCATCCACGGGTACGGGATGATAACCAAAAAGAAGGCTTGGGCTCCCTGATGATGCAGGTGCCCATGGCAATGCTTGCTATCCCCTCAAGAACCGTCGGGGCTTATACAGTGGTATGGCCCCTTAGGTTATAGGGTTATGAATGGATTTGATCTAAGATGATGTAGGGGGGGTTTCCTCCCGTTAATCTCATCCCTGAGGTACATATGGCGACCGTGAATATCCCCTTCAGCCGATACAACAGGTTGGACAAGGGTTGAAAGGCAGATGAAGAGACAGGCTCCTGGTATGAGTGTATTGGCCCGAAAGGAGGATCTCGGCGCAGATTGATTAGCTAAAGAGGGGCTCTCGGCGTAGGAAGATGAACAGGCAAGGGGGTTCTCGGCGCGCTGGTTCCCGGCGTGTTCACCATTGCGCTGAGGGCTGTTGCTGCCGAGAAGCTCTGACAGCCCTGTTTTGGAATTCAGATTTGATTGGGACCGTATCTGGGGATCAAATCAGTCTGGCACTGTGGACTTCGATGCTATGGCATTAGGGTTTTGCTGAGGGACCGAAGGGTCAAGGTCATCACTTATCAGAACCTCCTGGGATCGCATTCGTCTACAGACGGGACACATCTTCTGTAGCCAGCAATTCAGGAAATCAAGAGATTGATGTCTCCGATTCCTAAACGGCTTGGGGGCCCCGCAAGAAACTCGGATGCCTGCGAAGAATATGCCATCGAGACAGGAGGGGAGAGGGAAACAGGACCCAATAACCCATTAGATAAGGATTGGGGCCCTGACTTCCTTCCTGTTTGAAGCACAGACTCACGGGGATGACTCTGAAAACTGAAACGTCTAGAATATTGGACGTTCAGACGAAAGATACATTCATAGAAAGACAGAGGGAAAAACTTTGATTGCCTAATATCAACCACGGCAACCACTAAATTTCATTTCATCTCATTATCACCACTTACATCGACTGCAAGGCTAAAGCCGAGAAACGGGTAAGGGGAGGAACAGAGGCAGGGAAGAAAAGAACTCTCGACCTCATCTGAATAGCTAAAGCATGAAGGCATATACCATTACATACAGAGGAAATCAAAATAAAAGCAAACATGGGGGGGGGGGAGGGTGGAGCATTGACTCCTCTCCCTCCCTCGAGCAGCCCACCTGGAGCTTCTTCTTCTTCTTCTCTTCTTCTTTCTTTTCAGTAGGGTCTCTTCTCTCTTTTCTATCTGTTTTCTGGATGAGGTTTTCTTTTCTCTCCTCCGTCTTCTCTCCTGTTCGTCTCGAGAGAAAGGGGGTTTTATAGGCATAGCACCCCCTCCCTATCGGCATGATCATCTCGGCACCCGGTTGATGAGCTCCCGGCGCGCCTTATTCGGAGGCAGTAGGCTTCCCGGCGCCCCTTCCTCATATGGGTCTTG
Organism: Amorphophallus konjac; assembly: GCA_022559845.1. Lineage (NCBI taxonomy): Eukaryota > Viridiplantae > Streptophyta > Magnoliopsida > Alismatales > Araceae > Amorphophallus > Amorphophallus konjac. Next base: position 161,667,696 of record CM040128.1, on the reverse strand, counting down.
TTGGGCTCTCGGCGCCACACTGCTGGGCCCGTTTAGATCTTTTAGTCTTTTATGCTTCCTCATCAGTAAGCTTGAGCTGTTAAAGCCACTTAATCTGTCCCTTCATTTGTCGGTCCCTCGAGTCCGTTAAGCTAGGCGAAGGCCCATCAATTGGTGAGTTAGCATAGCTTCATCAGAATATTTCTGGGGATTTTCATCAGTCAGTGGACTGCAGTTCTTCATCAGTACTGCCGTCTGAGCGACGACAACACCGGACATCAGCTTGGCCGGGGAGGGCTTCAGCCGGGTGGTAGCTTAAGTGATAAATCTTCCGTAATCCTGATCTTGCAGGGACTTCCGGTATCTTCATCTTTCACTCAATCTTTCATTATGTCTCGTTTCTATTGTCTGTTATATTTCAGGTGTCAACACCACTCCACCTCCATGTTCCATGTCACTTCCGCTTCACCTCCGCTCACTCCCCTGCAAAGAGGGCGTTAAGGAGGGGCATCTGTTGACACCCGTTTTATGCCGATAAGTTGAGTTGTTTCTCTTACTCCCATTAGTTGATGTCTTGAGTTGTCCATCATTCATTGGGCCATTTTGTGGCACGTCTTGGGCTCGTTTTATGGGTAGTCTCCCTCCTTGGTAAGTCTGTGTCAATTCGGGGCTTAATGGACCTTGGCTTTGATCAATTGAACGTGTTTTACAAGAACCAAGTGTCCAAAAGCATGAACGGTCCTACATCAGCCGTTCAGTCCTTGGGCGGTTGAACATAGACCGTTCATACATTTTGGTTAATTTCTGAGGATTTTTTGAATATTCACCAACAGGCTGTTGTGCGGTCTTTCTAGGCCCGTTCAAACCTATGGACGGGCTTATTATAACCGCCTATATCTCAGAGTCCTACGCTTGCCAATTTTCTCAGATAATTATCTAATTAGTTGAATTATCACCGACAAGGCTAAAACGGCTTGTCTTGGACCGCTCTATAGTGGAACGGCCTCATTAGAACCGTTCATCTTTAAGGTTCCAACGCCGGGCGTTTCGGTCAGTTCGAGTGATAATTGGGCTGATTTTCTGATTATTTGAATTTCCACCGACGGGGTGGACGGTCTGGACCAGACCGCCCATCAGGTTGAGCGGTCTATCGTAAGACCGTTCATCCTGTAGATTGGTGATTTTTAACAGATTTTTATCCCTTTTATGCATGGTTTTATCCCCAACTTCTATCGTCGATTTCTCCATGGATAATTAACCTTTTTTTGATGCCGTTCGACTGGATAAGAGATTATGATAATATCTACGGTTTATCTTTTATAATCTCGACCTGAAAATGCCTAAAAACCCTAATTTCGAGGCTGGCTTTCTAGGCTCTATAAATAGACCCTAATCGCTGGGCGTCGAAAAGGGGGGAGATTTTTGGTCGACGGCGAAGCCCTGCTGCATTCCTGAGCGACTTAGCACCAAGGAGGGATGCTCTCTACGTCCTTACGAGCTTCCGATTCAGGGAGTAGTCCATGGGTTGTGTCATAGTATCGTTTATAGATTTCTTCATCGTTCGTTGCATGCATTGCTTTCTCCCCACGTCTTCCCTCGTTCTCATCACCATGCACACATCCACCCACGCTTTTGTCACCTTAGGGGTTTAAAACCCCCCAGGCATCCCCCCTTTCAGTAATTTATGCTTAATTCTTCTTATGTGAACATGTACTACGTCATTTAGTTCTAATTTGGGTGTTTCTCTTGTGTCTTTACACTATCTTGTAGGTCAGCACTTCATCAGCACGAGGCCCATCCTCTCTGGCCGGCTGGAGAGGGTGGAGGGGAGCCCTTTTGCAACTCTTGGCGTGGTGGCTTTGAGTGGTTCTTTTGAGCCCGTTCAAGGAGACGAGCGGCCTGCTCTGTACCGCCCTTCTTCCTTCTGCGGTCCATTTCAAGCCGCCCATCTTCCAGGAGTTCTTCTTCCCGCGTGTCCGGTAGCACTCTCAGACGGTCTATCGTAAGGCCGCGCGTCTCTTAGGGCGGTTCTTCCTCGACCGCGTGTCCTCCTAGTGCTGCATCAAGGCGAGTGTCTCCCCTTCCTTTCCAAAGTACAGCGTGCTCATCACGTGCTGCGCTTTGGTGGCGATCATGGTCATTCTCTGTTTTCCTCATCCTCTCCTTACTCTTCGTTAACTTAGTCACGATATCATTGTCTTATTCATAGCGTATTGCCCATTGAATGGGGAGAGGAAAAATATATATCTACACTCATGCAAAGTCAGCGTCCCGTTCTGCTCGGCCCGCTGGCTGGGAAGACGAGGATGGAGCGTCAGGTCCTTGTCGTCCTGCTCCCTCGGCCCGCTGCATTTAAAAGTTTTAGTATGTCAGTCACATGCATATGCATTTGGGAAGTCAGATAGTCAGTGCATCATTATAGGTGTCAAAGCATTACATGCATTTGAGAAGTCTGAGTTTAGGAAGTCGTTGAAGTCCCGCGATCAATGACACCCAAGAGGGGGGGAGAATAGGGTGATTACAGATTTTAAGAACTTTTACCCGATTTAAAACACGTATTAAGAGCGAGCAACAAACAAGTATAGATCAGATGGATTACAAAATGAATCTAGCTAAATCCACCCCTACAGTAGTTCTTTGGTACCAGGCGGAGTTCAAGAATTTGAAGATTCTCTCACATAAGGTATTTTCATCTCGACAAGACTAACCTTGTCAATCAGAAACCAGCTTTTGATATACCAGAGATCTCCCGTAAAAAGGTTAATAGAACTATATTTAAACAAACAAATCAGATGATACAATATGCAAATATGCTAGAGCAGAATTGGAGGTAGAAGATAAGGAGCAAACCACACAGGAGACCACGATTTTTAGGTGGTTCGGATGCAACAACTATAACCTACGTCCACCCCTCACCGACTGAGGATTCATACACTATCTTGTAGAAGGTTACAAGATCAGAGCACACACATACACTCGTGTGAGTTCAGAACTCCCACGAAGATGCACAAGCACCGATTCACAAGGAAATGTGAAGAAATACACACACACACACACACACACGGATCTGCGTAGATCCACACACACACAAGTATTCAGATATTACAAGAACACACACTTGAATCTAAAATAGAAATCGAATGGAAAACACAAAGTAGAAACTTTAGATTCAAGCTTCCCCTTAGTTGATGAAGAAGATTTTGGATGCAGCTTGATCTCCACTTGGCTTGGGGTTGATCTGCTCCACATGTGCCTTGGATCACTTGAAGGTAGATGAAGAACTTCCTTCTCGGAGCACTGTTCACAGCTACAGTAGCAGCACTCTTCTCTCCCCTTGATAGCCTCCTAGAGCATCCTTAGATTGTTAGGGTTTCTTGCCCCAAAGAGATGTTTTTATAACTCTTGAATGGTCAAGAGACAAGCCAGGAACCAGATCCACAAATCATGGAAAGTTTGGTGGCTTTGGGAATAAACAAATCCAAGAAGAGGGGCTTCCCACGTTGAGAACACAAAGTCAACAATAAGGGCTTTCGAGGCTGGCGGTTGACCTGTGGTAGGGGGCGGTCGACCGAAATTTTGCAGGACTAGAGTTTTTCAATTCTGGGAAAACTGGTCGACAGATCCTTACTGGGCGGTCGACCGCTCCTATAAAAAACTATAGATTTGAGATCCCTGGAAAATTAGGTCGACTGCTCTGTGCCTTTTTGTCGACCGGAATCTGGGAATTCTACAAAATAGCATGCTTCAGTCCACGAAACATATCCGAACATTTGAAGACTTATGTTTGTACAAGGATCCATACAAAATGAGCTTGTTTGACCCTCAATCAATTCATGCATTTGGGTTTTAATCTCATTTGGAGACGTTCAATCAATTAATTAACCCATTTGTAATTCCAGGATTTTGTTATCATCAAAATCGTCTAGAGACTCAACAATCTCCCCCTTTTTGATGATGACAAAACTCTAAATTACAATTGCCTTGGCATGCCTTAAAGCAAATGTGGAGCTAAGCAAAGGCCGATAAACCACAAGGCGAATAAACCAAATACTCGTTCTCTTAGGTGAAACATCACAAGCCATTCAAACCATTAAACACTTTATTTGCCAAATAGATAGGAAATGAAAGATAAGAGCCAACCAATTGGGATCAAAAACCAATAGCATTCATTTCATCATTATATTACAGAGTACATTGGGAGAGAATGCAAGACACTACATGTGACAAGGACAAGATGCAAGACGGACTCTCAAAATGCAATGACTCAACAACAAAGTTCCTCACAATGAGCATTCATGCAAACATACATGCAGCCACGCATAGACTATAAGAATAACCTTACATACATAACTACTTCTCCCTCTTTAGCATCATTAAAGAGGGATAGGATAGACAAAAAGTGGACCCAAAAAGACATAAGACCGATAGACAACAGTCAAGAGAGAGGAACAAAAGAACAATCCTCATGGTGCATCTGCAGGAGGCTGATCATCTGAAGGAGAAGGCTGGTAACCAAGGCGATAATAGATGTCATCAAGAGAATGATCTTGAATCTGAAGACTGTCCTGAATACGGCCAATGGAGAGGTCATGAGCCGCATCATGGCGCTGCATACCAAGAAGTGTCATGTTTATGATGTGGAAGGCTTGGCTGGAATCAGCAACAATATCTGTGAGGCTAGTCAAATGTGTAGAGAGTGTGGCCATCTGAGTGGAGATAGTGTCCAAGACCGTGGAGAAATAACCTATGCGACCTGACATAGTGTCAATCGCATTGGCCATAGTATCTATACGACCCCCAAACGTAGAGAGTTGATCCCCAAAGGTATCCACTCGAGTTTCTAGCCCATGGAACCGCCTGTCAAAAGTCTCGCAGTCCACCCAAGGGTGCTGTCCAATCTCCTATGTAGAAGACTCCCCATGATGGAATTGTGGTGGGGGAGGCATCTCTTGATCCATGTGATGAGGGGAAGGTGGTGGAGGCTGATCCTCTGCTTGGACGGGAGGGGGTTCTGCCCCTTGAGCCTGCTACTGCCCCTGTTCTGCTCGTCATCATTTTCAGCTTCTTCTTCATAAGTGGGCACATTTCGGCATAGCTCGCCATTTAGACCATAGTAGTGCCCAAAATCTGAGAAAATTTTGTGGTGATTGTAAGTATCATCCTGTCGAACTCGAATGAATACTTCATCACCAAGGTGAACCCCAGTATATACAAACACGCCTGTCAGTTGTGAGGCATAAGGCAGTGATCTCCTTAGTTGGGTTCAACATGTTCTTATCAAATTGGTCATGAGCCAACCCATGTTAATTAAGCTGGCATTCATAACATGATAAAACAAAAACCGGTGAACCTCAGTCACCTCATCTTTACTCCCACTCTTTGGATAAATAAGTGATGTGAACATATGGTGTAAAATCCACTGTAGTGGGGGAAAGTAGTTGGCATTCAACTCAATCAAGTCACTGATACCACGCACAAAATCACAGTTTGTCATGGCAATAAAGGTATCCTCAACTTCACCATGCCCAAAAGTCATATTAGCACCCCTGGCTGAGACACATAGGGCTTGCTGAAAGAGATCGGGTGTGATATGAATCTCTACTCCGTGGAAAATTGTATACAACTCTTCATTTCTCTCAACCAGATTTCCATAAAATTATTGTACTAGGTTAGGATAATACCTAGTGTATCTGGTGACAAAATCAAACCACCCCTCTTGAACTTCAAACAGTGCACATAGATCAGGCAAAATTTCATTCACCTTGTCGAAATCGACCAGTCGGGGATTGATGATGGGTCACGGAGGTAAACGAGGTGCTCGACGAGACACTGGTGCCTGCTATGGTGGATGTGCTGGGGCCGCTCGTGGATGACCACTGGGCTCCCCTTGGGCAGAACGCGGAGAGCTTCGTCTAGGCGGCATCCCGAACTAGAAGACCCGATAGAAACCCTTGAATGGATGACTCTCTTCCTGGGGGGAAGAAGTTGAACCAAAAGACACTTCAAGGGCTTGCAAAAGCTTTCTCCACAACCTGGAACCCTGGGATGAGCTTCACATGTGAACAAACGGCCGCGAGGATTTCGTCCTGAAATAGTGACGAATCGACCAGATCTTGTGTGGATTGAAAGGGGATGAGGTTTTAGGGTTTCAAAGGTGGAGTTTGGGTGTTCTAGGGTTAGGAAGATATGTTGGAGAGAGAATGGGTAAGATAGAATGAGAGAATGGGGTGTTAAACCCCCATATAAGTTGGTTTGGATGAGGTTCGGCCAGCCCGGTTTGCCAGGTTCGGTCGACTGGACCGTGTCTGGCGGTCGACCGCTAGACCCAAAAATCCCCAAATTTACAACTTTATTCTTTTTTTGTTTCTTTTTCCCTTTTTTTGTTTCTTTTTCCTTTTTTTGTTTCTTTTTCTATATATGGGGACAACCATCCGACCTTCTGATTGGAACCAACATGAAGTGGAGAGAGAAAGAAAAGATGGAGATTTTAGGAAACTTCTCTAACTCCCCCTCAGAAGTTGCCTTAGGTCCGGCATCACTGGATTCACATTTATTTCAGCAAAGCGTATCTGGCCTTAGAAATATTTTTCAAGGAAGGCTATATGTATAAGTACATTCAAGCATGCAGGAATGTATATGAACACACAAGATATTAAAGGAAAATACACTTAATATAAATGGTAATCTACCCTTGATGCATATGAGTTTCTACAGGTGCAATTCTTATTCTAAGTGCATACTTATGTATGTATGCTCTCACCCTTGCACATCCCAAGTTCTCTTCTTATCTTGTTAAATTGATCCTGGTTTAGGGGTTTTGTGAAGATGTCAGGTAGCTGATTGTGTGTGTCAATGAAATTCAATTCAAAGACCCCTTTTCCTACATGATCTCTCAGAAAATGATGTCGAATGTCAATGTGTTTTGTCCTAGAATGTTGAACAGGGTTTTTTGATAAGCTGGTTGCACTGGTATTATCACACAAGATTGGCACACATTTCATTTCAACATCCAAATCAAGCAATTGATTTTTGATCCAAAGTACTTGGGCTCCACAACTTCCGACGGCTACGTATTCAACCTTGGCCATTGAGAGAGCTACTGAATGTTATTTCTTGGAGGCCCATGAGACTAGGCAACCACCAAGAAACTGACAGTACCCACTAGTACTTTTACGATCTACAATACATCTGCCATAATCCGCATCGGTGTATGCAATCAAATCAAAAGAACTACCGATGAGAAACCACAAGCCAAAATCTATTGTGCCAAGTAAGTATCTAAAAATACGTTTAACAGCCATTAAATAAGATTCTTTAGGACATGACTGAAAATGAGCACATAGACATACACTGAATTGAATGTCAGGGCGGCATGCTGTGAGATATAGTAGTGATCCGATCATACCTCGAAATAGTGTAGGATCTACTGTTTTACCATTTTCATCTTTGTCTAACTTCAAGGTTGTGGCCATTGGAGTTGACAGAGGTTTTGCTTCAGCCATCCCATATTTCTTCAACAGCTCCATTGTGTACTTGGCTTGACTTATGAAAATGCCTTCAGATGTTTGCTTCACCTGCAGTCCAAGAAAGAATGTTAATTCACCCATTAAGCTGATCTCAAATTCTCCTTGTATTATTTCTGTAAATTCATCACATAACGCATTATTAGTAGCTCCAAAAATTATGTCATCCACGTACACTTGAACTACTAATATATCTTTACCTGATTTCTTTGTGAAGAGTGTTTGATCAACCTTACCTCTTTTGAAACCATTTTCAATCAGAAATGAGGTGAGCCGTTCATACCATGCCCTTAGTGCTTGCTTCAGTCCGTACAAAGCCTTCTGGAGCTTGTACACATGTTGTGGATGTTTGGGGTCTTCAAAACCTGGAGGTTGTTCTACAAAGACATCCTCTTTGATATACCCATTTAGAAACGCAGATTTAACATCCATTTGAAATAATTTGAAGTTAGATGAGCAAGCATAAAATAATAAAATCCGGACTGCTTCTAGACGAGCAACCGGTGCAAATGACTCATCAAAATCAATACCCATCTCCTGGCTATACCCTTTGGCTACAAGTCGGGCCTTATTCCTAACAACCAATCCTGTATCATTCAATTTATTTCTGAAAACCCATCGGGTTCCAATTATGGATTGATTCTTAGGCTGCGGCACAAGAGTCCACACCTGGTTTCTTTCGAACTGGTGCAACTCTTCATGCATAGCCTGGATCCAAGATTCATTTTGAAGAGCTTCATGAATATCATTAGGCTCTTCCTGTGGATTAAGGCTATCAAATCCACTTCTTCTACTTGCCTTGGTGATGATCTCGTTCTTACCCCATCTTGAGGATTACCGATGATGTTTTTAGCTGGGTGATCTTTCAAGAAGTTTGAGCTGCTTGGCAAGTCGGGGTGCTGCACTTGCTGCTCTTGCAGTGTTTCAATTGAAGGATCTTCATCTTCTTCACTCTTGCTGGGTATTCCTTCCTTTGGTTCATCCTTAGCTTTAGATGTTCCAGCATTAGTTGAATTTTGGGGGGCTTCTCCTGCATCCACAATTGGAATAGATTGGTTTGTCAGTTTTAGTTCAGATTCATCAAAAATCACATGAGGGCTGTCTTCAACAACCAGAGTCCTTTTATTAAACACTCGATAAGCTCTAGAGTTAAGTGCATAGCCTAGGAAAATTCCTTTGTCACTTTTCTCATCAAACTTACCTAGGTTGGACTTACCATTGTTCAGGATGAAACATGGACATCCAAAGGGTTTAAGATGGGAAATATTCGATTTCTTACCCTTGTAGAGCTCATATGGAGTTTTCTTCAAAATGGGACTTACCATTGCCTTGTTGATGATGTAGCACGATGTACTTATCGCCTCAGCCCAAAAATATTTTGGTATAGAATTTTCACTTAACATGGTCCGTGCCATGTCTATCAATGTTCTATTTTTCCTCTCCACCACTCCATTTTGTTGGGGCATTCTTGGTGATGAAAAATTGTACGTGTACCCCTGGTCTTCACAAAAATTACTGAACTCATGATTTTCAAATTCACCACCATGATCACTTTGAATGGTTGTGATAAGGTAGCCTCTTTCATTTTGGATTTTCTTGCAAAACACTTCAAACTCCGTCAAGGCATCACTTTTATTGGCTAAAAATAACACCCATGTAAATCTGGAGTAGTCATCAACAATAACAAATCCAAAAGATTTACCTCCTAGGCTAGATGTCCTAGTAGGGCCAAATAAATCGAGATGCAGTAATTCAAGAGGTCGGGAGGTAGAAACAATGTTCTTATTTTTGAAAGATATGTGTGTTTGCTTGCCTTTTGTGCCAGCCTCACAGATTTTATCACTTTCAAACTTTAATTTTGGCAACCCATTTACTAAGTCATGTTTAGACAACTTGGAGATTACTGTAAAACTAGCATGACCTAGTCTTCGGTGCCATAGCCAAGCATTATCATGATTGTTTGCTACCAAGCACACATCATCACCAGAAACATCATCTAAATCAATAGTATAGGCATTGTTGCTTCTCTTGCCGATGAATCTGATTTCATTGGAGGTTTTATTTATGACAAGGCAGTGGGTTTCATCAAAAATAATTTTAAAACCCTTGTCACACAATTGGCTTATGCTCAGCAGATTATGATTTAAGCCTTTCACTAAAAGGACATTTTCAATCAAGGTTTCAGAATTTTTAACTATGTTGCCGATTCCAATTATTTTACCTTTGTCCTTTCCACCAAATGCAACTGAGTCTCCATCTTTCTCTTGCAGCATAGAGAATGCTTTCTTGTCCCCTATCATATGCCTCGAACAGTCGCTATCCAAATACCATTTGCGCCCCCTCGCTTCAAAGCATATCTGCAAGAAATAAGATTCTCATCCAATTATTTTTGATACCCAAGCTAGTTTGGATCCGTAGGAGTTAGTCCAATTCTGTGCATATCTTTTCTTGGTCCAAAAAGTATGATTTCTTGGTGAGTTTTGTTTGAACCAGTAATTGGCAACAACATGACAAAATCTACCACAATGATAGCAATTAATAGGTTCAAACTTTCTTGGGAATTGTCATGGTTTGGGCTGGGCATGTTTTGGCTTAGAGTTGGAACATGAAGCACGGTTGTTTTCTTTTTCATGAATATAGGATATAGTGATCTTATGCTCAAAGGGTTTTTTATTTTGGGGAGTATATCCCAATCCTTCCTTCTGGAAATTGACTCTAACTCCCAACAAGTCATCTAGATTTTGTTTGCCCTTGACAAACCCCGACAAGGTGGACTGAAGGTCAGCCACTTCTTTATCCAAACTCAGTTTTCTTTTCAAGTTCTAAATTTATGGATTTCAGAATTTCTTCTTTAGTTTTCATTTTTTCACACACTTTTTCAATTTCAGACATTTTACAAGATAGCTCATCTTTGGCTTTTTCACAATCTGAAATTATTTGTAGCAGACTTTCTTTTTCTTCTGTTTGTTTGAACCATTCATGTTCCAATTTTTCAAACTTAACAAAAATAACCTCATGATTTAACTCATCAATTTTCTTTTTGAGATTTTGATTTGCAGATCAGATTTTTTTTGTATTTCGTATACATTTTTTCATATTCCGACTCCCATTGTTCATTGGAAATAAAATCAGGGTTAGAATTTACCTATGTTGATTCGTCCTCATGCGCCATGAGGCACAAACTTTCCACGAGCTCCTACAGCTCCTCATCGGACGGTTCGTCCTCCTCGTCGCTCCATTTGGCGACATGGCTTTAGGCTTCTTGAACTTTTGTTTCTTGAAGTTCCTCTTCAGATCTGGGCACTCCCCTCTCATGTGCCCGGGCTTCTTGCATTCGTAGCAGATGACATTATTGGGCTTGCTTGGCTCGCCCTTGGTTTGAGTGGGCTTCATTTGCCCCTTTCTAAAGTTGCCTTGGAAATTCTTCTTCTTTCTCAAAAATCTCCTTACTTGGTGAGTTATCATGGCCAAGTCTTCTTCTTCATTGCTTCCCTCGCTGGATTCTTCTTCTTGAAAGTCATCATCAGATTGATGAGCTTTCAATCCAACCACTTTCTTCTTCTTCATATCTTCTTCGGTTGTTCTCTTCATGTTTATCTCATAGGTCATGAGTGACCCTATGAGCTCATCCAAGGAAAGTGTGGACAAATTTTTTGAATCTTCAATTACTGTGGCTTTTGTGTGCCACGCCGACGGAAGTGATCTCAGGACTTTCCTCACAAGGTCGAGTTTGTGTACTCCTTCCCGAGGCTTTTGAGACCATTTGTGATCTCCGTTAATCTTGCGAACATCTCTGAGATGGTTTCTTCAGGCTTCATTTTGAACAGCTCATAATCTCTTACAAGGAGATTTGCCTTGGTCTCCTTGACCTCGGAGGTTCCCTCATATATGAGCCGCAACTTGTCCCACATCTCCTTTGCTGAATTGCACATGGATACACGAGAGAATTCATTAGGATGTATAACACATTGCATAATATTCATAGCATTAAAATTGACAGTGCATTTCTTAATTTCCTCGGGTGTCCATTTCTCTTCATCATCAGAGAGTTTGTAAGGACCCTTGTCCACAACTCTCCAGATCTCATACTCCTGGGCTCTCAGAAAAATGTGCATCATGTTTTTCCAATAGGAGTAATTCGAGCCATCGAAGTATGGAGGGCGATGGATAGAATGACCCTCAGGCATCATACCCTTGTTTGCCATTGAACTGCATCTTACTCTAGATCGTTAGATCTTGAAGAAAATAGTGCCTTAGCTCTGATATCAATTGAAGTCCCACGATCAATGACACCCAAGAGGGGGGGGGAGAATAGGGTGATTACAGATTTTAAGAACTTTTACCCGATTTAAAACACGTATTAAGAGCAAGCAACAAACACGTATAGATCTGATGGATTACAAAATGAATCTAGCTAAATCAACCCCTACAGCAGTTCTTTGGTACCAGGCGGAGTCTGGGAATCTGAAGATTCTCTCACACAAGGTATTTTCCTCTCGACAAGACTAACCTTGTCGATCAGAAACCACCTTTTGATATACCAGAGATCTCCCATAAAAAGGTTAATAGAACTAGATCTAAACAAACAAATCAGATGATGCAATGTGCAAATATGCTAGAGCAGAATTGGAGGTAGAAGATAAGGAGCAAACCACACAGGAGACCATGATTTTTAGGTGGTACGGATGCAACAACTGCAACCTACGTCCACCCCTCACAGATAGTGAGGATTTACACACTATCTTGTAGAAGGTTACAAGATCAGAGCACACACACACACACTCGTGTGAGTTCAGAACTCCCACGAAGATGCATAAGCACCGAATCACAAGGAAATGTGAAAAAATAGACACACACAGACACACACACAGATCTGCGTAAATCCACACACACACAAGTATTCATATATTACAAGAACACACACTTGAATCTGAAATTGAAATCAAATGGAAAACACAAAGTAGAAACTTCATATTCAAGCTCCCCCTTAGTTGATGAAGAAAATTTTGGAGGCAGCTTGATCTCCACTTGGCTTGGGGTTGATCTGCTCCACATGTGCCTTGGATCACTTGAAGATGGATGAAGAACTTCCATCCCGGAGCACTATTCACGGCTACAGTAGCAGCACTCTTCTCTCCCCTTGATAGCCTCCTAGAGCTTCCTTGGATTCTTAGGGTTTCTTGCCCCAAAAAGATGTTTTTATAACTCTTGAATGGTCAAGAGACAAACCAGGAACCAGATCCACAAATCATGGAAAGTTTGGTGGCTTTGAGAATAAACAAATCCAAGAAGAGGGGCTTCCCACGTTGAGAACACAAAGTCAATAATAAGGGCTTTCGAGGCTGGCGGTTGACCTGTGGTAGGGGACGGTCGACCGAAATTTTGCAAGACTGGAGTTTTTCAATTCTGGGAAAACTGGTCGACCAATCCTTACTAGGTGGTTGTTCGCTCCTATAAAAAACTATAGATTTGAGATCCCTGGAAAATTAGGTCGACTACTCTCTGCCTTTATGTCGACTGGAATCTGGGAATTCTGTAAAATAGCATGCTTCAGTCCACGAAACATATCTGAACATTTGAAGACTTATGTTTGTACAAGGATCCATATAAAATGAGCTTGTTTGATCCTCAATCAATTCATGCATTTGGGTTTTAATCTCATTTGGAGACGTTCAATCAATTAATTAACCCATTTGTAATTCCAGGGTTTTGTTATCATCAAAATCATCTGGAGACTCAACAATCTCCCCCTTTTTGATGATGACAAAACTCTAAATTACAATTGCCTTGGCATGCCTTAAAGCAAATGTGGAGCTAAGCAAAGGCCGATAAACCACAAGGCGAATAAACCAAATACTCGTTCCCTTAGGTGAAACATCACAAGCCATTCAAAGCATTAAACACTTTATTTGCCAAATAGATAGGAAATGAAAGATAAGAGCCAACCAATTGGGATCAAAAACCAATAGCATTCATTTCATCATTATATTACAGAGTACATTGGGAGAGAATGCAAGACACTACATGTGACAAGGACAAGATGAAAGACGGACTCTCAAAATGCAATGACTCAACAACAAAGTTCCTCACAATGAGCATTCATGCAAACATACATGCAGCCACGCATAGACTATAAAAATAACCTTACATACATAACTACTTCTCCCCCTTTGGCATCATCAAAGAGGGATAGGATAGACAAAAAGTGGACCCAAAAAGACATAAGACCGATAGACAACAGTCTAGAGAGAGGAATAAAAGAACGATCTTCATGGTGCATCTGCAGGAGGCTGATCCTCTGAAGGAGGAGGCTGGTAACCAAGGCGACGACAGATGTCATCAAGAGAATGATCTTGAATCTGAAGACTGTCCTGAATACGGCCAATGGAGAGGTCATGAGCCGCATCATGGCTCTGCATACCAAGAAGTGTCATGTTTATGATGTGGAAGGCTTGGCTGGAATCAGCAACTCTGTCTGTGAGGCTAGTCAAATGTGTAGAGAGTGTGGCCATCTGAGTGAAGATAGTGTCCAAGACCGTGGAGAAAGAACCTATGCGACCTGACATAGTGTCAATCGCATTCGCCATAGTATCTATACGACCCCCAAACGTATAGAGTTGATCCCCAAACGTTGAGAACACAAAGTCAACAATAAGGGCTTTCGAGGCTAGCGGTCGACCTGAGGTAGGGGACGATCGATCGGAATTTTACAGGACTGGAGTTTTTCAATTCTGGGAAAATCAGTCGATTGATCCTTGCTGGGCGGTCGACCGCCCTTATAAAAAAATGTAGATTTGAGATCCCTGGAAAATTTGATCGACCGGAATCTGGGAATTCTGCAAAATAGCATGGTTCAGTCCATGAAACATATCCGAACATTTGAAGACTTATGTTTACACAAGGATCCATATAAAATGAGCTTGTTTGACTCTCAATCAATTCATGCATTTGGGTTTTAATCTCATTTGAAGACGTTCAATCAATAAATCAACCCATTTGTAATTCTGGGGTTTTGTTATCATCAAAATCGTCTGGAGACTCAACAATCATACCGGTCGTCCGGTGCCGCGGAACACCTGATTGCCGTACCTCCTAGCGTAGGCCCTCAGGTAGGCCTCGTAACTGCTCGCTCGAGCTCTCACCGCCTGACCACTCCTCGTCTAGTCTCGTACCTGGTCGACCGCCCGGGTCACCCAGTCGATCTACCTGCTCAGGCCTTTCGAGGGCCGTCCAACCCACTCGTCGTCACGCGCCAGGAACTCCACATCCGGCTGGTGCACACCTTGCGTCCTCATAACCAAGGGGTGGTGCAGTGGTTTGATGATGTTCATGTAATGAATGCACACCTCTCGTCCTACGTATGCATAGGCCGCCTCGACCCAGTGCTGTCCCTCGTGCGCCTCATCCCGATATGGTGTCCAGTGCACCTGAAAGGTCATGCATTTGAGTCAGTCAGCATTTCATAAAAGCCTTTTAAGAGCATTTAGAAGTTTTAGAGTTTAGAAGTTTACCGATGCATAAGGGAACGCGTCCATGTCTTCCTGGATCACCCACGATAGGCGTCATAGCGACCCTGTGTCTCGAACCGCCATCCACCGCCTCGCGATGGGTAACCGGTCCGGCTATACCTCCTTTCCCCGCCCTAGGTCGGGGAGGTATAGGTAGCTCCATACCTGCATTAGTCAAATGTCAGCATAGCATATCATATGCATAAACATAATCATAAGCATTTAAGGATAAGCATTTCACCTGGAGCAGAGGTGAGAAGCCGCCCATCATCGTCTGCCGGTCGGTGGTGCTTAGGGAGTTGAACAAGAACGCTAGCACTGCAGCTCCCCAGGCGTACTCTCCTACTCCGTCCAGATCTCTTAGTAATGGGAGGAGTCTGACGCTCACTCCATCTTCCCTCGTCGCAAACAAGAGCTTCCCAAATAGTAATATCAAAAAGCGGCGTAGAGTAATGTCCCCCTCTAGTCCTTGTCCAGCTGACACACTCTCTCGGGCTCTGTCTATCAATCTCCCGAGATGCTCCTCAGGTAGCTCTCCCACGGCTATAGCCGCTCCCCTCAATCCTAAGCTCTCCTGAAGTGTCACCCGTCCCAGCATGGACGAGTGTCGTCCTAGTCTCAGTAACTCCGGCCCGAGCAACTCCTGCGCCAACTCTTGGTAGTCGGTGTATGTGGTCCCAGTGACCGGTGCTTCATTAACTCTTAGTCCCGTAATCCTCGCGACGTACTCAAGCGTCGGGATCATATGTCCCCATGGGAATAGGAATGCCCGACTGATCGGGTCCCATCTCTCGTGAAGTGCGTAGAGCAGTGCCGTGTCAATCCGCATCACCTCGATGCTGAGTAGCACCCCAAATCCCATCACTGCCAATCTATCTCTCTGATAGTCGGGTATTGCTAAGTAGACTGCCCAGACTTGCAGCCAAGAAATCTTGGTCTTTCTCTTCCCCTGCATCCATTTAAGAACAATCAAACATCAGTCATATAGGTCATAACCATGCATTGCATTACATTAAAAAATCAAAAGCAAAAAAACAAAAAAATGCTCTGGACTCCTAGCGGTCACTGAAACGACCGCAAGGCACCCAGCGTAAGGGCATTGTTTGCCCCATTTCCCCATATCTGGAAAATGGCCATAATGGCCTACAAGTTATCTTAATGGGTTCCCAGACCCATTCCCATGCTATTCCACACACATGCATGCATTCAAAAATTAAAAAAATGAAAAGATGGGTTTTTTTGGGGCCGTCTGCCTACCTCGGACGGCCGCCGTTTGGTCGCCATTACCGGCGCTTCCCCGGCCGTAGTGGCATCTTCATCTTCCTCCACTATCTCTCTAAGGCCCTCCTCTGCCGTGGGAGCTTCTCCTTCCTTCGGTTGGGCTGCCGGCCTTTCTTCCTCCACCGGTGGGTTCACCACCGCCGCCGTCGTTGTCCCCTCCGCTTCTATCCGCTGTTGGAGGCATTTCATGGCCCTTTTCTTTACCATTTTGATGGCTGGGGTGTGAAATGCGCAGTGGTCGCCGGTGGGGTGGATTGCCCGAGTAGCCGGAAGAGGTTGGGTTGATTAGAAATGGGAACGGGCGTGTGGCGTGAATGGAGCAACCGTTCTACTTTTTTGAAGTCGCTCAGATCTTAGCGGTCTATTGTCAGACCGTTAGGTCTTTCTTAGCGGTCCTCATCTAGACCATTTTCCATCTGGGTTAGCTCATCGAAGAATGTGAACCGCCCTTGCTCTAGCGATCTATAATTAGACCATCAGGGGTAGCTTAGCCTTCCTTACCTAGACCGTTTGGTCATGGTTGCACATGGTTGGTTTGAAATGGAATATTGGCTTAATTCTTGGCTCTATTTTGGATGGTTCATGTCTTATTATGCCTCATGCTTATTATGCTTATGACTAATCCCCTTCTTGTCAAATCTTGAATGCCGTCATATTATGCCATCTCGCCATACTGGTAAGTCAGGTAAGTATATCGATTCCTTGGTCCCTTAATGCATCATTATATGGTATCTATGATATATTACCTCAAGAATCGACTGGTCATTCGTGTGTTCTTGGATCTGATGTTCCCCTCTAACAAAAATGATGATGATCTAGGTGAACATGTTTAATCGTTGCGTAGGCCGTTAGGTTGGAAGAGTTGGGGGACGATGGTTTTATCTTCCACGCCGTGGTTGCAGATAATGTCTTGACCTTGATTTATCCGGTCTAGCAATATTATTCTCGAGTATCTTCCTATTTTTATCTTTCTTGGCATTTGTTTAAATGATTTCTTTATTTTAGCCTAGCATGCATCATGCGCATCTTTGAGCATTCATGAGCCCTCGTCTGTCTAAAATGTCTTAGTAATGGTGGATAGCTATGCATCTATGGTCTTAAGTAAGAGAATCATTCCACTCTGAGTTAAATGATTTTCTTTGGTCTTTTTGCTCGGTTTGGTTAAGCTGAGGTTCATGCCTGGAGTTTTAGTTACTCGTCTCTTTACTTTTCCGTTCGTTGCTCCGATTGCCTATCAGCTGTGCGTTCTAGTGAGGAGGTTGGTCGTTACTTTAGTTCCTTTAGTCGTTAGTTCCTCCAGGCTTGCGTCATTCGGTTTGACCGTTCCTTGTGATTAGTTCAAAGTTTTCTAGAAAATTCCTATCACTCGTTGGTAGAGGACGGGTTTTGGTTTACCTTAACGCCCGCTGTTTAGTCCACTCCGCTTCATTTCCGCTTCATCTCCATGTTCCATTTCGCTTTCGCTTCACCTCCACTCGTTCCCCTGCAAAGAGGACGTTAAGGAGGGGCATCTGTTGACACCCGTTTTATGACCAAAGACTTGGGTCATCTCCTTATCTATTTTTATGATGTCCCGAGTTGTTCACCGGTTATTGGGTCATTTTTAGTCATCTTTTTGGGCTTATTTTATGGGTCATTCTCCTTGGTTGGGCTTAGCTTTGTTGATTTCTTGTCATTGCATCTTATTGGGCCTGGATATGGGTTGATGAGAATTTTATTGTGGATTTCTCCTTATCTGTCCAAGATAGGCCGACGGCCCCAAAAAAACCCATTTTTTCATTTTTTTTTTAAATTTTTGAATGCATGCATGTGTGTGGAATAGCATGGGAATGGGTCTCGGAACCCAGTAAGATAACTTGTAGGCCATTACGGTCATTTTCAAGATTTGGGGAAACGGGGTAAACAATGCCCTTACGCTGGGTGCCTAGCGGTCGTTTCAGTGACCACTAGGAGTCCAGAGCTTTTTTTTTTTTTTGCTTTTGATTTTTTAATGTAATGCAATGCATGGTTATGACCTATATGACTGATGTTTGATTGTTCTTAAATGGATGCAGGAGAAGAGAAAGACCAGGATTTCTTGGCTACAAGTCCGGGCAGTCTACTTAGCAGTACCCGACTATTAGAGAGACAGACTGGTGGTGATGGGATTTGGGGAGCTACTCAGCATCGAGGTGATGCAGATTGACATGGCACTACTCTACACACTTCACGAGAGATGGGACCCGATCAGCCGAGCATTCCTATTCCCATTGGGACATATGATCTCGACGCTTGAGGACGTCGCGAGGATCACGGGACTAAGAGTGCCCAGAGCACTGGTGACGGGGACCACATACGCCGACTACCGAGAGTTGGCATAGGAGCTACTCGGGCTGGAGTTAATTAGACTAGGACGACACTTCAGGAGAGCTTAGAATTGAGGGGAGCGGCTATAGCCGTGGGAGAGTTGCCTGAGGGGCATCTTGGGAGATTGATAGACAGAGCCCGAGAGAGAGTGTCAGCTGGACCAGGGCCAAAGGGGGACATTACCCTCTGCCGCTTCCTGATATTACTATTCGGGAAGCTCTTGTTTGCGACGAGGGCAAATGGAGTGAGCGTCAGACTCCTCCCATTACTGAGAGATCTGGATGGAGTAGGAGAGTACACCTGGGGAGCTACAGTGCTAGCGTTCTTGTTCGACACCCTGAGCACCACCGACCGGCAGCTGATGCTGGGTAGCTTCTCACCTCTGCTCCAGGTAAAATGCTTATTCCTAAATGCTTATGATTATGCTTATGCTTATGATATGCTATGCTGACATTTGACTAATGCAGGTATGGAGCTACCTATACCTCCCCGGCCTAGGGCGGGGAAAGGAGGTACAGCCAGACTGGTTACCTATCGCGAGGAGATGGATGGCAGTTTGAGACACAGGGTCGCTAAGACGCCTGTCGTGGGCGATCTAGGAAGACATGGACGCGTTCCCTTATGCATCGGTAAACTTCTAAACTCTAAAACCTCTAAATGCTCTTAAAAGGCTTTTATGAAATGTTGACTGACTCAACTGCATGACCTTTCAGGTGCGCTGGACACCATATCGGGACGAGGGGCACGAGGGACAGCCCTGGGTTGAGGCGGCCCAGGCATATGCAAGACGAGAGGTGTGGCTTCTTTGCATGAACATCATGTTGTGCCCCTTAGGCACAAGCATGTGCTATGTTGATTTGATGATAGCAATGCTATTTTGTTTTGATGATTGCAACACAGTGAGTGCATTATGATATTATGTTTTGTTTTGATGATGGCATGTTGATTTGAATGCTTGAGTGTGTTATATCTGATTTAGTATGTGGAGATTGCATGAGTGTGCCATGTTTGATATCCTTGATGGGTCGACTCCCTCAGACTGTCCATCTTATTTAGTGTCTCATGCAGCGTCAACGCTGTGAGTGTGTACAATGGCTGCAGCATGCTCGCATAAGTCTATACATTGCATCTTAGCATGTTTGCACAGCACACCATCAAGTCTGAACATTGGCCAAGTCTACACATCGGCACTGTAGCTTGCTTAGCTCAAGTCTATACATCCGTTTGCACTGCACATGAACTCTATATATTGCACTGTTCATGCACGGCACAGCAAGTCTGCACAACGTCCGTCTCATTTAGCGTCTAAGGCAAGTCTATACACTGGAAGTTGAAGTGTGTACATTGAGCGTCTCACGTAAGTCTATACATCACATTGGGCTAAGTATGTACATCCGATTGTGCGTTGTTCATGAGTAAGTCTGTACAGTCTCTTACATTGGACTTAAAGTCTTTACACTGGGAAGTCTATACATTGAGCATGCATGTTGGCCTTCAAGTCCACACACTGGACTATAGCAGACCCGAAGCCAAGTCCATACATTGGTCGGTGGAAAGTCTGTACACTCAGAAGTCTGAACATCCACCGTCTTCCTCATAGTCTCATGCATAAGTCTGTACATCACTGTAGCTGCATCGTCTTGGTCATCGTCTCACTCGCGTAAGTCTGTACATTGGCCTTGCATCGTCAAGTCTGTACATTGGCTTCATATGCTCCTAAGTCTATACATCGGTCCTCAAGCATTACAAGTCTGTACATTTGTTCAGACTCTTCAAAGTCTGTACATTGGGCCTTCAAGCTTTTGAAGTCCATACATTGTCTCACTCACATCTTCAAGGGTGATTGAGCATCGTGAAGTCTGATTGAGCACTGTGAAGTCTATTTAGTGGATGAGCATTGTAATGTCTATACATTGGTTAGGCTCGATCATGAAGCGTTCATTTCATGTCTATACACTGCACTTTACAGTATGAGTTATAAAGTCTATACACTCATTCACTGTTCATGCATTCACAGTGAAGTCTGTACATCAGACGTGCATGCTTGCCTGTCCCCCCGGATGCTCTCCTGGGACCGAGTATGCCCTCCAGTGACTGCTAATGCTTCCCTAACTTTGAGGATGCTCCCCTGGAGCAGCGATTGTTCCCCAGAGACAGCATGTGCTCCACATGCTCCCCTGACGCTGGTGATGCTGTCCAGAGGCCATAGATGCTCCCCTGAGACTTCATATGCTCCCGTGCGAGAACGCACTAGTCTCTGGGTGCTCTGCTCGTGGAGGCTAATGAAGGGCACGTGGTCCAAGGTTTTTAGGCGGGAGATGTAGAGAGCACACGCCCTAGCTGATGATGCTGCTGCTGCTATATATATGAGTCTCCGTCTTCAGATGAAGAGTGATCGAAGTGGAGAAAGAAAAAGCAAAAGTGCAGAGACTTCGATCCAGCAGAAGAGCAGAAGATAGAGAAGAGAAAGAGAGAGATAGAGAGCTCGAGTTGATAAAGAGAGAGAGGTTGAGGTTGTCTGGCTTTTGGATCAAATCCAAGCCAGAAGTGCTCATCGAGAGCTATATATTGTGTATTTCATTTATAGCTTTCCGATTGCTATCTTGTTCTGTTTTCATTTTCCATTTTATCCCTTCTCCAAGCTGTTAGTCAGCGGATGCAGTGGAAGTCTCCACTGGACAGGTAAAGCTGTAATCCTCAGCTGGCGAGACTTGGTCTCGGACGGGTTAAGCTGTAATCCCCAGCGGGTTCAAGCTGTGAGTCAGCGATGGCTAAGCTGTATTGCCCAGCAGAAGCAAGCTGTGATGCTCAGCTGATGGCAAGCTGTGAGGCCCAGCTGATGTATGGTAAGTTGTGATGCCCAGCTGTTCAAGCTGTGAGTCAGCAGGAAGCCACACTCAGGTTGAGTGTGGGGTGGATGTAGGTCTGCTAGACCGAACCACCTAAAAACCCCTTGTGCAGTGGTTTGATGTTTCTATCTGTTTGCTTCCGCTAGATGATTGCATAGGGGCGCTCCATGTGTTTGATCATAGGTTCAGTAGATGAATGTCTAATTTGTCTTGTTAGTATTCCAGTTATCAAGTGAGCGAAATCTTAGTTGATTGCACACTGAGTGTTTGTTTATTTCTGCCATCGCTTATTAGACTTCAAGTTTGTCTAGTTAAGCGAACTGTGCCCATTATATGCTTAAGTGTGATATTGAGATTCCATACTTTTCTGCTTAGTTGCTTATAAGAGAATTCAATTAGATCTTCAGATTGTCTAAATCTGTCTTGTGAGCATAAGTTTTTTATTTGGGCGAATTTTTAAAAAAGGTCTATATTCATTCACCCCCCCTCTGAATACCTGCACCGAACCGAACACTTGGTATCAGAGCAGGTCTATGATCTATCAGATCTAACAATCTGCAGAGGATCCTGCTGGTGTTTGGTGCATTTCAGAGTGTGCTTTCTGTGCTCGTTGTTTAGTTTCACTGAGTTAGTGCTTTGCCTTGCTTATCTGGTTGTGGTGTTTTATTGTCGATTGTTTTGTGCTTTGAATCTGTTTGTTATCTGCTTTGATGGCTAATCCTCCGATATTCAGAGGTGATGACCTTGGCCCATGGCTGGAAAAGTTGCATCGGTATGTAAGCACAACCGATCCTGACTTGTGGAAGGTAATAACTCACGGTCCATATAAACTGTCGAAGGATAAATCCAAATGGACTAAGAAGGATAAGCTGAAAGACTCTGTCAATAATAGAGCTGTAGTTTTATTAAAAGAATCAATTGACAGATCTCTAATTGAATGCATTTCCTCTTGCAGGTCTGCCAAAGACATTTTGGAAAAACTAAAGCTAATCAGGAATCACAGCAAATGCTTGATGGCTGATCGGAGAAATGCTAATGATGAAACTTCATCCGAGGTAAGCTCTGAATCTGGAGAACTTTCAATTGATGACCTATGGAATATAAATGAGGAACTTAATAATAGATGTGAACAATTGAAATCTGAGAATAAGAGACTGAAAAAGAAATGTGATCAGATAACTTTGAAAGTTCCTTGTAAAAATTGTCCAGATCTGAAACAATCTTATGATGCATGTATGTTAGATGTTCAGAATTTTCAGGAACAAAATGGTTCTCTAAAACTTGAAAATCAAACATGTCTGGACAAGATATCAGAACTTGAGAATCAGCTGAATGAGAAGAAAAATGAACATATAAAAGACATGCAAGAACTGACTCAAGTTAATTTTGAATTGGATAAACTGAAACTTAAGAATGAAGGATTTCAAAAGAAAATTGAAAATCTCATGGGTAGAATAAATGAAATCAATGGGGAGGCTTCACATTCTTCTTCTGCTAAATTAAACTGTGATATGTGCTCAGCTCTAAGAGAACCAAATGAGGATCTTTATAGTGAGAATGAATGGCTGAACAAACAAATAGTCTCACTTAAAGAGGATCACAAAAACTTGGTTACTGAGAAAATTAATGTGGAAGGAAGAGAAGAGGAACTAATTGAAATATTGGAGCAAATGTCTGGAAAAGAGAGATGTGCTAATAATGAAATTCAGGATAAAAATCTTGAGGAAGAAAATACTGAATTAAAAGCTGAAGTTGAAAAATTGAAATGGTTAAATACTGGCTTATCTGAAAGACTTCTCACCATAGAAAAAGGAAAAGGTGTCCATGATGAAGAATCACAAACTTTGATCAATCTGGAACAAGAAGTTGAGAAGTATAAAATTACAAATAAAGTCTTAAGTGAATGTGTAAATTACAGTGAACAGGAGATAGCCAGTTATGAGCTTCATATAGCATCCTTGGAAAATAAAATTCATGACCTGGAAAACTCAGCATCCAAGTTTGCAAAAATTGAAAGAAAAATAAAAACTGTTGTGAAAAGTGAGGATAAGAATTTAAAGGGGGGAACAAATTGCACCTCTGATGTCAAGAACATCACTAAAAGCCAACTATACAACACCTTTGTGCAAGGTTCAGATGTAGCTAGTACTTCAATGCAATCCCCAAAACAAAATGAAAATCTGAAATCATCTTCATCTGTATTTCAGTTCAAAGCCCAGAAAAATGAAAATCAAACAAAAATTATGAAAAGGGGCAATAAATTGAAAAAGAATGGTCAATTGAATAAAGTCAAAATTGTCCCTGCATGTGATGTGAATTCTGCTAGCAGTGTGGAGTCTGATAGACTGACACATGTCACTCACTATTCATCCACTCACTCACATGCATCAGAGAAGAAATTATCATGCTATTATTGTGGCAAGAAAGGGCATATCATGGATGATTGCAGAATACTGAAAGAAGATGAGCATGCTAGTAAAACATTGCATTCAAGGAAATCTTTTGATAGAAACTATGCCACTAATAAATCTGTTGCATATTGTTACTACTGTGGTAGGCGTGGTCATCTAATGAATGCATACTTTAAAATGAAAGAAGACAATAATGTGACTCTAGATTTTTCACACATGCTCATGGCCCACATAGATATGAATCTACTTCAGGTCAACATATCATATGTTTCAATTGCAACAAGCCTGGACACAAGGTAAATGAGTGCTGGACAAGAAATTCTTGGGGTAACAAGAACTCAAGAGGCAAGCATCTTGGGTGTTTTGAATGTGGTAAGCATGGGCATGCAGTCAAGGACTGCTGGTATGCTCAGGGAAAACACTTTAATTCCAAATTTGTTAAATTCCCTCCAAATAGAAGTTTTCCTGGTAGAAATAAAATTAATCTTAAAGAAAAGAATTATGTATGTTTTGAATGTGGGAGGCATGGCCATACAGTCAAGGACTGTTGGCATGCCCAAGTAAGTCATATTAATAACAAAGCTTTTAAATTCTCTGTAAAACGACCTGTGAATTTTTCATGCTTTAACTGTGGTAAAACAGGTCACAAATCTGCTTAATGTTGGGTGAAGAAGAATAAGAAACAGAATGTCCATGTAAACAACAGAACAACTCATGCTCAATCTCATAGGTCTCATGCTACTTTTGATAAGCATCATAGGACCAGAAAATCTGTTGGTTCATGTCATTATTGTGGAAATTTTGGACATTCTATGTCTGATTGCTCTCTAATGGAATTTGATGATAATATTGCTAAGAAATTATTTAGAACACCTGATAGGGGTAATTCAGGACCCAAGACCTCTTGGGTTCCTGCAGGATCAACTTGATTTTATCTTGCAGGTGTGCCTTGGTGGGAGAAATAAAAGGGGTTAACCAAGGCACTCAACAGAAAACCCCAGGATTCTACATTTCAGGTTAGTTCTGAACTTTGCTTTAAATTCATTAACTAAAATTGTTGAACTGTCTGTTTGATGGTTGATGATCTCTTCATGTCTAGCTGATCAGTCTGCATTCCAGACTCAGCTATTAAATTCAATTCTGCATATCTGATGCTCTTCTCTTGCTATATGTTGAGCTGAATTTGAATGCTTCTTTAGTGTATACAGTTAATGCACTATATAGACTTTGTGTAAACGCATGTGTTTTGTGTCAGTGCATTGCATGCTTGTTGTTAAATGCATAACTTGCTGATTGTGAATGATTCACTTAGTGTACACAGTCAATGCATGTGTCTTATGTCTGCATACATCACTTGCATGACTGTCATTGATGCTGTTCAATGCATGTAGGACTGCTTTATGTTGCATTGTCCTTGTTAACCCTGGTATATCAAATGGTAAGTTACTAAAAGGCAGGGAAATCTGCCCGAGGTTCCTACCGTGTGTGAGATGGTCTTTAAGACCAGGTCCTCCGCCTAGCACCATGGGTTCAGTCTTCATGTAGAATAGTGCACTGCATCATATTTAAAAAAAAATCTAAAAAAGGATAAAAAATGTTCATGACTTGGATGCATAAACCTGAATTGATTGCATACTTACCTCATGTATCTTGGTGCACAGTCTGCATGTAGAACAGTGTGTTGCATAGCATAATCCTTGCATCATGGTGTCAGGGGGAGCTGTGAGTTTAGTTCAATTCTTGAATCCTATTTACTCCTCATTGTCCCCACTCAATTGACTCATACCTTTTGACATCAGATGCCATTGGACCATATTGCCAATTGCTATCTTTTCCTCATCAGTTTCACTTAACAACAACACAACTGTTTCTGGTTTAGTATGTTGAGTGGTGATTATTGCAAGTGTTCACTTATAAGAATCACTCTTGCAAATTGAAAGGAATTAAAGGTTTAACCTTTATAAATTGAAGAGTTAAGTGTCTGTACTTCAGAATTTGAGATGAAAGAAAACTTTTATAGCTCTTAATCTTTGTCTCATGGCTAAAATAGAAAAAGCTTTTTGTAATGCCTAAATGTGTTGAACTGGAAATGTCTAGAACAGGTGAACAAGAGTGTGTAATATTTTTCAAACAATCACTCTAAAAGAATTAAGGGCAGCAGTAAATAAGTTCATAAATGTAAAGAACTGAACATTGTGACAGAGCAATGGTTGATTGCACTGAGAAACTGTGAACTCCTCCAATGAAGCAGGAAAATTCACATGTCATGAAGTGCTTTAGACTATCTCTGCTCATAGGGTCAAATCTATAGGGGGAGTCCTCACCAAGTAACTGAGGGTACTGGCCTCTAATCAAGGTGTACCCTTAATGTCAAAAGTAAAGACTATTCCTTGTAGGTCTTGATCTGAAGTAGATCTTGTAGTTTATGCCTAGTAACTAGGGGTACCTGCCTCTTATCAAGGTGTACACCTAATGTCAACAGCATAAATGCCACAGGTCTATTCACTTAGTTCAGATTCAGAAATTGAAAAATGAAAATCAAACTGCTGTAACCCTTTGAAATTAAAGTCATTGAGTGAAAATTGTTTTTCTCAATACATATTCAAGTTGCCTTTCTTGAACTTCCATGTTTAAACACAAAAGAGTATTATTTCAGACTTATCTATTAATACCATGTGCCCTAGATTCATTGCTATAAACGGAGTCTATAAACTCTTTTTCAGGGGTTAGGTGTTTTACTCTAGATTTATCACTGTTAAACCTGAATTTTTGAAAACTGTATGTTGCTGATTCTTATACTTTAACAGTTGTTTATAATCATGCTTCCTTTCTGAACCTATGATTCAGCTGTTGTCTAGTGACCCTCCTACCTTCTCTACCTTTGAATTATCTCTTCATATTCCTTCTCAAAGGGGGAGCAATTATTTAAGGGGAGAAATAATTCAGGGGGAGTCATACCTTCAGGGGGAGTTTATTGCATGCATACTGCACTTTGCACTATTGTTTATACTATTTTTTCTATGTTTGATTATGTCAAAGGGGGAGAAAATTTTATGTGTGACTCACTGTCACAGTGTGTTGCCATCATCAAAAAGGGGGAGAATATTGTGCCCCTTAGGCACAAGCATGTGCTATGTTGATTTGATTATAGCAATGCTGTTTTATTTTGATGATTGCAACACAGTGAGTGCATTGTGATATTATGTTTTGTTTTGATGATGGCATGTTGATTTGAATGCTTGAGTGTGTTATATCTGATTTAGTCTGTGGAGATTGCATGAGTGTGCCATGTTTGATATCCTTGATGGGTCGACTCCCTCAGACTGTCCATCTTATTTAGTGTCTCATGCAGCGTTAATGCTGTGAGTGTGTACAATGGCTGCAGCATGCTCGCATAAGTCTATACATTGCATCTTAGCATGTTTGCACAGCACACCATCAAGTCTGAACATTGGCCAAGTCTACACATCGGCACTGTAGCTTGCTTAGCTCAAGTCTATACATCCGTTTGCACTGCACATGAACTCTATACATTGCACTGTTCATGCACGGCACAGCAAGTCTGCACAACGTCCGTCTCATTTAGCGTCTAAGGCAAGTCTATACACTGGAAGTTGAAGTGTGTACATTGAGCGTCTCATTGAGCGTCTTACGTAAGTCTATACATCACATTGGGCTAAGTATGTACATCCGATTGTGCGTTGTTCATGAGTAAGTCTGTACAGTCTCTTACATTGGACTTAAAGTCTTTACACTGGGAAGTCTGTACATTGAGCATGCATGTTGGCCTTCAAGTCCACACACTGGACTATAGCAGACCCGAAGCCAAGTCCATACATTGGTCGGTGGAAAGTCTGTACACTCAGAAGTCTGTACATCCATCGTCTTCCTCAGCGTCTCATGCATAAGTCTGTACATCACTATAGCTGCATCGTCTTGGTCATCGTCTCACTCGAGTAAGTCTGTACATTGGCCTTGCATCGGCAAGTCTGTACATTGGCTTCATATACTCCTAAGTCTATACATCGGTCCTCAAGCGTTACAAGTCTGTACATTGGTTCAGACTCTTCAAAGTCTGTACATTGGGCCTTCAAGCTTTTGAAGTCCATACACTATCTCGCTCACATCTTCAAGGGTAATTGAGCATCGTGAAGTCTGATTGAGCATCGTGAATTCTGATTGAGCACTGTGAAGTCTATTCAGTGGATGAGCATTGTAATGTCTATACATTGGTTAGGCTCGATCATGTAGCGTTCATTTCTGTTGTGCCCCTGTGTGGTTTTGATGATGGCTGACATACCATGAGTCACACTGAGGTGTGCTAATTAATTTAGATGACTGTTTGACTGCTTAAATATCTGATTGTTTGCTTGAATAGCTAATTCATGAATATGGCTAGATTGGGTTAACGTAGTGACTAATTGTTCATGTAGTTCGTTGACGCAGTGGAACAGCTGGGTTAACGCCATGCTGCTTTGTCTACTTTTTGTTGCTCTAATGTCTATACATTGCACAGCATCCTCCAAGTCTATACATCGCTCAATCCTTCAGCTTTCAACGTCAAGTCTGTACATTGGGCTCTTCATCAAAGTCCACACAATGCATTCTTCATCCGATCGTCTTAGCAAGTCTGTACAGTCTCGTTCCAACGTCAAGTCTGTACAACGTGAACAGTGCATCTTCTTCTCCAACTCTATACATCGGTCGCTTTGAATCTGGATGATCAAGTCTGCACATTGGGGGCTTTTCCTACGTTTGGCCAAGTCTATACATTCATAGCTTTTCCTACGTTTGGCCAAGTCTATACACTGCTAAAGTCTGAACATCGCAGTGTTCATGTCTCTCAAAGTCTGTACATTGGCTTCGCTTTTGCAAGTCTGTACATTGGTGTCTCATCACCAAGTCTGTACATCGCTTCAAGCGCTTCAAGTCTATACAGCCTGCCCTCATGTTCAGACTCTATACATCGTTCCTCAAAGGCTAAGTATATACATCCGTCAAACGCCTCAAAGTCTGTACACTGGTTTTCACGAGAAGCCAATACACTGGTCTTCACTTGATGTCTGTACATTGGCTCAGACTTACCAAGTCTATACATTGCCTTTGGGTTCCAAGTCTATACACTCCCTCAGTGTACATACTTATTCATTTGCTGGTTCAAAGTCCATACACTCGTTTCTAAGGCAAAGTCTATACAATCATCTTTGAGCATCAAAGTATGTACAGCCTGTCTGTCTTCATGGGTTCTGTGCTTTTAGTGCGTTGACGCACTTGGCTGACTGCATAGACGTAATTGTGCATCTTTCACTTTTTGTCTTGTTCACTGCGTCGACGTTGACACTGGATGCGTTGACGCATTGGCCAGTTGCCAAGGGCGTGAGCATGTCGCTTGAGGAGCTGAGGCGACGCTGCATGATGGAAGCGTTGACGTCTTGGGCTGATGTCCAAAGGTCTTTTGATCAACATGAAGTCTGTACACTGGTTTCTCTGGCACGTTAACACTAAGTCTATACACTCTTACTTCACACAAAGTCTGTACACTCAGTTAAACTTTCAAGTCTATACATCATCTGATACTGTTATTCAACTGATTATCTGACAGGTTTAATGGATGAGGCCATCAAGACTTGCACGTGATCCTAGAGGCTGAAATGCTGACACGTGGACCACTGAAGCTTGGGCGGGAATCGAAAAGAGCATAAGCCCTAGCTGCTTGCTGCTGGTATAAATATGGAGTTTCCTCCATCGGCTGAGGGAGATTGAAATGCAGAGAGCCATCAAGAAAAGCTGAAGAGCCGAAAGTGCCTCCACGATACAGAGAATAGAGAAGAAGAAGAAAAGAAGTGAGAAGAAGGAGAAGGCTGAAGCAGTGAGAAGAAGAAGAAGAAAGAAAGAAGAAGAAGAAGAAAAGAGAGTTCGTGCTGGGAGAAAGAGAGAAGCAGAAGAAGAAGTTCCTGCTGGATCATGGATCAAATCCAGGCCAGCCAGCTCCTGCGAGAGCCACATTTGATTTTGTCTTTTCGGCTTTCTGTTGCTGCGTTTTTGTTTTTCCTTTGAACTATTCACTTGCTGTTCTTCCGATCCTCTAGTGTGAGGTCGGGTTCCCTCCGGTGTGGAGGAAGAGAGACTTGCGTCTCTGGTTGCCTTTGACAGGGTGTCATCGGTTGTTTCCCTCCGGGTTGGAGGAAGGGAGATTTATCTCCGGTTCTAGGCTTGTAGGTTTCGAGTCCAGGAGTCCCTCTGGTTGGGAGGAAGAGAGGTCCGAGACCTCTAGTTTGCAGGTGACTTGGGGTCACTTGTGCTGCCCTCTGGGTTTCAGAGGAAGAGAGACTTGGGTCTCTAGGTTCCCCTCCGGTTTGGAGGAAGGGAGGATTGGTCCTCCGGTTCTAGTCTTGTGGGTTGCAAGACTAGGTGTTCCCTCCTGTTTGGAGGAAGAGAGACTGTACGTCTCTGGTTTCCAAGTGGCTGGGAGTCACTTGGGGTGTCCCTCCGGTTGGGAGGAAGAGGGGAGGTTGTTCCCCTGCTCAAGCTGTGTGGCAGCTCTTGTTTGCAGACTGAGTCTGCTTTCTAGCATTGCTAGTGGAAGCCTCACTCCGGTTGGGAGTGAGGGGTGGACGTAGGTCTTTGGACCGAACCACCTAAAAATCTCTTGAGCAGTGGTTTGTTTGTGTGTTTGCTTCCGCTAGATGATTGATTAGGAGCGCTCCAAGTGTCTCTTCATTTGTTCAATTGAATTAGTTTCTATTCTGGTATTGTGTTTAGCTTCTGAGGTTTTTAATTGGGCGATATTTCTAGCAGGGTACATTCACCCCCCCCCTCTGTATCCAGGGCTTGCACCCTAACAATTGGTATTAGAGCGGTTCTCTGATTGATCAGATCCAACGATCTGCAGAGGATCCTATTGTCCCTTGGTGCATTTCTGATTTTACTCTTTGCTGCATTAATCTAGTTGTCGATTTATTCAATGGGTTCTCCACCGATTTTCAATGGCTCTAACTTTAACTCATGGATTAGCAATCTTCACAATTATGTGAAAATGATTAATCCGGATATGTGGAAGTTAATTTCACAAGGTCCCCACAGATTGCCAAAGGAAAAGTCCAAATGGACTAAAAGTCACAAGTCAAAATTTGGAGAAAATCAGAAAGCCTTTAACCTGATGAGAGCAGCTACTGACAAGGCTCTACGTTCTTGTTTTTATGACTGCAGGTCCGCTAAGGACATTCTGGATCAGCTGAAGCTAGCTCAGAGGATGAATGAGGACAACTGCATGATGACTGACGAGAGCAACCATAGCAGTGATCAAGAGGAATTCCAAGATGCTGAAGAGGTAATCATCCCCTTCTCTAGCTTCACTTTAGATGACTGGGTAGATGCCTATGCTGATCTATTACACTCCCATGAAAAAATGAGTAAGAGGTATAGAAGACTGAAAAAGAAGCTGGAAAAACTAGGAGGTGAAAATCTTGAAACTCTAAAAACTGAAAATGAAATATTTAGAAGACAGATAACAGAGTGTGATTCTATTAGTTCAGACTTAGATCATTTCAAATCTGAAAAACAATCTCTTATGAAACAAGTTGGTCTACACAGAAAGGAGAGTCAAGAGTTTGTTTGTGAAATTGCTGAACTAAATGAAAGGCTTAGCTTAGTTGATCAGGCTCACAACAATGATATTGTTCAAAATGAAAAATTGGTGAGAGAATTAGAATGTGTCAACTCTGAATTGGAAAAAATGAAATCTGCAAATGAAATACTCAATAATCAGCTCAAGGAATTTGAACTCAAATCAATAAATCTTGAAAAAGAAAATAGATTGATTTCTGAAAAACTAGAGGCTGATAGAGTAACAAATTCAGAGATTCAGAAAAATCTTGACAAACTTCAATCTGAAAAACAACAGGAAATGTTTCATGAATGTCAGTCTCTCTCAGATGAATGGGTGCTTGATGTTGATCTCCTAGAACAGAACAGTAAACTAAAAGAGGAAATCAATGAGTTGAAACATCTAAACACCCAGCTGACAGATAGGCTAATGACAATGGAAAAAGGCAAGTGTGTGAGTGTGGATAATTCTGATAGGTTGATGAATGCTGAACAAGAAATTGAGAATCTGAAAACCATCAACTTAATGTTAAATGGAAATGTCAGTTGCAGTGAACGGAAAATAGCTGAATATGAGCTTACTATCACATCCCTTCAACAAGAAGTTGATGATCTTTTTAAGTCCCTATCTGAAGCTGACAATGAAACAAAACTAAAACAGGAAGTTGAAAAACTCAAAAGTCTGAATGATGCCTTGCATCAACAAGTCATTTCCTGTGAAACAGATCTGTCCAAATATGAAGCTAATATTTGTGGCTTGAATTCTGAGATTAAAGATTTGAAAAATTCTCTATCAAAATTTGTCAAAGGAAAGGACAATCTGAATAAGCTTCTTGGAAAGAGTGATAACTTTGAGAGAAAGGGACTGGGCTGTAGTCCGACAAATAAAAGGAGTAATGGGAATGAAACATCTAATGTTTTTGTCAAAGCTACCAATAAGAACACAACCTCTGCTCCTTCTGTCTTCCAATTCACTGCACAAAAATCCACTGTAAAACCCAAAAATGTGGAACAAAGTCAAAAACTGAAAAAGGATGAAAATTCACAGAAAAAGGAAAAACCCAAAACTGTGGAACAAAATCAAAAACTGAAAAAGGGTGAAACTTCACAGAAGAAGGATAAAGACACTCATGTTACTATAAAGAAGGCTACACACAATTCACATAATCTCTCACACACTCATATTAAAAAGGGGTCATGTTATTATTGTGGGAAAGGAGGTCACATAATGGAAGATTGCAGATTGATGTTAAAGGATGAGCATACTAGTGGAACTTTACATTCAAGAAATCTTTCTGATAGAAACCATGCTGCTAGGAAGCCTGATGCTTCATGTTATTATTGTGGAAAGCATGGTCATCTCATGAATGATTGTTTTATCATGGAAGAAGACAATAAACTACATGCCAGGTCTTCCATGCACTTTCATGATCCATATGGATCTAAACATAATTCTAGTCAGCACATTATGTGCTTCAACTGTAATAAGCCTGGGCACCAGGCTGCTGAGTGCTGGTTTAGATCTACTTGGGGTAAAAATGGTTTTCATAGAAGAAATTCTTTTGCTTGCTCTCACTGTGGGAAGAATGGCCATACAGTCAAGAACTGTTGGCATGTTCAGAAGAACACTGTTAACCCCTATGGTGTCAAATTCCCTGCAAAACCATTTTCAAGATTTTCATGCTATAACTGTGGGAAGCAAGGTCACAAATCTTCTGAATGTTGGCTGGTTAGGAATAAGAACCAAATTGTTCATGCATATAACAGAAAATCTTATGAACATGTTTATAAACCTTATGCTACTGTTACTATGCATCATAAAAAGCAGAAACCAGTCACGTCATGTAGATATTGTGGGAAGTTTGGTCACTCTATGAAAAATTGCTATCTGATGGATCATGGTGACCATATTGCTATGAATTTGCTTAGATCACCTGTCAGGGCTAACGCAGGACCCAAAGCTGCTTGGGTCCCTGCAGGATCAAGATGATCAAATACTTTGCAGGTGTGCCTTGGACTGAGGAATAAAGAGGGGTAAAGTAAACCAAGGCACCCAAGATGATAAAGCCTCATTCAGGTAAATTCTGAAAACTTTGTATTTTGATTTGTGTAATCTGAATGCACTGCATATCATGATAATTCTTTTGCGCATTGTCTAACTGAAACTAATTGGAAAAATCTGAAATGCTCATGAAAATGATTGAGTTTATTTCTAAATGCATTGCACACAAATGCCATGATGATTGATATGCCAAACTTCTTGTATGTTTAATTGCATATCATGCACTCTGTAAGGGGGAGCTTGACTGATGTTGCATTTGAAGAGTAGTGCATTGCATGTCTTTGCATACATGTAGTTAGTTGCATTACACTTTCCTTTCATTGAAAAATCTAAAAAGAAATATTTCATCGCATCTAGAAAGGGGGAGCATTCCTATTTGAAAAATAAAAAAAAATGGGGGAGGTAGTGTCTCACTGCATATAGATAGGGGGAGCATGCTTAAACCGTTCAGTTGTGTTTTTTATCTGAACTCTTCCTATCCACCTACTTGATTCATCTTGTCAATTCTATAGTGTCAGTGATTCCATCACGAAAGTGGTATCAAAAGATCTTTCTTGACTGCTTCTGAAGTTGTTCAAAATCTGAATTCATACTTTATAGGCATCTGTCTGTCTCTCCTAAATCTGCTGAAGGAGAGCTTCACTTCTTTTCAGTCATCCTTGAACTTCTATGCTCAAGAGCAGCTCCTTTGCTACAATTTTTCAGAATCCATGCTGTCTGTTGAATATTCTCACTTGAATTACTAAGCTGAGATATGAAGTAAATCTTCAGCCTGAATACTACTTCATAAAAGTTAAAACATCTTCAATGAGGAACCTTCCATTATACATGCTTAAGAACATTTGTTAACTGGAACTGGTTTAAGTCTTATGTACTCCTGTTTGGACACAAGGAACTTGGAAATATCTGATTCAATCTCTTAATAAACTTTAACTGTCTGCCTCATGTAAATTCATGTAAGAGCTTCTGACATCTGAAAAGTTGATATCCTTGTCTATGTTGACTGAGATATATAGTGTATGTGATTTTTCTTAAACACTTAACTTGTTCTGAATCATGGACAGAGCAATAACTGTGGTTACTGAGAAACCTGTCCAAAGGATTGTGTCATGAAGTACCATGGTTAACTCTACTTAAGAAGATGACTGAAAATACTATGAAAAGTTGGCAGAGCAATGGCATTGTTGTATTGAGTAACAGGGGATTCTGGCCTCTAATCAAGGTGTATCCTCATGCCAAAGATACTTCCAATGCTACCTCTGTTCTCCAAAATGGGGGAAGCAATACGGTTGTCACACTGAGTAACTGGGGATTCGGGCCTCTGATCAAGGTGTCTCCCCATGTCAAAAGGTGTTGATAAACCAAAATTGTTCATTTAATAAGAAAATTATGAACAAGTGTAAATCAAATTCTGAAAGAACAATGTAAAATTCTGTTGCATTCTCTTATGTATCTCTTAAAACTATCATGGAAAGTAAACTAAGTAAGATGAAAGTTGGTTGAACTAGAATTTTATATGAGCTTGTAGTTCCTTTTTATTAAGAGCTGGTTCAGATATGAGTATAATTCTTTTTGAAAAACTTATTTACATCATTCTTAAACCATATCTGAAAATCAAGGTTTCATAAGCTTTTATAATGGAGGACTCTAGAACTTAAAAATTCTGTTCTATGAAGTTAGTATCTTGCTGAAAAGTTCAATAACTCAATTTTCACTAACTGTTGAATCTGCTCATCCTATGGCTCTTTATCACTGTGTTTTAATTCAGTGGTATTAGACTGGTTGTCATTTTTTGAGAAGCACTTCTCTCAGTTTACCATGTGTACTTGCAATTTTTGGATAACCAGAGTTCATCCTTGTGGATTTCTCTTGCATCATAGATCATAAGGGTAAGATTCTCTGGTCTGTTTGAGAGACTATATGCATAAGGGGACAATGTGCTATATTATCTGATCATGTTGTATGTCTGCATTAGCTCTATATCTTCTGCCATGTCAAAGGGGGAGTATTTGTTGCATATACATGACTGCATAAGTTGGTTGACTAAGGGGGAGAATTGATTTAATTGCTTCTGATATTGTGTTGTCCTCATCTGCTGAACTATGTTGAGTGTCACATATGACATCTCTGGATTATTTGTTTTGCTAAAGTAAAAGGGGCAGATTAGTCAAAAGGGGGAGCTTTTAATTCACTCTTTTTTATACAGTCTTATTCTTTCCTCTTCAACTCATGTCTTTTTGCTGAAGGCAAAGGGGGAGAAGAATCTAATCTGAGTCAGTGTAACTCATAGTGTTGCCATCATCAAAAAGGGGGAGATTGTTGTGCCCCTGTGTGGTTTTGATGATGGCTGACACACCATGAGTCACACTAAGGTGTGCTAATTAATTTAGATGACTGTTTGACTGCTTAAATATCTGATTGTTTGCTTGAATAGCTAATTCATGAATATGGCTAGATTGGGTTAACGTAGTGGCTAATTGTTCATGTAGTGCGTTGACGCAGTGGAACAGCTAGGTTGACGCCATGCTGTTTTGTCTACTTTTTGTTGCTCTAATGTCTATACATTGCACAGCATCCTCCAAGTCTATACATCGCTCAATCCTTCAGCTTTCAACGTCAAGTCTGTACATTGGGCTCTTCATCAAAGTCCACACAATGCATTTTTCATCTGATCGTCTTAGCAAGTCTGTCAAGTCTGTACAGCGTGAACAGTGCGTCTTCTTCTCCAACTCTATACATCGGTTGCTTTGAATCTGGATGATCAGTTTGCACATTGGGGGCTTTTCCTAAGTTTGGCCAAGTCTATACATTCATAGCTTTTCCTACGTTTGGCCAAGTCTATACACTGCTAAAGTCTGAACATCGACAGTGTTCATGTCTCTCAAAGTCTGTACATTGGCTTTGCTTTTGCAAGTCTGTACATTGGTGTCTCATCACCAAGTCTGTACATCGCTTCAAGCGCTTCAAGTATATACAGCCTACCCTCACGTTCAGACTCTATACATCGTTCCTCAAAGGCTAAGTATATACATCTGTCAAACGCCTCAAAGTCTGTACACTGGTTTTCACGAGAAGTCTATACACTGGTCTTCACTTGATATCTGTACATTGGCTCAGACTTACCAAGTCTGTACACTGCCTTTGGGTTCCAAGTCTATACACTCCCTCAGTGTACATACTTATTCATTTGCTGGTTCAAAGTCCATACACTCGTTTCTAAGGCAAAGTCTATACAATCGTCTTTGAGCATCAAAGTATGTACAGCCTGTCTGTCTTCATGGGTTCTGTGCTTTTAGTGCGTTGACGCACTTGGCTGACTGCGTAGACGCAATTGTGCGTCTTTCGCTTTCTGTCTTGTTCACTATGTCGACGCTGACACTGGATGCGTTGACGCATTGGCCAGTTGCCAAGGGCGTGAGCATCTCGCTTGAGGAGCTGAGGCGACGCTGCATGATGGAAGCGTTGATGCCTTGGGCTGATGTCCAAAGGTCTTTTGATCAACATGAAGTCTGTACACTGGTTTCTCTGGCACGTTAACACTAAGTCTATACACTCTTACTTCACACGAAGTCTGTACACTCAGTTAAACTTTCAATTCTATACATCATATCATACTGTTATTCAACTGAATTATCTGACAGGTTTAATGGATGAGGCCATCAAGACTTGCACGTGATCCTAGAGGCTGAAATGCTGACACGTGGACCACTGAAGCTTGGGCGGGAATCGAAAAGAGCATAAGCCCTAGCTGCCTGCTGCTGGTATAAATATGGAGTTTCCTCCATCGGCTGAGGGAGATTGAAATGCAGAGAGCCATCAAGAAAAGCTGAAGAGCCGAAAGTGCCTCCACGATACAGAGAATAGAGAAGAAGAAGAAAAGAAGTGAGAAGAAGGAGAAGGCTGAAGTAGTGAGAAGAAGAAGAAGAAACATAGAAGAAGAAGAAGAAAAGAGAGTTCGTGCTAGGAGAAAGAGAGAAGCAGAAGAATAAGTTCCTGCCGGACCGTGGATCAAATCCAGGCCAGCCAGCTCCTGCGAGAGCCACATTTGATTTTGTGTTTTCAACTTTCTGTTGCGGCGTTTTTGTTTTTCCTTTGAACTATTCACTTGTTGTTCTTCCGATCCTCTAGTGTGAGGTCGGGTTCCCTCCGGTGTGGAGGAAGAGAGACTTGCGTCTCCGGTTGCCTTTGATAGGGTGTCATCGGTTGTTTCCCTTCGGGTTGGAGGAAGGGAGATTTATCTCCGGTTCTGGGCTTGTAGGTTTCGAGTCCAGGGGTCCCTCTGGTTGGAAGGAAGAGAGGTCCGAGACCTCTAGTTTGTAGGTGACTTGGGGTCACTTGTGCTGCCCTCTGGGTTTCAGAGGAAGAGAGACTTGGGTCTCTAGGTTCCCCTCCAGTTTGGAGGAAGGGAGGATTGGTCCTCCGGTTCTAGTCTTGTGGGTTGCAAGACTAGGTGTTCCCTCCGGTTTGGAGGAAGAGAGACTGTACGTCTCTGGTTTCCATGTGGCTGGGAGTCACTTGGGGTGTCCCTCCGATTGGGAGGAAGAGGGGAGGTTGTTCCCCTGGTCAAGCTGTGTGGCAGCTCTTGTTTGTAGACTGAGTCTGCTTTCTAGCATTGCTAGTGGAAGCCTCACTCCGGTTGGGAGTGAGGGGTGGACGTAGGTCTTTGGACCGAACCACCTAAAAATCTCTTGAGCAGTGGTTTGTTTGTATGTTTGCTTCCGCTAGATGATTGATTAGGAGCGCTCCAAGTGTCTCTTCATTTGTTCAATTGAATTAGTTTCTATTCTGGTATTGTGTTTAGCTTCTGAGGTTTTTAATTGGGCGATATTTCTAGCAGGGTACATTCACCCCCCCCTCTGTATCCAGGGCTTGCACCCTAACAATTTCATGTCTATACACTGCACTTTACAGTATGAGTTATAAAGTCTATACACTCATTCACTGTTCATGCATTCACAGTTAAGTCTGTACATCAGACGTGCATGCTCGCATGTCCCCCCGGATGCTCTCTGGGACCGAGTATGCCCTCCAGTGACTGCTAATGCTTCCCTAACTTTGAGGATACTCCCCTGGAGCAGCGATTGTTCCCTAGAGACAGCATGTGCTCCACATGCTCCCCTGACGCTGGTGATGCTGTCCAGAGGCCATAGATGCTCCCCTGAGACTTCATATGCTCCCGTGCAAGAACGCACTAGTCTCTGGGTGCTCTGCTCGTGGAGGCTAATGAAGGGCACGTGGTCCAAGGTTTTTGGGCGGGAGATGTAGAGAGCACATGCCCTAGCTGCTGCTGCTATATATATGAGTCTTCGTCTTCGGTTGAAGAGTGATCGAAGTGGAGAAAGAAAAAGAAGAAGTGCAGAGACTTCTATCCAGCAGAAGAGCAGAAGATAGAGAAGAGAAAGAGAGAGATAGAGAGCTCGAGTTGAGAAAGAGAGAGAGGTTGAGGTTGTTTGGATTTTGGATCAAATCCAAGCCAGAAGTGCTCATCGAGAGCTATATATTGTGTATTTCATTTACAGCTTTCTGATTACTATCTTGTTCTATTTTCGTTTTCCATTTTATCCCTTCTCCAAGCTGTTAGTCAGCGGATGCAGTGGAAGTCTCCACTGGACAGGTAAAGCTGTAATCCTCAGTTGACGAGACTTGGTATCGGACGGGTTAAGCTGTAATCCCCAGCGGGTTCAAGCTGTGAGTCAGCGATGGCTAAGCTGTATTGCCCAGCGGAAGCAAGCTGTGATGCTCAGCTGATGGCAAGCTGTGAGGCCCAGCTGATGTATGGCAAGCTGTGAGTCAGCAGGAAGCCACACTCAGGTTGAGTGTGGGGTGGATGTAGGTCTGCTGGACCGAACCACCTAAAAACCCCTTGTGCAGTGGTTTGATGTTTCTATCTGTTTGCTTCCGCTAGATGATTGCATAGGGGCGCTCCATGTGTTTGAACATAGGTTCAGTAGATGAATGTCTAATTTGTCTTGTTAGTATTCCAGTTATCAAGTGAGCGAAATCTTAGTTGATTGCACACTGAGTGTTTGTTTATTTCTGCCATCGCTTATTAGACTTCAAGTTTGTTTAGTTAAGCGAACTGTGCCCATTATATGCTTAAGTGTGATATTGAGATTCCATACTTTTCTGCTTAGTTGCTTATAAGAGAATTCAATTAGATCTTCAAATTGTCTAAATCTATCTTGTGAGCATAAGTTTTTATTTGGGTGAATTTTTAAAAAAGGGCTATATTCATTCACCCCCCCCCCTCTGAATACCTGCACCGAACCCAACACATCATCGAGCCACTGCACCACCACTTGGTTATGAGGATGCGAGATGTGCACCAGCCGGATGTGGAGTTCCCGGCGCGTGACAATGAGCGGGTTGGACGGCCCTCAAAAGGCCTGAGCAGGGAGATCGACTGGGTGACCCGGGCAGTCGACCAGGTACGAGACTGGACGAGGAGGGGTCGGGCGGTGAGAGCCCGAGCCAGCAGTGATGAGGCCTACCTGAGGGCCTACGGTAGGAGGTACGGCGATCAGGTGTTCCGCGACACTCGACGACCAATACGACTTCCTAAACTCAGACTTCTCAAATGCATTTAATGCTTTGACACCTATAATGATGCACTGACTATCTGACTTCCTTACATGCAGCTAGACCCCCAAGGCCGGATAGCAGAACTCCAGGGACTCTTCCACTCCACCGTGCAGCAGAGGGATGACCTCCAGTGCTCTCTAGATCTTCTAGTAAATTCTAATCCTAAGACTTAAATGCAAATGCTTATGCATGTGACTGACTTACTAAAACTTATAAATGCAGCAGGCCGAGGGAGCAGGATGATAGGGACCTGACGCTCCATCCTCGTCTTCCCAGACAGCGGGCCGAGCAGAACGGGATGCTGACTTTGCACGGGCAGTCGCCCGAGCTGAGGAGGCAGAGGCCACTCTCATGGAGAGGGTAAGCAACTGACTGATTTCTCTTTAATGCTATATGCAAATGCAATTTGGCTAAAATGATGAATGCTTATGCAGACGAGGGAGTTGACTGCAGCATTGGGCGAGGCATAGCGCGCCAGAGCAGAGGCAGAGAGATTACGAGCAGAGGCGGCTGAGGTGGCTCTCTTCGCGCATAAGTAGAGAAACTCCGAGTTGGGGCAACAGCAACAACAGTAGAGCTGAGAGCCGAGATCCGAGTGTCGGAGAGGGCACTTCGGCTAGTGGGCGGACGATCCTCCCATAACGTGTCACAAAGTGGTGCGCGCAGCGTGCATCGGGATTATCTTACATGTTCCTCTGGCCATCGGAGGAACGAGGAGGAGGAGCAGCGGCAACATCACCGAGAGGAGGGGAGCACCTCCATGGCCCTACCGGCGAAGAGGCGTGAGGCGACCGGGGACAGCGGTGGTCCAGGAGAGGGACCAGCCGGGGCATGAGTTATACTTTTTCTTTTTTTCTTTATGACACATGTACATGACTCTATTTTAGTAAAAATTACATGATCTTTTTTTGTCTTTTTCAAATGCAATGTGAATGTGAATGCTGACTCACTAACAACGACCTTTAGGACTGACAGTGAGATTAGGAGAGAGAGCGAGAAGACTGAGAATTAAAGAGAGAAAGCTTATGCTTAAACAGGAAAACAGAGGAAAACGGTCCTACATAAGACCGCCAAGATGAAAAAAATGGTCTACCGATAAACCGTTAGGGGAGCAAGTGTTAAGGCGGTGAAGAAAGGGACGAAACAGTCACCTGACAACCGTTTGGGGGAGCCTGGCGGTCGCTCGATAGACCGCTAAGGAGGAAACTCAGACAAGTCCAAGCGGGACTCTCCGTGATAGTCCGAACTTGGGGCTAGAAGCACCTAATCCATGTTAGAACTTATCCTAACTCAATCTAAAGCTAATTAGTCTCAATCCTAATGTGTTAGGACTAGAACTAAAGCCCTATAACTAGGAACACACCCAGAATTCGCAGCTCAGAGTAATCTCTAGTTTAAGCCTTGAAAACTTCCCAAAATCACTAAAATCACCATGAAGAGAAGCTTTGAAGCTAACATTATGGGAGAGGTGGCCTATACTGGGCCAAAGGTGGCTAGAAAGGAGCATGGGGAGCTGTAGCGGCTGACTACAATCCCCAAACATCTGAGCACAAGCCATTCAAGAGAGGTAAGTTCAAATTAATTTTCAAAAATTTTGAGTTTTCCTTAATTCTCTTCTCATAACATTCATTCTCTTCTTCTCCTCTCTTTTTTCTTCTTTTTTTTAGCTCCTTCTTGGTCCAAGGTGCTATTCAAGCTTAAAGTGGGTGGCTCCAGTGATAAAGGAACTCCCTTTGGAGGTCACCTCAATCCTAAGGGCATGGCACCTTTACCCTCTATTAGTTCTAGTCAAGAACTTCCAGAAATTTTCTTATGATTGGCCTAGCATTTTAGCCTTAGTGGAATTATGGCACCCTCAAACACACACTTTCATATTTCCAACCTTTGAAGCCACCATCCTCATAGAAGAGGTAGAGACCTACCTAGCCCTTCCTAAGACTAAGGTGGGGGATAAAGACTTGGTGTGTCATACGGTTGAACCTATAGACTCATCACTCATCTTGTGAGATTTCATACACAAACCAAAGGATGTTAGGACCATGATCAGCCCTCACCACATTCATTTGATACCCATGGCCTAATGGATCACCGCTTATTGTAAAAACAAGAGCGGGAGGTATGAAGCCATAACAAAACTCGTCTCCATTTGCTTGTGCGTGGTCTTTCTCTTTACTACCACCGACCACCTCTTAGATATCCATAATCCTAGCATCATTAGTGGTTTGTGGCGGCGTTTATCCATCTCCCAAGCCGTCCGCTCATACCTTTATGAAGGCCTTAGTTCAGCTTCACTAGGGGGTCCTCTCTTTGGGTCAATGATCGTCCTTGAGTGTTGTGTGGGAATTAGGCTCAAATTTCTACCCAAGGATGACTTGCCTTCTGCTAGCCGTATATTCGAGGGGCCATCCTCTCCACTTCATAGGAGGTCCGATTGGGTTCTCTTCATAGGTAGAATGCCGGACTGCGGACAAGAAAACACGGGATGATTCACACCTCTTCCTCAACACTTTGCCAATTGACAAGTTTATGATGCGACCCCGAGCTCTTCAAGGCACTACCCTCAGATCACCTCGACGACTTGGCCTAGACCTACAGCTAGTGGGGAACATTACCTTTGCGATCTACAACCCGCATCGGTACTACTTACAAATCGGGCTACCACGCACCATGGTTCAAGCATTATCACACTACCCTCCTCTTCAAGCTAGGAAGA
This sequence comes from Amorphophallus konjac, assembly GCA_022559845.1. Lineage (NCBI taxonomy): Eukaryota > Viridiplantae > Streptophyta > Magnoliopsida > Alismatales > Araceae > Amorphophallus > Amorphophallus konjac. The sequence goes on along the minus strand of CM040128.1, from coordinate 161,624,837 downwards.
TTGGGACCGAGGAGGATGAACGGGCGGTCCGGAGTGCTCTGACCATGTGGGTGTTGAGTGGTGATAGACAGATCTAGAGGGGAGGGGTGAATAGATCAGCCCCTTTTTGCCATTCTTTGCAGAAAAAAAAAATGACTAGCACAACAGATAAAGAGACAGATTTTGATTACTATCTGAAAGATGTGATGCACACAGGATACTTAGAAGTGATCCTATCAAGTTTCTATCGATGGAACAAGAGAGAAGACAAACCACAAGGCAAGATCTTTAAGGTGGTTCAGTCTCAATCTAGAGACCTACGTCCACCCGTCACACAACATGGTGAGGCTTCACTAGTGCCAAAGCACAACCGCTGAATCATAGCTTCAAACAGAGAGATACACTCTCACACACCGCTGTCACACAGCTTGAGGGATCATACCCCTGACCACACAGATAGGCAATCACTCCTTCTGTCTTCCTACTCTCAGGCAGGGATCCAATGATGAGAAGATTCTTCATAAGAAGAGAAAACAAAGAATGAAAGGTCCAGACATAGTATCGCAAAGAAATTGCAATGACTAAGAGATATCCTGTCTAGAAATGAGCTTGAGAGAGAGCCTTGGCTTTCTTCTGCCCCCCTTTTTTTGAATCTTCTTAGCAGCTACGGAGGCTTTCTCTTCGTCATGAGGAGTGGAGAATATCTGCTTCTAGATTTACTCACGCATGCAGCATCAGGACCAGGAGAGCTTGACCAGCAAGCTTTTTCTCTTCTCCATTTTTCACCTCTCCGACTACTTAGCTCATATGCTCTTCTTATCTATATTCGTGTCTTAGGGCGACACCAACGTTGTCCGCTATGCAAGCAACACCCAGAATGTCACATCTACATTATTAGATTTGCTTCCACTTGCATAGTTGACTCTCTTCCTGACAGGTTAGCAGGAATGTGGGTAGGTAGGAGACCATTTGAGCAAAGGTACGATATCCTTCAGAAAATATCTCTGCCAAAACAGTGTCTTCTGACACAAACGCAATCTGATGGCTTTTTCCAGAGCAGACGGATCCTCTGGATTAAGTTTCAGATCTTGAAATCAGCTTCCGTGAGATCCGGATCGATCCAGGATGATCACAGTGTGTAGACACTTTCCTTGCAGTGTGTCGAGACATTCCTTTGAATATCTTGAATACTCGTTCTGGTTGATCGATGATGTGTCGACACTTTACCTCCAGTGTGTCGAGACATCCCTTTGAGATCTTAAAGTACCATGGCCGATGAGTCGAGACAACATCAAATAGTGTCGAGACAAGTAAGCCCTATGTAGAGTTTTTCACACGAATGTGTCGACACTTTGCGCCGAGTGTGTGGAGACATTGGTGAATCCAGATACTTAGTCAGAACGCCTCAGCTTGAAATCTTCTTGATGTGTCGAGACATGAGTTGAATGTGTCGACACATTTTGGTATGTCGGAGCTCAATTGTTGGAATTTCAACACAAGCACTTCTGAATGTGTCGAGACATGATTGGGCCGTGTCGAGACATCACTTAGTGAGATTTAGCTGCACTTGTTTAAACAATTCATCAAGCCAAATAAAGTTAGATATATCTCAACTACCTACTAATGATTTGTGATCTGTTATCATCAAAACCTGGGGACACAACATTCTCCCCCTTTTTGATGATGACAACCATGAATCATTATGAGCAAGCATTCATACATCAAGGCAATCAAATTTGTTTGAAGAACCATCAACCAAGCAAAGTTCAATCATCACACAACCATTGAATGTTTATCACTTTCCAACAAGGAGCATTTTCAATGGCAACAAAAAGCTTGATTTATTAATCAAACATAGTTTAGTACAGATCAAGCGAGGATGTGAGTTCAAGTAGTTACACTATAGATCTATATGCAAAAGTTTAGATGAAAAAATATAATTATATGCCAGATGCTTGATGAGACTACAGTGCTTCTCCCCCTTTGTCATCAGCAAGGAGGGGGTGAAGGAGGAGGCTGCTGTGGAGGAGGCACGTTGTTGGTGCTGGCCAGGTGCATGATCTGTGCCTCTTGGAAGTCATGTTGCAGGTTGTAGATAGTTGTCTCTAGAGAATCAATTCTTTGATTTAACTACTCATCTTTTTGACTGACAAAACTGTGTAGGTTCTGGACATTATCTTTGATGTCCTTCATCCAGGTATACATCATCTCACAGATGTATTCTGTTTCAGCCCGCTGTTGGGAGCCTTGGAGGGGAAAACGAGAAGATGTAGCTTATGTTTGAGGAGGAGGACACCATTCATCACCAGCATCCTGCAGAGCAGGTTGGAGTTGAGCTTTATGCAGACGTATGAGCTCCAAGATTTCACTACCAACCGTATCCAATTTCTTGTATACGACGTCCATCTTTGCCTCAGCTTTGGTGGTGCTATTTATTGCTCTAGCGGTGTCAATATGAACAGTGTCTGCAAGCCTGGAGGAGGCATCAAGTAGCTTATTGGTGTCAGAATACAGTTTCCCTTTCAACCTTTGGGAAGCATCCAGTAAGTGAGAAGTAGAGGCATTGAGGTGTCTTTCCAGATTAGATGTAGCATCAATAGACATGTTGACCTCTGCAGTCACATGTGCCCGGATGGATGTAGTGGTGCCAGCCGCATGTCCTCTGATAGATGTAGTGGTGCCAGCCACCTGTTCAAATAGCTGATTAGAGGACTCCATCAGTTTAGCCCACTTGATGTTGAGATTACTTTGATCTTCTCTGATGTCATAGGCATGCATGACCATTTCAGCAGTTTTCTCCTGTGTTTCAGTGTGGATTTCTTTGTCTCTTCATTATTTTGCCTGCTCGTTCACACATAGTTATCAAGGAGGTCAATAAGTTCTTCAGCCGTCCATCTGACTTATGTTTGTCATGCATAAATTTTTCTCATCAGCTATTCTGAACTTGCTCATAGTGGAGTTGTCTAGCTTCCAGTCTGTCGACCTGTAGATTAATCTGACGACAGGAGGAATTTAAACTCCCAAATTGGGCAGTGAGAAATTGAATGAGGGCAGGATGAATATCAATTAAGCTGCCAGTAGCACCAGACGCAGGACCTTGTGATGCGGATGCCTCTGTATGAAATTCAAGTGGGACATCCCGTGTAGTGAAAGGGAGGTTGGATACCAAAAGACATCATCATCCCAGGCTGGTCCATGGGATTTGCAAATAGCTGTTGAGGAGCATGCTCAAAGGAGATGTATGCATGAAACATTTCTTCATGCTGATTTAACTGTGCTTTGAATCTGGGTGGCCCTGTGCTTGCTGACCCTGTGGAGGATGGTCCTGTGGAAGCTGTTCCTATGGAGCAGGCTGAACATGAGGGTCGAGTACATGACCAGGTAAATTCCTCACCATTTTGTTACCTTCCTTCTTGAAGTGCATATAGTTTTGGATGAACCTCAGGGTGTAGACATTTCTCTAGGGAATAGTTATGGATGTTTCCTTGTCAAGAGGGATGCCAACTTTCTGAAAGATGGCAGTAAGGTGAGCAGCATAAGGCAGGCTAAGCCTATTGTAAGTGCAACCTTCCATAACCTGAAGCATGATTTCTGGAAGACAGACATGGTAATTGTTGAATAGATAGTAAAAAAGGAATCTCTGTGTCTCAGTAAGTCTGCTTCTGCCACCCCCTTGTGGGGTAATCATGGTAGTGAAGATATGATGCAGTAGACGCTATAGTGGGGGAAACCGATTGGTGTCAAAGTGTTTCACCAAAAGTTGGGTGACATCCTGAGGATTTCTAGGCTTGCCAGTCAGGAGGGTGTAAGCTGCAGACAAATCGATCTCAACATCAGATTCTATTTCCCTATCTCGGGGTATGTGTAAAGCTCTGTGAAGAAGCTTAGTTGTGAGCTTGATGGGAACACCCTTGACCACAGTCCGAAGGCCTTTTCTTTTCTCATCAAAAAAAAAGTTCTTGTAGAACTGCTGAACCAGAACTGGATAGTATACCCTGTGCTCAGACATAAACTATCTCTAACCTTGGAACTCAAACAACGGCAGTAGCTCAGGAAAATACACAAGCATCTCTTGGTCACTAAAATCTACATACCTAGGGAAGAGAATCCTAGTGGGATCACTGTCTTCTTCCCTGGGAGAGGCAGCAGTGCTGGGCTTCTGAGGGGTTGACTGAGCTTTGGCCTTCCCTTTTTCTTTGGCTGACAACCGTGGCCGCTTGGCCGAAGTTTGCGGCGGAGAACCCTTGTCCGTGTTGGACCCCTGGGCTTCGGCAGCCCTCTTCCTGGCTAGTTCTATAGCTGGGCGGTCCTCAATACACTTGGATCTCCCTTCAGAGAGAGCATTCGAAGCAGCGGCCTTCTTGGAAGAAGCCGCCTCTTTCTTCTTGCCGCGGGTGACCGGTGGAGCCATGGAGAGTGGATGGAAAAGGTGGAAAGGAATCGGAGAGCAGCTAGGGCTAGCTGGGGAGCTGGCGCAAGAAGCAACAAAGGAGGGGGCTGGGCATCGACCTCCATGGCGTGGATGTGCAATGTCGCCGGAGAGAGAGAGAGAGAGATAATAGGGTTAAAAAAAGGAAAGGGTGAGAAAATTATTTTCACCGACGAGTTAAATGGGGAAAGTTGAGATTTTTACTTTTGAAAAGGACAACCCTGAAGTTTGAAATGATGTATATGCCCCTATGTTAAGTTTAGATGGTTTAAGGCTTATAAGCTCATTTTTGAGTAATAAAAGTTTGAGCAAACCATTTTTGCAACAAATAATATGACTTAACATTTGAGAAGGTAAGAGAATAGAACCAAGCCCTTTTGACTTACTCATCACATTCATTCAGCAATATTGGAAAAGAAGATAAGCAAGTATTAAAAATAAACACAACTCCTTTGTTTTGAAGCAAGTTGCAGAGTCAACCACAAACCATTTTTTTATTAATTAATAAAATAGTTCGATATAGCATTCACTTTTTGACACAAGGAAACACGTTGTTTAGACGTCAGAGTCCCTAGTTACTCAGTGTAGCTTATCTATCTGAACTCTTTTGAACAAAGGTGACTTTCCTCATCTTGACTATATTACCCGTTCATTTCATTGATGAAGGATCTAATTTCTCTGAAGAGAGGTCATTGCTCTGAAAATATAGCAGCATGGTTTTTAGAGGCGTATTCTCTAATAGACTTCAAGATGGGAACATGTTTAAAGACAATACATGTTGATCAATTCAAATGCCAAGAAGCCAAGTGGTAGTGAAGTTTCAGACGCAGGGGCAAGGGTTATTTTCAAGGACTTAAGAAATGTTTCAATCCTATTATGAATGCAAGATTGGTAAAAGTCAATGCAATTGATTCACGAAAATGAGACTTATAAGTAAGAAACCATTTCATTAACAGGAGTAATACAACAAGACTCACCCAGGGTTGTAGGGATGAATGAAAATTTTCTCAACTCCCCCTCACCTGTTACTCGGTGAAAAGTGAGGGTTCAGAGGCAAGAGATTTTAGGTGGAAATGAAGGAAGCAGTGGAAAGAGGGAGTCAAGGAAACTCTCCATTAATTCTCAAAACCAAAGTGGCAGAGAGACAATCTTGACACATGATATGAAAGTGTCGATTTGAACACCAGTTCTAAGCTGTATGTCACGACATATCTCAATAAGGTGACGACCTGTTCAACAAGCAATATTCAGCATGTCTCGACACATCAGTACATCAAACTGTTCTCTGCTAGCTTCTGTGATTCTTCATTTCTAACAGACACCTGCCATCTTTTACTGCCAATACCTCTGACTTTCTTCTTTTAGACTGCCATTCAAGAAGGGTTTTACCTTTTGCTACCACTAATAAATGCTAGATTGGATGCTAAAGCTTTAAACATGCTTATGCACTAGAAATCAACTATGCAGATAGCAATGTGCATTTCTGACTCATGGTATATGGCGGAGGCTTGTCCTCACGCATGAGGAGAGTTTCCTGACAGGTGTAACCTGTCATTTTACTTCTCAACATTTGATATACCATGCAGTCACAAGATGATGTTCAATTAAAAACATTCATAAGTGCAAGCAAGCTCCCCCTGAATGTGACCATCATTCCAGGCAAGGTTCATACACCAAATGGACCAGTTCTAAATCAATTCAAATAAGCTTGTTTTATTCATGGTAGAGACAAGTAAGCAGATTATTAAGGAGGAATTGATAGCTCAAACTTGAGTGGACTGAGGTCTGCTCTCTCCTTAGAGTTGTGAACCTGTCATTGCTTAAGGGTTTTGTGAAGATGTCTGCAATCTGATTTTCTGAGTCTACAAAATAGAGCTCAAAGTGATTTTTGAGAACTTCATCCCTTATAAAATGATGCCTAATATCAATGTGTTTAGTCCTAGAGTGCATGACTAGATTTTTTGCAAGATTTATGGCACTTGTGTTATCACACAGAATGGGTACATAGCCAAGATCTATTAGATAGTCTTGGAGTTGGTGTTTGATCCACAGTACTTGGGTGCCACAACTCCCTGCAGCAACATATTTTGCTTCTGCAGTTGAGTGTGTAACCGAGTGCTATTTCTTGGATGCCCAAGAAACCAAACACCCACTAAGAAATTGGCAATAGCCACTAGTGCTCTTGCGGTCCAGTTTGCATCCTGCATAATCTGCATCAGAATATGAAATAAGTGAAGGCTCACAAGATGCAGGATACTGTGGACGCGAGAATTTTTATTTTTTTAATATATTTTGGAATGTTTTATTGATTCATCGATTTATTGGTTTGGTTAATTGGCGTGCCAGTCACATGTGTGACGATTTCATTGTGCGCTCGATCTGACTTGGTCAGTCGATTGTGAAGTCCGAGTCGGGACCAAAAGTCCGGCATACCATAAAGGCTATGACGTTAATTACGCTCTTCCTAAGAAGGACAACCCTTGATTAAACGCCAAAATAGGAGGCCACTCGGGGCGGCTAAAAAAAATGAAGTGCATGATATTGAAGCTATTATTATTCTAAGGAGGTAGCTGGGTAAACGATAGGTTATTAAATCAGCATGACCCCTCTGTGTAGGTCGTGCCGGGTAGAGATCGGACACCGTCCGCGCAGCGACGGGGCAGGGTCCGGACAGTCATCGGGGACATGTCCCCCTTCACGTTTCTCATCCGGCCAAAGGCCTCGCAGTGTTCATATTCCCTGAAGGATTGGGCCAGACGGGAGGTGCATGACGTGTACTTCCCGGGGCTTATCGGGGTTAAACATCAGTCGACATTTCGACAGCATCTCCCCATAATCTAGATTATGCCCAGGGGAGAATAGGCTATCACCCACGGAGTGCCGGGATGAAAGCCGAGAAAAAGAGGTAGCGAACCTCCCACATTGCATATGTATGCCCTGGGGCAATGTTTGACTCTTCCCTTATAGAAGCCGGTGACACTCATGCAGTGGCAGAGCTCACTTTAGCTAAAAGGGGGGTGCTCAGGAATCCGGTGCAGATCAATGGAACATAAGGGAGTCTGGCTCCCTTTGATTTATCCCCGGGACAGGTCTGGTGACTCATGGGCATCCATGGGTGGGTTTGATCCAGGCGCCGGGGGTTCAATTGAGTGGCGAAGCAGGCTCTCGGGGCAGCTTGGATGTGCATATAGGTTCCCGGCGTGAAACAGCATGGCAAGAAGGGTTTTCGACGCGAGGGCCAAACGGCCACGGGTTCCCGGCGCCAATGGCAAGGAGGCCAGGGGGCTCCTGGCACCAGTGGCAAGGAGGCAAGGGTTCTCGGCGCCACTATGAGGAGGCCAAGGAGGCTTTTCGGCGCAAGGGCCAAACGGCCATGGGTTCCTGGCGCCAATGGCAAGGAGGCCAAGGGTTCTCGGCGCCACTATGAGGGGGCCAAGGAGGCTTTTCGGCGCAAGGGCCAAACGGCCATGGGTTCCCGGTGCCAATGGCAAGAGGCCAAGGGTTCTCGGTGCGGGCTTCCCGGCGCGATGAAGAGCAAGCCAGGGAAGCTCCCGACACAGGCTTCCCGGCGCGAGGAAGAGAAGGCCAGGGAGGCTCCTGGCGTGGGCTTCCCGGCGCGAGGAGAAATAGTGAGGTGGGGTGGCTCCCGGCGCGCTAAGGAGATAGGGTCTCGGTGCAAGAAGGCTTGCGCCGAGGGCTGTTCATCCGTTTTACTGTTTGTGGAGCCGAGACAGACGAGGGCGCCGAGATGAATTTAGGGTTTTACGGCACTCTATTTTTGGATTTGTCGATGAATCAGGGGTTTCCTGGCGGTTCAGGCCAAGGTGAATGGGCTCTATGGAATCAAAACGTATGGATTCATCGGGTTTCAACTGATTTTGGTTTATGTTTCAAAAGAAGGCCAGGAGCTGAGGGGAATTGGGGAAGAAAACCCGAACATAAGGAGCCTCTGTCACCATCACTTATGCAGAATTCCAGGAGGATGGCTTGATGTTATCATTCGTCATCCTGGAAACCAAGAGATATCTGTCTCTGGTCCAGAAACGACTCTGATGATGTCGATAAGCAAACCGGGCATCAGAAACTCCGGAATCCCATAGATGCGAATCGTCATGTGGCTTGGCTTTGTTCCGAAGGCCAAGGGATGGCCTGTCCCTGACTCTGGAACAAGCGCATGAAAGCATCTTCGAGAAAGAAAATGCAGACGAATAATCAGACTGGGGAAAGGAATAGGGGGGGCAAACCTTCACAGAGACAATAGCAGGCGACAATCGCGGCCTGTTCCATTCGTTTATTCATTCGGACATGACTATTACATCCATGCATCAGAGGGACGGAGTACATAGAAGAAAATTGTAAACAAAGACTAAGTCCTGTTCTAGCGGCATGAAAACCGATTACGATGTCGCAGAATACATCAGAAGAAGAAGAAGTAGCATCAATCGAAATTACAAGAAGATGAAAATATAGAAATGGGGGGGGGAGGGCGGAGCATTGACTCCTCTCCCTCCCCGGTGCCCACCTTCAATCAGCTTCGGACCTTCTCTCTGCTTTCTCCTTTGGTCTCTTCTCTCTTTCTTTCAGTGGAGGAGGCTCTCTTCTTCCTTCTGGCGGTGGTGAGGGTGAGGACCTTCTGAGCTTTTGTCTCTCTGTCCGTGATGAACAAGGGGGGGGGATTATAGGCACAGAAGCCCCCTTCTCGGCATGGGTCTCTCGGTGTGCACATATCAGGTTCCCGGCGCGCATCTTGCGAAGGCTCCCGGCGCGCATATTGCGAAGGCTCCCGGCGCAAAGGCTTCTCGGCGCCAGTCTTGGGCCGTGGTGAAGGGCTTTCGGCGCCATGGCCCATTTAGGCCCCCGACTCCTTTTCTTATTGCTCTACTTCTTTTTATCACTAGGCTTCAGGGACGCCTAATCTGTCTTTTCATTTCTCAGTCCTTCGAATCCGCCAGAACGGGTGAAGGTCTTTTTAGTTGATGGGTTGACATAATCTTATCAGAACATTGCTGGGGTTCTCATCAGTGAGTAGACTGTAATTCTTCATCAGTATTGCCGTCTGAGTGATGACAACACCGGACATCAGCTTGGCCGGGGAGGGCTTCAGCCGGGTGGTAGCTTTAGTGGTGACTATTTTGTAATTCTGGCTTTGTAGGAATATCTGAGAGCTTCATGTCTGATTCAATCTTTTCTTTGGTCTCATCTTTGTTCTCAGTTATATTTCAGGTGTCAACAGATACCATAGTCACAATTCTTGAGTGCCAACAATGTATCTAAAGATACGCTTGACAGCAGTCAAGTGGGACTCTCTAGGACTAGATTGAAATCTGGCACACAGGCAAACACTAAATTGAATGTTTGGTCTAGATGTAGTTAGATAGAGTAATGATCCAATCATACCTCTGTATCTCTTTGCATCTACAAGACTACCATGTTCATCTGCATCCAGTGAAGTGGCAGTCCCCATTGGAGTTCCTAAAGGCTTACAGTTGGTTAGATCAAACTTTTTCAACAACTCCTTAACATACTTGGCTTGATTGATAAAGCAGCCTTCATTGCTCTGACTAATCTACAAGCCAAGAAAGAATTGAAGCTCACCTATTAGACTCATTTCAAATTCATTGGTGATAAGCTTAGCAAACTCTTCACACATTTGAGGTTTAGTGGACCCAAACACTATATCATCCACATAAATCTGAACAATCAAGATATCTTTACCTTGTTTCTTGGTGAATAGTGTCTGATCTATATTACCTCTTGAATACCATTGTTCAGTAAGGTATGAGCTTAATCTGTCGTACCAAGCTCTAGGTGCTTGCTTCAAGCCATACAAAGCCCTGTTCAACTTATAAACATGATCTTTGGAGTAAGTGCATTCAAAACCGGGGGGTTGCTCTACATAGACTTCTTCTTTAATGAGACCATTAAGAAAAACACTCTTAACATCCATTTGCTATAGTTTGATCTTATGAGAACATGCAAATGCTAGTAAAATTCTAATGGCCTCAAGTCTAACAACAAGAGCAAAAGACTCTTCATAATCTATGCCAAATTCTTGATTATACCCTTGAGCCACCAATCGAGATTTATTTCTGATTATCTTTCCATCTTCACTTAGCTTATTTCTGAATACCCATTTTGTTCCTATGACAAATTTTTCGTTAGGCCTTGGAACAAGATGCCATACTTTATTTCTTTCAAACTGGTTTAACTCTTCATGCATGGAATTGATCCAGTTTTCATATTTTAGAGCCTCTACAACATTCTTGGGTTCAATTTGAGACACAAGAGCAAGTTGTTCAATTTCATCCATAATTTTAAAATGCGACCTAGTTTTGGTTCGGTCATGTAGATTACCTAAGATGTTTTCCAACGGATGATCTTTTAACACTCTTAGGTCAGGTTTAGCATTACCTTCATCTGCTTCGGTGACTGGAGCATTGCTTGGTTCTCCCTGGTCCTCATTTGCTTGCTTTTCTTCTAGTGGAGGTTCCTCTCTTCCTCTTATGTTAAGGAATTACCCATCATCATCTTCCCTGCAAGGGCTGTTGTTATGATCAATCTCATCAAAAGTGATGTGAGGGGATTCTTCTACGCAAAGGGTCCTAACATTATAGACTCTATAAGCTCTAGACTTGTCAGAGTACCCAAGGAATATCCCTTCTTCACTCTTGGGCTCAAACTTGTCCAGAACTCTTTTGTCATTGTTATGAACAAAACACTTTGACCCGAACACCTTCATGTGAAAGAGAGATGGCTTTTTACCTTTCAGCAGCTCATATGGAGTCATTTTGGTGAGGGGTCTTACCATTGACCGGTTGATGATGTAGCATGCAGTGTTTACCGCTTCAGCCCAAAATCTCCTAGGTAGATGCCTTTCTGCAAGCATTATGCGTGCCATTTCAATGAGAGTTCTGTTCTTCCTCTCAACAACCCCATTTTGCTCAGGAGTTCGTGGTGATGAAAATTTGTGAACGATTCCTTCAGTCCTACATAAATCTTCAAAGTCAGCATTGTCGAATTCACCACCATGATCTGAAATAATGTTGGAAATTTTAAACTTACGATCTTGCTTCACTTGCATATACAGTGCCTAATACTCATCAAAGGCATTATTTTTATGTGCAAGATAGAATACCCAAGTGAATCTAGTAAAATCATCCACCAAGACATAACCATATCTTTTACCACTTAAGCTAGCTGTTTTGGTTGGGCCAAACAAGTCCATGTGGATTAGTTCAAGTGGTTTAGATGATGAGTTTTCATTTCTACTTTTGAATGACTTTCTAGTCTGTTTTCCTTGAGCACATGCAGCACACATCTTAGTGTTCAGTTTGAATTTTATTTCAGACAATCCTTTGACAATTGAATGCTTTACCAATTTATGAAGAGTGTTGTAACTAACATGTCCTAGTCTGCGATGCCACAAATAGGCTAATTCAGATTTTGATGCAGCAAGACAAAGATTTATGTGTGCGGGGTCATCTAACTCAATCATGTACACGTTGTTGACTCTTTTTCCTGAAAACATGGTTTCCTTTGAATTTGGTTGCAAGATTTTACATTCGTTAGAGTCAAAAACTATAGTTTGACCTTTATCACAAAGTTGACTAATACTCAGCAAGTTGTACTCCAGACTATCAACAAGTAATACATTATCAATTGAGTTGGAGGGGTTCTTACCAACTTTACCTGAACCAATGATTTTTCCTCTGTTGTTTCCTCAAATGTGACATGTCCAGCTTCCTTTTCAACCAGGAGACAGAAATTAGTTTTGTCTCCAGTCATGTGTCTTGAGCAGCCACTGTCAAGATACCAACGATTGTGCACGGCTACAAGACACTCCTACACAAGGAATTAAGCGACAATATTTGGAACCCAAGAACAGTTGGGTCACAATAGTTTCTTTATTTCAGTAAAGCAGGATAAGATATACTTCGAAATCTAAACTTTCTTAGCATTTTTGCTTTGTTGGCAGTTCAGATTTTTTCTCTTTTTAGTCTTTTGAACTTTGTGACTTTTATGAGTGGTGGAGGAGGATTGGTGAATGGTCCATCTGGTCCAGTTTGTCGGTCTAGATGAGTGGAAGGTGTCGTACTGCATGGATCGATGAGGCTGAGTGAACCTATGACCATAGGGAGCATTATTGTTTCTGACCCATGGAGGTGTCGATCTGTAGAAGGCAGAGTCTCGACCTGTCCACTATTCAGTCCATCTGTAATTGTTTCTGGATGATGGGTGTGTCGACCTCCTGTAAGGAAACTGTCGACCTGTTGGTGCAAACTTGGGATTTTGTTGGGCGTTTGACCTGGTGGGTGTCGACCTGTTCCAAGGAATGTCCCGACCTGTTCTAACATGGTAGCTATCTCCTCCTCTGTGATGTGCAGGCTGAGACTTGGATGGTTGTCGACTCGTTTGGGATCGTTTGTGATCCTTTTTGGGTTGTTGGACAGTATGTTAATTGGATTTCCTATCTTTTCTTTTCCTTTGTTTTTAATGTTTTCTTGGTGTGTTGATTTTGAGGTGGATGCTTCGGAAGATGAGACAAAGGTGGTTGTTTTTAGCCCAAAGGTTTTCTTTTTGGTTGGCTCATATCCTAGCCCTTCTCTGTTGAAGTTTATTTTGGTTCCGAGCAGGGCATTCAAATTTTCACTCCCATCAACAAATTTTTCAAGAGAGGTTTGTTTATCAGCTAAGTCTTTTTGAAGCTTTTCATTTTCTTTTATTAGTTGTGAATTGACATGTTTAAAGGCTTCTGACTTTTCATTACACGAGCAGTTGTCCTTTTCATAGCTCTGCATTTTCAGTTTCAATTCATCAATTTCATCTCATAATCTTTCATTTTCCTCTTCCAAGTCTCTCATTTCTTTTCTTCCTTCTTCAAGATTTTCGTTCATTTTTCTTAAATCTTCAATTTCAGTTTCTAGAAGGATTGTCTTTTCATTAAGAGCTTTGTCATATTCATAGGATTCAACCTTCCTTTTTAAGGTTTTGTTTTCTTTTCTGTATACTTCATATTTGTTCATCAGCTCAAAGTAAGCTTCTTCCCAATCATCAATGGAGAAATGCTCAAAGGGAGAGCTCACCTCGCTGTCATTTTCTTCTTTGGCCATTAGGCAGAGATCATCTTTTTCTTCTTCAGAAGAGTTGTCTTTAGTTTCTTCTTCTTCTTCTTCACTCCAAGTGCACACCATGGCCTGCTTCTTCCTGTTCTTCCACCTGGGCATAGCTTTCTTAGTTTCTTCAAGACATTCAGACTTGATGTGTCCTGGTTTCCTGTAAGAGTAGCATACAAGCTTTTCAGATTTTTTAACATTTTCAGGTCTTGGCCTGAAACTTCTTCTTACCTGGGGCTTCTTCTTAGTAAAACCTATACCTTCCTTTCTTAAAAAGTTTCTAAACTTTCTTATCAGTAGTGCCACTTCATCTTCTTCAGTGTTGCTGCTTGAATGCTCATCATCAGATAGGTCCTTGGTGCTTCGTCCTGCTTTAAGAGCCAAAGGCCTTTTTTTACTTGTCTCAGCTTCTTTATTCTTCAGATTCATCTCATAGGTCATCAGGGACCGTATGAGTTCTTCTACTTTGATGGTGGTTAGGTCCTTTGATTCTTCAACCACAGTGGCCTTTGTATGCCAGATGGGAGTTAGTGATCTGAGTATCTTTCTTACTATCTCCTGCTCAGTGTATGTCTTACCAAGCTCAGTCAAGCCATTAGTGAGCGAGGTTAGCCAAGCATACATGTCCGAAATGGACTCATCAGATTTCATTCTAAACTTCTCATATTCAGATACCAACATATTAGCTTTGGTTGCACGTACCTGTTGTGTCCCTTCATATATTACATCAAGGCGATCCCACATTTCTTTTGCAGTTTTGCAAGTTGACACCCTTGAATATTCAGTTGGATGAAGGGAGCACTGCATGATATGCTTGGCACCCCAGTTTAGAGTTGATTGCTTGATTTGTTCTTTAGTCCATGTATCTTCATCAGGAGGCAGCTCAAAAGGACCCTTGCTGATCACTTGCCAGACTTCATGATCCTGGGCTCTAATGAAGACCTGCATGCGATTTTTCCAATAAGGATAATTAATCCCAGTGAAAAAGGGAGGCCTATTTACAGAATGTCCTTCAGCCATAGGACCTTTAGAAGCCATATCACCAGTTCTCTCAAGGTCGTTAGACCACATTCAGAGAGCCAGGCTCTGATACCACGTGTTGAGTGGTGATAGGTAGATCTAGAGGGGAGGGGTGAATAGATCAGCCCCTTTTTGCCATTCTTTGCATAATAAAAAATAATGACTAGCACAGCAGATAAAGAGACAGATTTTGATTACTATCTGAAAGACGTGATGGACACAGGATACTTAGAAGCGATCCTATCAAGTTTCTATCGATGGAACAAGAGAGAAGACAAACCACAAGGCAAGATCTTTAAGGTGGTTCAGTCTCAATCTAGAGACCTACGTCCACCCCTCACACAACACGGTGAGGCTTCACTAGTGCCAAAGCATAATTGCTGAATCATAGCTTCAAACAGAGAGATACACTCTCACACACCGCTGTCACACAGCTTGAGGGATCATACCCCTGACCACACAGATAGGCAACCACTCCTTCTGTCTTCCTACTCTCAGGCAGGGATCCAATGATGAAAAGATTGTTCAGAAGAAAAGAAAACAAAGGATGAAAGGTCTAGACATAGTATCGCAAAGAAAGTGCAATGACTAAGAGATATCATGTCTGGAAATGAGCTTCAGAGAGAGCCTTGGCCTTCTTCTGCCCCCCTTTTTTTTGAATCTTCATAGCATCTACGGAGGCTTTCTCTTCGTCGTGAGGAGTGGAGAATATCTGCTTCTGGATTTACTCACGCATGCAGCATCAGGACCTGGAGAGCTTGACCAGCAAGCTTTTTCTCTTCTCCGTTTTTCACCTCTCCGACTACTTAGCTCATATGCTCTTCTTATCTATATTCGTGTCTTAGGGCGACACCAACGTTGTCCGCTATGCAAGCAACACCCAAGATGTCACATCCACATTATTAGATTATCTTCCACTTGCACAGTTGACTCTCTTCTTGACAGGTTAGCAAGAATGTTGGTAGGTAAGAGACCATTTGAGCAAAGGTACAATATCCTTCAGAAAATATCTCTGCCAAAACACTGTCTTCTGACACAAACGCAATCTGACGACTTTTTCTAGAGCAGACGGATCCTCTGGATTAAGTTTCGGATCTTGAAATCAGCTTCCGTGAGATCCGGATCTATCCAGGACGATCACAGTGTGTCGACACTTTCCTTGCAGTGTGTCGAGACATTCCTTTGAATATCTTGAATACTCGTTCTGGTTGATCGATGATGTGTCGACACTTTACCTCCAGTGTGTCGAGACATCCCTTTGAGATCTTGAAGTACCATGGCCGATGAGTCGAGACAGAATCAAATAGTGTCGAGACAAGTGAGCCCTGTGTAGAGTTTTTCACACGAATGTGTTGACACTTTGCGCCCAGTGTGTGGAGACATTGGTGAATCCAGATACTTAGTCAGAATGCCTCAGCTTGAAATCTTCTGGATGTGTCGAGACATGAGTTGAATGTGTCGACACATTTTGGTATGTCGGAGCTCAATTGTTGGAATTTCAACACAAGCACTTCTGAATGTGTCGAGACATGATTGGGCCGTGTCGAGACATCACTTAGTGAGATTTAGCTGCACTTGTTTAAACAATTCATCAAGCCAAATAAAGTTAGATATATCTCAACTACCTACTAATGATTTGTGATCTGTTATCATCAAAACCTGGGGACACAACAGTGGGAGATCAACCGAGTCCGTACCTTGCAAGCTGAAGTGAAGGAGAGCAACGAGGAATACCATGCTTACATGAAGTAATTGCGAAAAATCCGGCCTCATGCGGATAGCAAATTGAATCTAATTTGAGCCATGTATCTTGATTCTCTGAATTTCATTGAAAGGAGGATGATGTATTATGAGTTTGAAATGAATGAATAAGAGCTTTGATTTAAAAGATGTGAAATGGACTCACAACTTTGGCTTGACAGATCCAGCAGAACAGGTTCTCTGTTTCAGAAACGGTCCAGAAAAGGACCGCTTGACGAGCCTGACGATCTAGCGATAGACTGCCAAGGGAAACACTCAGGAAAACCCCGAGTTTTTGACTCTCGTGTGGACCATGCGGTCGCCTACTGGACCGCCAGAAGGGAGCTAACGGTCTATCGATAGACCGCCACGGTGAAGGGACAGAAAAACTATTTTTTTTATTATACGGTGAGGAAAACAGTCTATCGAATGACCGCTAGAGGAGTTTAAGCGGTCTAGCAGTGGACCGCTAGGTATGGAAGATAGAGAGATGTTGCGAGCTTTGAATCCTGAGCAAGTGGAACCTGTGTCTGCGTACACTTAAAACAAGAAACAAGTAAGATCCATTCTTAGGCTTAACCCCTTGCCTTCAACAAGTTAGAGAATGACCACTTCTTGATATTTGGTCAAGGGGTGGAGCCTTATTAAATAGGCAAAAAAATACAATAAAAGTAAATGCAAATGCATGATGGTATTTTTGACTTTTGAAATATTTGGTTTTTTATGGATTTTGAAATATCTGACTTTTTTGAGTTTGAAATATGTGATTTTTTTTAGATTTTGAAATATATTATTTTTTTGGACTTTGAAATATTTGATTTTTTTGGATTTTGGAATATATGATTTTTTTTTGTTTTAGAATATATGATTTTTTTGGAGTTTCAAATATATGATGTTTTAGTTTTTTGAAGGCAAATTTCGTCCCGGTAACGAGAGCCATACCTGTCACACTAGGAGTCTCCTGAGGTTGACGTGCTTTTTGAAGGTGACAAACCCTGGCTAGGGCCAATCTGCATGATGGTTTCTACCGAGGCCGTACCCAGGGTATTGTTTCAGTCCTAAAAAGAAAAATGAATTCGGGAGATAAGCCTAGACCAGGTATAGAGGTTTTAGGGCTTGAATCCTTCTCATGACAACCCTTTCAGAGATTCAATCTGTTCGCCGGGGCTTTTGTGTCCATCATCAAACCTTTATCCATCCTAGGCACGCATACGACCGGACTCATAACGTCCCACGGGGAAACTGTACTGCCACTCTTGCCATGCCTAGTTTCACACTTCGAGCTTTTTTTTTGGATTTTTTGGACTTCGAGCTTTTAAAATGAGCTTTTTAATTTTGCTTTGATTTGCTCCCTTTCTTCTGATGTTATAGCTTCTTTTTCTCTTGTGGATCTAGGTCATAACGGACTGCCCCTATTTGAGACCTCCTCTCGTCAGGGTGTCTAGATTGGTCACCGCCTCCTTATATGCCCCATGCCCCTAGATTTGGCCGAGGAGAGAAACGGACAAGGACTTCAACTTCCCCCAAGCATGGCCAAGGAGAAATGGTATTTGCACAAAATTGGGAAACCCGACCAGGGATGTCGTGAAGTGTGTGATTGTCGCGCTCAAGCTCTCCCTTCATGATCGAGAAAAGAGGCACCTCGCTACCGGGCCTTCATTAGCCTGACTCTAAGGAAAGAAACGCTTAAGATACAACCCATTCCAGGTGTGAGATAGCTCCTCGCCTTCCATGTTGACTAAGCGATATGCGTTCCCTGGATAAGCCTCTCTCACGACGAACGGCTCTTCCCAGTTAGGTTGCAATTTAGACGTAGGACCTCTGGACCGAATCAATTTACGTTTTGAAACCATATCACCTACTTGAAATTTACGTTCGATTACCTTCTTTTGAAAATAATGTGAAACCCTCTTTTGATAAACAGACACGTGATCGGCCGCACTCATCCTCCTCTCATCCAAGAGTTCCAACTGAATGAGCAATGCCTCTCGACGTTCGTCGAGATTAAGTTCCTTCTCGAGCTGCACTCTTAGGGAAGGGATTAAGATCTCATATGGGAGCACCACCTCCATCCCGTAAGTGAGAGCATAGGGGGTTTACCCCGTAGGAGTACGGATGGAGGTGTGGCAAGCCCATAGTGCTTCTACTAATCGTTCAGGCCAATTAGAAAATTTGTGAGATTCACATGTTTAATTTATGATTTTGAGAAGGGTTTTACTAGTAGCTTCGGCTTGACAGTTGCCTTGAGGATAATATGGGATGAATGATGTAATGTAATATTGAACTTCTTACAAAGGTCCTGAAGCTCTTGAGAGATGAACTGGGGTCCATTGTCGGTGATGATGCTGCTTAGCACTCCGAACCGCGAGATGATATTCTTGAAGATGAAGCGGCACACTGTGGTAGCTTTGATCTTCGCGTACGCCTCCGCTTCGGCCCACTTGGTGAAGTACTCAGTGGCGGTAAGGATGAAGGATTTTTGCTTGGTCTGAGAATTGGGATCACCTAGTGGGCCGACGATGTCGAAAGTCCACATAGAGAATGGCCAAGGAGCAGAGATAGGATGAAGAGATGAAGCAGGAGTATGGATTTTATCAGCGTGGAGTTGGCACTTAAGACACCTCCAGACATAGAAGGAGCAATCTTCCTCTAGAGTGGGCCAATAGTAACCCTGCCTAAGGATTTTCTTAGCTAAAGCCTGGCCATTGACATGACCTCCACACACACTTGAATGGGCTGCTTCGGCCATCTTCCAAACCTCATCATCATCGAGACATCTCATGAGCATCGCATTGAGAGCCCGCCTGTACAATTCTCCAGCAATGATAGTGTACTTCGAGGTGACTCTTCTAATAGCCTTATGTAGTTCAGCATTTGCCCCTTCTGGGAACGATCCATCTCTGCAATACAGCTCGATTTTATGGTACCATGGCAATTCTTCTTCTTCTAGAATCTCTTATAACTCAGTTAAAGATACTTCCTTCAGATCTTCCTTCTCAGCCATAGCTTCTACAGTCTTCCTAAGGTTAGCAAACCAAGGATCCTGAAGAGAGGGTGCATCCAATATCTGGACGACGACAGTCTCAGTGCTTCGACTGAGAGGGAAAGACAGGGAAAAGCAAGTGATGCCAGTGCATCAGCAAGAATGTTCCGAGATCGAGGAGTATGGATGTAGATTAGCTTACGGAATTGCCTCGCCAATAGAGTGACCAAATCCGGATATGGCTTGATCTTTAGGTCACGAGTGCGGTAAGTGGACAGGACTTGCTGCAGAACGAGCTGAGAATCTCCTATGATGTTCAAGTAATGCGCGCCCAAGAGATAGGCGTGCTTCAATCCGACCAGGAGAGCCTCATACTCGGCAATGTTGTTTGTAACAACCCTGATAAAAGCAAGATTTATAAATAAATCAAATTAAACTTAAAAGATAAGTGAATAAGATGACAAAAGAGCTTAAATGATTAAATCATTAATCAAGAGGAAAATAACGCCTTTTAGCAAGGCGCTGATTCAAAAGGCAACGCCTCTGTCTAAGGCGTTAATTTAAATAGGACGCCTATATAAAAGGGCGTCAAATCCCAAACAACGGGAAGATAAAATTAAAGAAAGGAAATGAAACGCCCTCTACATAGGCACGTTTTACATAGGTAACGACGCTAGACAAGGCGTCAATTTAAATTCGACGCCCTCGCCTAGGACGTTAATTCAGTTTATGTTCCGTTCGAACCAGGAACTTATCCAAGGTAAGTTGATAACTATGAGAAAGAGTTCGAATGTAGTAATAACTCTATCATGGAAGTGTTACTTCCAATCAAACACTAACCCTATTAGGATCCTAAAATCCTATAAATACTCACCGTGTCGATCTGATTCGCTATTTCGGTGATCGGAGTCTTCTAAGGTATGAACAGTAGGTTATTCGTATAGTTCTTTTCCCTGTTACATGAAGAATGTTAATTATGCTTCTTCATCTTCTACAAGTTAAGGAGCTCCTATCTTCTCGAAGAACCAGTAAGTTCTTCTCTTCCTTTACCTCATGTTATTCATACGAAGAATAATACCTTCGTTTTCTTCTGCCTCTACAGGTTGCCTATAGAGTGGAAACGTCCGACTGAAGAATTAGGGGTTCTTCATCTGCACCCTCTTCTGTGCGTGCTGCTACTATTAGCAATTATCATCGCCAGGAGGATCTGTTAGACAGAGTATTATCCCAAACCTTTCACGAGTCCTTCATCCAGATCAACTATAAGGTAGGTTTTCTCAGGGATTGTAGCCCAAACTAGCATATTAATAATTATAACATCATACGTTAATACATGCATATAGATTTCATGCGTTTTGGTTAGTTTATAAAGAGTTTTTGAAAGAAACGCCCCTATCAAGGGCGCTAAATTACAAGAAAACGACCATGACTAGGTCGTCAATTTCATATTTGACGCCCTGCACATGGACGTCAATTTCTTTTAATTACTAAATACCCTGTTTAAAATTATATATCTATTCAAACATGATCCTAAAAATAATGCATGATCAATCCCTTGTAATCCTGCTATTTTTCCTGCCACGATCATGTACCCTGTTTCCTGAAATTTTAGTATCTGAAAAATTGGTAAATTCCTGAATTCACGACCTTTTCCAGGTCGTCTCATGTTTAACTGACGCCCTAGACCAGGGCGCATATTGAAGAGACACGCCCCTGCCCAGGGCGCGTTTCTGTTAAAAATTCTAGATTATTAATATTCTGTAAATTAGAAATATTGAAAGGACGACTTCTATGTACGTCGTCAAATGTTATATAAACGCCCCTGATTAAGGCGTTAATTTCATGAAAAACGGCTTTACCAAAGTCGCTATTTTTCTGCATTACTATTTCACTAATTACTGTTAACCGAGAGCTTCATTATATATATATATATATATATATATATATATATATATCGGCACTATATTCCAGTCCGTGAATATAGTCCCATGTTTCATGATGTTTTATCACACTACCCTCAATTCTCATAGACATACAAGCTCTCCATTGGATATTCCGTTCCTTTGGACTAGCGAGTTAGTCATAGAGACCTCCGTAAGACTCCTCGCCGCCTTGGATTCCCTCAAGGCCGACTGAGCTGGTTGTACCATAAAAACCCATTACACAATCTTTGCCATGTCCCTCTATAGAAACATGAGAATTATCTTAATGAACGGGGAAGAATATGCCGTTATTATGCTGTTCTTATAAATCCCAATTCTATGTCAACATTGTTATGATGTTCTTGTAGACCCCAATTCTATATTAAACTTGATGTTCTTGTGACCCTCAATTCTATATTAAGAATGAGGATGTCTTGCCATTGAGGTGCTATTCATATGGACCTCAATTCTATATAAAAGAGTGTCTCTACTTACTTGTCATGGTACCCGAGTTAAGGGAACCAATTCCACCTAGTTTTATCGAAAGTGTGATTGTACCATTATTATCGCCTATTGGTGTCAAAAGTCATATTTTTGGACTCTAATCTCTCAAAGTTGTCTTACATGACTACAAGCTTGCTTATTGAAATTCCATGATGGCTATACACAAAAATGTGGATGTTAGAAATACATGACTAATGCCTGCGCATATAGGGCCCGATCTGGTCCTGGGAGGAGCACCCGAAAGTACTTGTGCCCATGGGAGTTGATTGATCACGGTATTGGCATTATACCGAAGTGCATGACTAGCTCGATTGAACATTCCACAAATCTTGTACTTGACTTGATATTACATGACTTGCGTGGCCCGAAAAAGGGTAATTACTTGCGTGCTTGAACGTGATAGCCAAATTTCATCTTGACATAATAAAGCACTTGCTTGAATATCTTGAGGTCATTTGATATAAGTTCTTGAAAGTTCATGACTAGTTCTTCCTGTTATCTTATTGTTATATCCTCTTTCTATCTTGTCGTTTTATGCGAGCATGCATAGCTATAGTGCATTCATGAAAGATGTAACTACTTAAACCCCTTGCTAGTTCCTGAGATATAATTTCCTACTGAGCGTTCACTCACTCCGTGTTTCCCTTACTTTTCAGGTAAGTCCGACGATGAGGGAAGTCAATCGGATGGGGAGAATCAAGAGTGAAAGAGCTAGAGCTTTTCCAAGTGTCATCTAGTCTTTTATATATTTCTTGAGTCAAATGTGTACTTTTCTTTTTGAATAGAGTATTGGGTTTGTAATAGACTATTTATTATGAAGAAATAAATGGATTGGGTTATCTTTACTTTTGCGCATCTCTATCTTTGTGTCGAATACACTACTACTCTGATTGACATGATTGATATAAACTCGTCACGCATCTCCGGGTATCTTCCGCTCTCGGGGCGTGACATTGTTGGTAGCAGGAAAGCAAAGCTGATATGCTATCACGTCCCGACGTGG
Organism: Amorphophallus konjac; assembly: GCA_022559845.1. Classification (NCBI taxonomy): domain Eukaryota; kingdom Viridiplantae; phylum Streptophyta; class Magnoliopsida; order Alismatales; family Araceae; genus Amorphophallus; species Amorphophallus konjac. The sequence continues at coordinate 161,602,144 of CM040128.1, read as the reverse complement.
AATATCGAGGGCGTGAGCGAGTCGTAAACAAGCGTGTCGATCAGAGCATGTACAATTTGATTTCTAAAGACAGAAATGAATGGGAAAATTATACTTTTATTCCATCAAAATGAAGTTTACATTACTAATTCATAAGCTATAAAGGCAAATACAAACTTCCAATCCAAAATACATCATTCTTGTAAAAACACTAATGATCTACATAAATCCTAGGGAAAAGAAAAAAATACCCTTTCACTCTTGTCCATTCCCTTGTTCGATTTCATTTCCTGCAACAATTTACCAAAACGTAGGGTGAGCAAAAAGCTCAGTAGGATTTTATATCTCTATAATCAGGCAATATTTAAGTATTTATCATTTTAGACTTTTTTCCAAGTAAATCGAGAAGTGTTTAAGATCATGAATAACGAGTAGGAAATTGTATACGGAATTTCAAGTAATAACATGATAACAAGGTTCCAAGATAATTTCAAGTATTGAATATTGAACATGTAAGGAATATCATGAAAGAATTTGACCATTTCATGCAAGTCAAATATATCATATAATTTCAAATAATTTCAAGTAACAAGTAAACAAGTACAATAACGAAGTGTGGAATGTTATAAATAATCTAGCAAGTCATGCACTTCGATGCAATGCCACACCATGGTCAATCAACTCCCATGGGCACAAGTACTTTCGGGTGCTCCTCCCAGGACCAGACCCGGCCCCATTAATGCCAGGCATTGGGTCGGTGGATCATAAGATCCCAAGTATGTTTAGACATCCACTTAACACTAAGCTCATTTGTAAAAAGTACAGATCTGGCAAAAATCTCAGAAGTAGCAAGAGAATTGAATAATAATTTTAAGGCATCCTGTTTGACGACATTAAGTCGTGGAATTCAAGAAAGAACGGTAACTAGGAAGAAAATGTTGTGTTAGATGGAAACAGTCTATCACCATGAAGTGTGGATCTAGAGGGGGGTGAATAGATCTATGGCCTAAATTAAAACCAATATAAGGCTCTAATGCGGAATTTAAGCCGATCTACAATATCACTAACTAGAATGCTGGATCTGAACAGAAACTAATCAATCTGTGAAGATAATCAGGAAATCCAGTCACACACCAGTTCAAGAGCAATCTCACAAACACAAGACACACAAGATTTTTAGGTGGTTCGATCAGGAGACCTACGTCCACCCCACACTCAACCAAGTGTGGCTCACTGCTGCGCAACACAGCTTGCGTCCGCTGGGCAATAAAGCTTAGCCTACAATCGCTCAGCTTCACAGCTTGCTGTCCGAGACCAAGTCTAGCCCGCTGAGGAGTTACAGCTTAACCTGTCCATAGGCTACACCTCTGCAAATCCGCTGGGGACTACCCGTCCAGAGGCAACACCTCTGCAAACAGTTGACACACAGCTTGAAGAAACAGTTTCGGAAAGTAAAAAATAGAAGCAATCGAAAATGAGAAAACCCAGAAGGGAAATAGCTCTCAATGAGCACACTCAACTCTGGTATCTGAACCAAGAGTCTGAGTAACAAGCTCTCGAACAAACTCTCTTAACTCAACTCTCTCAATCTTCTCTTCTCTCCTTTTTCTTCTCTGTTCTCGGTGGCTCTCAGCTTTTCTTCACTGTGGATCGTGCAGGCTGAAGTTCACACTCTGCTCTTCTGCTTCGATCAACCTTCTTCTGAGGAAGAAGACTTCCTTTTATACCAGCAGCACAGATAGGGCGTGTGTCTTCCACATTTCCCGCCTAGAGTATCTTGACCACGTGGCAGCATCCTGGCTCGTTGCTGTACACGTGTCACGTTCTGGACACCTCGTCCATCCTTGGATCACGAGCCATGTCATCAATCTCTGCAAAGAGTCCCTGTTAGTCAGCTGAAAGGAATATCAGTTTAAGACAGTAAAACTCTGTACATACTTTGTAGTATGTAATGTGCAGACATTGTATAGACTTGCTGAAGTGTAATGCAGTGTGCACAAGATGAAGTATGCACAAAAAAACTGAATGCACTAACATGCCGTCGACCATTGTACAGACTTCATGTTCACTATGCAGACGTTGTACAGACTTGCTAATGTGTAATGTAGAATGCATCAAGCAAAGTGTGTACATTGATGATGAATGCATAGACGTGCCGTCAACAGATGTGTGGACTAGGTGTACATGCGACAGCAGTGTATAGACATTGCGATGCCTAGTGTTTAAGGCATGATAACACAATGCACAATGTACAGACTATGCGTTATGCAACCAGACGATGTCTAGACTTTGATAAATTGATGCACAACAAAAAGACGCCTCCATCCTGGGCGTCAGTTTCAGAAGTGACGCCACTGTTGATGGGCGTCAAATTCTGAGAATAGTGGACTGTATAGACTTTCTATGGCATTGAGGCAACTATGACGATGTGCAGACTCTGCGTGCAACTAGCCAATGTGTAGACTTGGTGAGCATGCATCACACAATGTGCAGACTTCGTGTAATGCATGAAGAAGCAATGTATAGACTTAGACAGTCTTCAGCTCGTGCAATGCAGTGTACATACTTTAGAGATGATGCATGAACAAACGATGCAATGTACAGACTTGAGAAATGATGCATGCACAAGACAAAGATGTATAGACTTACGGTTATGCAGCCGGACAAATGAATGCACAAACAATGTATAGACTTGCTCATGGACAGTGCACAGAGAATGTATATACTTGAGTAAGGAATGTGCAGACTTGGTGCATGAAGCAAGGCAATGAGTAATGTATAGACTTGCATGATGTATGGACTTGCCAAAGGAAGGACTGTACAGGCTTGAGCAAAGCAAGGGTTGTACAGACTTGAGAGTGCACGATGTATAGACTTAAGCAAAGCAAGGGCTGTACAGACTTGGTCTGATGTATAGACTTTGAATGGCAGTCTATGTAACCAATGCATTGTACAGACTTTGTGTTTACAAAGGCAGGAAACATAAGTAAAGATCTAGGAGTGTATAGACTTGATATCGTGGAACACACAGGCTGTACAGACTTCACCGATGTATAGACTTGATGCACAAACACATCTCTGCGATGTATAGACTTCATCGATGTACAGACTTCGTTTCGTGCATGCTACAGGCCAATGTATGGACTTTGAATGAACGTGCATGCATTGTATAGACTTGAGTGATGCACAGCCGTATGCAATGTATAGACTTGACCAATGCATGAGACGCTGAGTGAGACGCTGGACGCTGTACAGACTTGGAGTCAATGCATGCTGCAATGCAATGTATAGACTTAAGCGTGCAGACAGGCCATTTGAATATATAGACTTGAGACATGTATGGACTTAACTACTCGCACCAGCAATGGACTGTGTAGACTTGTGTGTGCTGTGATGCAATGTATGGACATGTGTGTATGCAATGTGCAGACTTTGTGCAGTCTACAAGCAATGTGCAGACTTGTGTTCTAAACGATGCACAAGCACAACAAAATGTAATGTATAGACTCTGACTGCATGGAACACACAGACAATCTGATAAAGACAGTTTCATCAAAACATAAACAGTTTCCAATCAATCAAAACAAGCTGTTGCCAAAGAAGTAAAGTTTATTGTCAACATCATCAACACAGAGGAGTCACAACAATCTCCCCCTTTTTGATGATGGCAACATCCTATCATATAGAATAGCAACATCCTGTCATACAGATGTATTTTTGATGAAAGACATGATTTGTTAGTCAGATTTGTCATGCAGATGCTATGAATGCATGCTGAGAAATGAAAGCTAACTCCCTGCTAACAAGATCTCCCCCTTTGCCATAACATGATGCATAGATGCATACACTCCCCCTGGAATTTCACCAAACAGACAATATATTCTCCCCCTTTGCCATCAACAAAGAGGAGGGAAAGAAATTTACAAGGGAAGGAACGAGAGAAATCATCTGACTGGCATTCTGAACAAGTAGTTCAGGAATAAGCATTCTAAAGCACAGAGTCTTCAGTCATATGAATTTAGAAACAACTTTCAGATAGAGTTCTGATTTAAAGGTTATAGAATTTAGAGTTCATGCACTACAATCATTGGATAAGTTTACTGTGCATGATAATAGCAATAAACCAGAATCACATTTGAGCATGAGAGATTCAGTTTCAAAGTATCTTACTGTCTTAGACTCAGTAAAATTTGTTAAGAGATACCAGGTCATGTATTGAAATTAAACAATTTGACATACCTGAAATTTCTTTTTGAAGGAACACCATTTTCAATTTTAATTCATTAAGGGCATTCAGGTACCATTTGTCTTTTTGCATAAGGGTACACGTTTATCAGACGCCAGTACCCCTAGATACTCAACATGATGGACAATTCTGCCTATGATCACATCCAATAGGACTGATTTATACCTTTTTGTGTGAAGATACACGTTTATGAGACGCAGGTATCCCCAGGTACTCAGTGAAACCACCCTACTGTTTTGACCATTTATACAGAGATAACTGATACACATCATGACATAAGTGTTACCCATTTCTTTGATGGATCACTCAGTTTCTCAGTGATTTACCAGTCATTGCTCTGCCAACATTATTTTTCAATTATTTTTTCAAGATTTTTTAATATTTTTCTTAACTATCCTTTATTTGTTTCAGAATGACTTGTTTAAGGACAATCCACATACTTAGCTTCTCTAACATGATTTCAGGTGAGTTTTCAGATTTCAGATACCGTTAGCTTTGTCTAACATGTAATGAAATAATGGTTGAGAGCTATAATCAATTATCAACATTCTTATTTACTGATTGCAATCTTTAAACTCTGAAGTTTATAAAATTTAAACCATTAAGTCAGTCTTTAAGCAATTAAAATTCTTACGAGAAAGGAAGTATGTTTTCTATTGCTTAGAATTAGAACTGACTAACAGATTGCCATATTGTCAGACTCAACTCATTCAGGGTCAAAGGATGAATGAATTCAAGAGAGAAAAGGATTTTAGTTTCAATGAAGTTGATGACCTCTCTGAATTACATACAATACTCCCCCTGTCTGTATGCATGTAGTTTTGCAAATGAATGGCAAGAATTAGATGAGAGAGAGCTTAGACATAGGTCATGGATGAATGATATGCAATGAAAAAATATGTCATGAAACAATATGAATGTTATGCATGCATGGTCTAGTCTAACATTCAATCAACAACAGAGTTTTATTCAAACCAACTGAAATTTTATTCATCATGCTGAAATTTACACAAGCCAAGTTCTCTTCTAAGAAATTTGAACCTTTCATTCCCTAGTGGCTTAGTAAAGATATCAGCAATTTGTTTTTCTGTTTCAATAAAATTCAGTTCAATTTCCTTTTTATTGACAGCATCTCTAAGAAAATGGTGTTTGATCTCAATATGCTTAGTCCTAGAATGATGAACATGATTTTTAGCTAAACATATAGCACTAGTATTATCACACAACATTGGAATACATTCCAGTTTTATTTGATAATCAGCTAGTTGGTGCTTGATCCAAAGTACTTGGGCTGCACAGTTACCAGTTGCAACATATTTAGCTTCAGCTATGGACAAAGCAACTGTGTGTTGCTTCTTAGATGCCCAAGACACTAGACAACCACCTAAGAATTGACAGTAGCCACTAGTGCTTTTTCTATCTACTCGACACCCAGCATAGTCTGCATCAGTGTAGGCTAGAAGTTCTAACTCACACCTAGCAGGATACCATAGACCAAGCTCTTGGGTGCCTAATAGATACCTAAAAATTCTTTTCGCAGATTTAAGGTGTGATTCTTTAGGACTAGCCTGAAATCTAGAACATAAACACACTGCAAACTGAATATCAGGCCTAGATGCTGTAAGATATAAAAGGGATCCGATCATACCTCTATATATCTTTTGGTCCACTGGTTTACCTTGAGGATCTTCATCTAAGCTGGTCGAGGTACCCATTGGAGCAGCTATTTCTTTGAGGTCTGCCATCTTGTATTTCTTCAGTAAATCCCTTACGTACTTGGACTGAGTGATGAAGGTTCCATCCTTTGTCTGTGTAACCTGCAGTCCAAGAAATAATTTGAGCTCGCCCATTGAGCTCATTTCAAATTCATTAGTCATAACTTGAGAAAACTCCTCACACAGTTTGGGGTTAGTTGACCCAAAAACTATGTCAACCACATAAATTTGAACAATAAGTATATCTGGATGACTTACCTTTGTGAACAAAATTTGATCAACTACTCCTCTTGTGAAGTTCTTATCTATGAGAAATTTGCTCAACCTGTCATACCAAGCTCTAGGAGCTTGCTTAAGACCATAGAGAGCTTTACTAAGTTTATAAACATGATTGGGGAAGTCTAAACATTCAAAGCAAGGAGGCTGCCTTACATAGACATTCTCACTGATTTCCCCATTCAGAAAAGCAGATTTTACATCCATCTGTTGAAGATTTATTCCTAGGGAACATGCATAAGCCAATAAAATTTTGATTGCTTCTAACCTGGCTACAGGGGCAAAAGACTCTTCAAAGTCTATTCCAAATTCCTGATTATACCCCTGAGCTACAAGTCTGGCCTTATTCTTAATCACATTCCCTGATTCATCAGTTTTATTCCTGAAGACCCATTTAGTCCCTATGACTGTCTCATGATCAGGAGGTGGAACTAAGTGCCACACCTTATTCCTGTCAAATTGATTGAGCTCCTCATGCATAGCATTAATCCAATGCACATCCTTGATAGCACAGTCAATGGACTTGGGTTCTACATGTGATACAAAAGCATATGCATTCAGTTCATTTTGAATTCTTAAGTGGCCTCTAGTCCTAGGAGGGTCATGCAAATTGCCAATTACATTATCTACAAGATGATCTTTCAGATATCTAATGTTGACAATTTCATCATCATGAGTTTCATTTACCTCCCCCTGAACTGTAGGCTCTTCTCTAATAAGCTCTTCATTTTCTTCCTCATCTTCGGATTTGTCTGCAGGATTCCCTTCTTTCAGAATATCACCATTGTCTTCATTCCTGCATTGACCAATATTAGTCTTTACCAAAGATTCATCAAAAATAATATGTGGAGATTCTTCAACAGATTTGGAATTCAGATTATACACTCTATATGCCCGGGTGTTTTCCAAGTAACCAAGAAAAATTCCTGGTTCACCTTTAGGTTCAAATTTATCAAGGTCTCTTTTATCATTTATATGAATAAAGCATTTGCAGACAAAAACCTTAAAATGAGCAATTGAAGGTTTCTTACCATTTATGATCTCATAAGGTGTTTTCTGGGTAGAAGGTCTTACCATATCTCTGTTAATTACATAACGGGCAGTATTTACAGCTTTAGCCCAGAACTTCCTTGGCAGACCACCTTCAACCAAGAGTGTTCGACCCATCTCCACTAGGGTTCTGTTTCTCCTCTCCACAACTCCATTCTGCTCGGGTGTCCTTAGTGAGGAGAGCTTGTGATGAATTCCATTTGTCCTGCAGAAATCCTCAAACTGTGAGTTTTCAAACTCACCTCCATGATCAGTTAAAATGTTTTCAATTTTCTGGTTTATCTTAAGATAGAACTCCTGAAATTCTGTGAATGCATCACTTTTCTGTGACAAGAAATATACCCAAGTGTACCTAGAGAAGTCATCTACCATGACAAACCCATACCTCTTCCCTGATAAGCTGACAGACCTAGTTGGCCCAAAAAGGTCCATGTGTATCAGCTCATAGGGTTTAGAGGATAAATCTTATGTTCTAGATTTGAATGACTTCCTAGTTAACTTTGACTGAGTACATGCATCACAGAGTTTATTTTCTTTCTTAAAGGAAACTTCAAGAAGTTCTCTAACCATGCTGTGCTTATTCAATTTATGCAATACTGTGTAACTAGCATGGCCTAACCTACGATGCCATAAGAAAGCTAAATCTTCATTGCTAGCAGTAAGGCATAGGTTAGAATGTTGTATATCATCTAAGTCTATCATGTAAGTATTATTTATTCTTTTACCAGAAAATTTAACAATTTCAGAATCAGGTTCAAAAACTTTACAGCATTGAGATTCAAAAAGAACTTTGTATCCTTTATCACATAACTGGCTGATGCTAAGTAAATTGTATGCTAAACCTTCAACCAGCATGACATCTTCAATGCAACAGGTAGTACACTTACCTACCTTACCTGTCCCGACAATTCTACCTTTTGTGTTGCTACCAAAGGTGACAAGGCCTCCATGTTTCTCTGTTAGCATGCAGAACTTGGCCCTATCTCCTGTCATATGCCTGGAGCAGCCACTATCCAAGTACCACAGATTGTTCTTAGCTGCCAGGCATACCTGCACACACAATCAGGTAGAGAAGTTTGGAACCCAAGTCTGATTGGGCTCCAGAGCAGATGAAATGCAGTTAAAACATGAAAGCAAGCTTTTAGGAATCCACATTTGTTTAAAAGAATTTTGTTCAGTGGATGCTCTAGATTTCTCTTTGTTGTTTTTCTTCTTATTTGCACCAGCACGATTATTGACAATGTTGTTACTTCTGTGCCAGTGCCTTGGCCAGGGTGTATTCACGAAACTTTGGCCATAGTAATCTTTGGGCTGGCTGAAGAAATGTTGGTTCCTAGGTGTCCAATTGCCATACCCACCAACCCAATTTCAGGTGTAAGGTCTATAAGACCATGTAGCCTGATGTCCATGACCTGTAAACCTTCCCTGAGTCCTAGTCCACCATGACCTATTTGGATAGGTTGACTATGCAGTGTAGTAGGACTGGGCTCTAGATTGATAGAAATGTTTGGGTTGAGCTCTAAAAGCATTATGTCTTCCCTTCACCTTGGACCCTGCTGACCTATTCACAGGTGTGTATTGGGTCTTCTTCTGAGATGGTGATGATGGTGGAGACTTGGTAACATTAACATGGGGTTTATGTGCATGTGTAGGCTGACCCCTCACCTGAGACTGAGCTTTAGGATTTTGCTTGGATGTACCAGCTCTACTAGGCTCACTAATCTTTTGTTTGCCCTTCTCCTCAGCACTGAGCTTCTTCAGATTTACAGTTTTATTCACAGAAGTTTTTGAATACATGTTAATCAGAGGTCCTTTCTCTTTTTGTGCGACAAATGAAATAGTCTTCATTCCAAAACTTTTTGTTGCACTAGAATTAAATCCAAGGCCCTCTTTCCTGAAATTGACTTTTGACCCTAACAAAGCATTTAGGTTGTCTGAACCTTGGGTCATTTTCTCAATAATTTTCAGCTTGTCCTCATTATCTTTCTGAATATCTTCAATGGATTTCTTCAGTTCGATGTTCACACTTAGGATAGCTTCATATTTTTCACTCACAATTTTCATCTCACTCTCATATTTCTGTATTTTCAATTTCCATTCATCAATTTCTTTTTCTAACCTCTCATTTTCTTCTTTAGAGGCTTTTAACTCATACTTGATTTCTTCTATTTCAGAGCATGTGAGTTTCAGCTTATTATTCTCAGATTCAAGGCATGCAATTTTATCAGTTAGAGTTGTGTCATTTTGCATGGAATTTATTTTTCTTCTTAGATGCCTATTTTCCTTTCTGATATCATCTGCTTTATCAGCTATTTCATGATAGGAATCTACCCAATCAGCAAAGGTAAAATTATCGAATCGCGAGGATACCTCATCTGCGTCTTCCTCTCTGTCTTCAGAGCTGGTTGCCATGAGGCAAATAGGCTTTTCTGATTCTCCCTCACTGTCTGAGCTGTTGCTCAAGCTACCTTCGTCCTCATCACTCGAGGTACTCACCATGGCTTTCCCTTTAGTGTTCTTTTTCTTGGACTTGTGTAGTGCCCCAGAATTTATATAAGTATTTTCTAGATTATTTAATAATTTTTTGGAATTTATTTGTAATTTATAAGGGCTAAAGAGAATTATAAAAGGATTATTGAACTTTTAGAAGGCCCAATGAATTAACCTAGCCTGTTTAAAGAAGCCCAAAAGGTTTTAAGGACCAAGCCCAATTGGGTTGGCCCATATTCTAGAAGGTCATTAAGGATAAATACTAATCACATATATATATATATTTAAATGGATAAACGAATAAAAGAGTTTTACTTGTTTAAAACTCTAGCTGCATTGACTGTAACGGTCCATCGGGCGACCGTCACAGCCAAGTAACGCATGAGAGCTAGACCGTTACACTATGTGTATTCTGTGAGTTGAAGAGTTTGAGACATGTTGAACTCTGAGAACAAGAAATGTAACGGTCTATCGTGAGACCGTCACATGTCTCTAACGCACTGGCCGTAGACCGTTACATCCTGTTAGTTCCGTAAAAGAAAGAACAAGTACAAAGATTAAAACTTTGGACTCTTATCCACTAAGGATCGACTTGGGAAGAGTTATAATAATACTGAGGACTCTTAGAGATTAGATTTTGACCAAACAAGGACTCTAGAATCGATCTAATCCTCAAACCCTAGCCTAAACTCAATAAATAGGGCATAGTTCTAAACTATGCGACCCTTACTTTTTGGACGTAAAGAATCAAGGTAAGGAGTCATTATCTCAGGTAAGCTCTTTAGAAGTATTTGTTTACAATACTTTAGACTAACTCCCCTCCAAATTTAACATCTTTAGGTCAAGAGGTCGTGGAGTTAGAGCCCAAGGAAGTTGCTGAAAAAGTCATAGAAGAAGGAAATCTAGGGCAGGATTCTCAATCCAAATCAAAAGCAACAGCCTAAGTTAAGAGGTAGGTTATCTCATGAACGGCAAAAACAACCGGATAGGACTAAAAGCCCTCTGGTTCAAGTGATTTCCATGCATTATAGATCATTGATTTCATGATTTTACTACTTCTATGCATTACATGCATCCCTTAGCCTTAATTGGACATGCCAAAGATGTATCTTGTCGAATTCATTTATACCTAAGCATGTAGTTGGCCTACACTACGTTATCATGTCTAGGGATTCATGGTATTTTAATTATGGACATGATATGAATCGATCTCTTTATGTTTTATCTAGTTTTCTGTCAGCCGATACTATAACGCATCAGCGTAGGACCGTCAGACTCATATAACGGCCCTACGACAGACCGTCACACACCCTGCTGTTTTGGATTTTCACTGTTGTCTCTAACGCACTGGGACAGACGCGTTACGTTCATGTAACGGCTGGATCTAGACCGTCACGTTCACTGTGACGCCCCACCTCCAGACCGCCAGAGTCTGTGTTCTGCCAACCCTAAGACAGAATATAACTTGCCAATATTATTTATTGTTAAGCCTAGTTACTTAAGTTTTAACTTGATCATGTGATTTTAAGGTTATTTGATTATTCATATTAGTTATTGCCTGTTTTGGTATCTCACTTTTACTTGAGTTATGTTAATTTCATGAAGCCAAATTATATAGTTTTGTATTATAAAGCATGAATTTTTAACGTTGTATTGACATAGTTTTTCATCATGATTTCACACGGATTATACATATCTCTCTCTGTCAATAGAGTCATTTCTATAAGTACATGGAACATATTCTGGTATGTTGCCATTAGTTCACACTTTGCACTTTAGGAACACCATCTTGGACATGAGGACCTCTCTATTGGATATTCCTTCCAATGGACTAGGAAATCATTGTTTCAAGGCCTCCGTAATTCTCCGCGAGCATGGGATTCTCACTAGGACGCCGAGTTGGTTGTACCATCAAAGCCCAATAACTAGAATACACTATCGTTATTTTCTGGATCTTTTAATGTGACGGCCTTGCACTGGACCGTCAGGCTCACGTAACGGCCCAATGCCCGACCGTCACATTTCACTGAGTCTAAACTACTATGCTGGACTATGGTCACTGTAACGGCCCATTATGGGCGCGTTACATAGTGTAACGGCCTAGAAATGACCGTTACATAGCTTGTATATGTTAACCCAAGGTTTGACCAAGGGTTGATATTTCAATGATTCTAGACAAACCTTGATGATCTAGAACTTATCATATTGCTTAATAGACTTAATGTAATGGCTGAAAGTTAAGGAAATATACCGTTATGCTACCGATTTATTCTATAAGCATAACATAGTTTAAATGTCATTCTTGATCTCATATATTCAAATTAAAGCATTCATTCATTGATTATTATTACCATGGAATTATTGAACTTATTACATTCTTGGCCATACTTTACTGTTACATGCGTGAAAGTAGCTTAATTTATAACTGAAGATGCGATCGAGCACTGATTATGTTCAAGGGCTCTATGCTAGTCCCCTCGGCTGATTGCCGGAAACATACTATTTTATAAGCCATGGGGTATGATGCTACTGGCGTTGCATTGCGCTGGGAGTACTATTTCTATAAATAAGTGAATATCCACGGCACGACATGACTTTCTTGCTTGATATTCCACAGAAATTCATGAACTATGTACTCAAAAGAGACTGGTATGATGAATATGTGGCTTGCTAGTACAATCTCGTTACATTCTTGTTCATGGAAGGCCAATATCATGTTCTTGTTATATTCTTGCTAGTTCATTCTTGATCATTCTATCTCACATGATTATCTTATTACTTTGGTTTAAATGCGTGATCGATTTGCATTCGCATGATTTTACCTTATTCTTTAGAGCTAAATTGTTAATTACGTTAATAGTGCCTTCATGTTGATGCGAAGATACCTACTGGGCAAGTGTGCTCATTACCTATTTCCAGTATTTTTCAGGAGATGGAAATAGTTCGAATTCGGATTCGGGTGATTCAAGTAGCGGGTCCGAGAGCGATTGAATGTTGTTATTACAAGAGTGAAGACATAGGAAGTTTATAATGTCTAGATTGAGTTAATGTAATATTCCTATTTCTTGAGTCTAGTAGAATGAAAATCAAATTAGTGATTGTATCTTTGAATATTGAGCATTATGATATGAAGTTGAAGTTGATTAAATCTGTGCAATTGCATTTACTTGTGTGATTGTCTCGTGCTCTGATTGATTCTTGCTTTCAAGAGGCTTACCATGCCAGCTGTTCGCGCTCCCCGAGTGAGTCTTCCGCTGTAATAAAGGCTCGGGGTGTGATAGTTAAGTTGGTATCAGAGCCTAAGTCTCAAGACTTAGGGAAAAGAATCATGTCATAGGATAAGTCCAAGGTTTAAAGACCCATACCTATGAACTAAGGAAGAAATTCCACACCCATGTGAGGATTGGGTAGAACCCGGGATAAGATAACAAATTAACTTTAAGAATTATTTTGTTCATTCCAATTTCATGAGAAATAACAAGTTGTTATTTTCTCTCAGGTACCCTATTTTCCGAATGGCTCATCGTGTAGATTGGGACGGTATGCAACAAACTATTGCCGGCCTCACCCAGGCATTGCAGACTATAGCACAAGGTGGTGTAGGGGCAAGGGCTGGTGACCTTCATCGTAATTTCTGGAGTCTAAATCCTCCGCATTTCTATGGATCTTCCAATCCAGACGAAGCAGAAAATTGGATCGATGAGATGAATCGTATATTTGATGTCATACAATGCACTGATCAGGAGAAAGTCCATCTAGCAACGTTCAATTAAATAAGGACGCCCGTACTTGGTGGAAATCAACTCCGGCACCTCCGACCGATGCGCCACATACATGGAATGCTTTTCTCACTTTATTTCGTGCCAAGTATTTCTTCGAACTTGTGAAGGAAAGGAAGGCTATGGAGTTTGCCTCCCTTCGTCAAGGGATGATGTCAGTAGCATAGTACGAGTTGCAGTTTTCAAGACTAGCACCATATGCACCACACCTTATTAGTACGGAATTATTAAAGGCGAACCGATTTATGGACGGGTTACGGCCCGATTTCATTCAGCAACTAGGGACACAGAATATCCGCACTTATGCGGAGATGGTTCAAAGGGCATATTTATGCGAGAGGACCTTTGGAATTATTTCACACCTCTTCTTCCCTCTTCATTTCTTGAAGCTCCTACTATTAGATGTAGGCTGAGAGCAGTACTAAATGAAACAAATATCCACACTCCTCGTGGCTTTATTTCTCTTCTTGTGTCTATCATGATTACTTGGGAAATCTGGAAATTCAGATGTCGTGCAAGGTATGATAACAAAAGAGAAAATGCTATGCTGATTTCGGATTTGATCCTTGCAGATATTACTCAAATTATGAATCAGGTTAGATTCATTCATGGTGTTAGCCCTGATTATCTGATACTTGCACAAGATTTTGGTATAACAATAAAGTGCAGTCGTTTAGAATACTTTGTAGTTCGGTGGACTGCTCCTTCTATTAATTTTTCTCTCAATGTGGATGGGGCTAGAAAGGGTAATCCTGGTCCCTCAGGAGGCGGAGGCTGCTTCAGAAATTCTAATGGTCAGTTCAAGCTGGGTTTTTCCTACTATTATGGATTTGGTACAAATATGGTGGCTGAAGGTCGAGCTCTCCTTGATGGTCTTCGATTAGCTCAATCAAATGGTATTCAGTTATCTATCATTTTTACCGACTCGATGGTTCTTGTTGAGTTGCTGCAGAACAAAAAAGAACCTCCATGGTCTCTTCTTCCTTGGTGGAAAAGTTTGAAATTCCATTTCTCGATTTGCAACTGTCCCATTACTCATTCTTTCAGAGAAGCAAACCAGTGTGCTGATGCATTAGCAAACTATGCAGTCTGTATGGGCAGAAATTTGGAATTCTCATCTATTGGAGAGTTGCCATTGTTAGCAAAAGGATATGCATTACTGATGCAATTGGCATTCCTAATTTTCGTAGAAGGCATGTATAGCTAATTTTACTCTTTCATTGTACTACAGAGGCATGTCCTCTCATGACTTGTATACACTTTGATATAGCAATAAAATATAGCATCTAATGGTGGATAGGTGGAGTGAGAACATTCCCTTCCTCTGGAACGGGGGTGCACTCTCCCTTCTTCCTGTTAGATGACTTGGTTCAAAACAAAAAAAAAGGTCGAAAGGTTGAAAGGAAAGGGAGAAGAATCTAGCCGGCGCTCAGATCGGCATTATAAGAAAGTGAAGTTTAGCATCACGGAACCATACAAAAGCCGTGATAACAAGAAAAGATCAAGGAACGGGAAGGGTGGAAGTTCCCAAAGAATAGTAAAAAGGTTAAAGAAGAGAAGGAGCAAGTCGCCTCGGCGTGCACCTTTTGTGAGAAATTCGGCCACTCGGCTGAAGAATGCTAGAAGCGCCTAGGTGCTTGTTTGCGTTGTGGAAGTAGGGAGCATCGTATGCTAGATTGCCCCCTTATGAAAGATCAATCAAATAACGGAGGACGTAGGAGGCAGGCTCGCCTCAATGCAGTTATAGATGAAGAAGAAGCACCCAAGGATCAAAATGACGGGCTTATGGAAGGTACTCTTCAAATTTGTTCTCGTCCTGCATTCGTGCTATTCGATACTGGTGCTTCTCATTCTTTTATCTCCACCACTTTGACAAACACCTTACCAACTGCATCAGTTCCCCTACCTTTTAGATCTCGCTATTACTACACCTTTAGGATCTGGAACTAAGCTTACCAAGTATTATCTCGATTGTGAGGTGTTAGTAGAAGGACACAATCTCCCCGCAAACTTAGTATGCCTCGATATGAAAGGTTATGATGCCATTTTAGGGGTATATTGGCTTGTAGACCATGATGCTTACATCAACTGTCGAAATAGAATTATATCTTTCCGAAAGCCTGGTCTTCCAAGATTTTCTCTTCTTGGCATCAAATACAAGAAGCATCCTACCATTATATCTTCTCTTCACGTCTGCAAACTTATCTCGAAAGGACGTGAAGTTTTTCATGCTTCAGTCATTGTCACCGAATCTAAGGAAATTATCCTAGCAAACATTCCTATTGCAAATGAATTCCCTGACGTGTTCCCATCCGAACTACCTAGTTTACCGCCCGAGAGGGAAGTAAACTTTACCATTGAACTCATTCCAGGTGCAGCACCTGTTTCTATAGCCCCTTACAGGATGTCCCCCATAGAACTTAAGGAACTAAAGAAGCAATTACAGGAACTTCTAGACAAGGGTTTCATTAGACCTAGCACATCCCCTTGGGGTGCGCCTGTTCTATTTGTCAAGAAGAAGGATGGTTCTCTCAGGTTATACATCGATTACCGGCGACTGAATCAGCTTACAATCAAAAATAAATATCCATTGCCGCGTATTGATGAGCTCTTCGATCAGCTTTCGGGAGCAGAATATTTTTCAAAGATTGACCTCAGATCAGGTTATCATCAGCTTAGAATCAAAGAATAGGACATTTATAAATCGGCTTTTCGAAGTCGTTATGGCCACTATGAATTCGTGGTAATGCCATTTGGGTTAACTAATGCCCCAGCAGCATTCATGCAACTTATGAACAGTGTCTTCCAGCCATATTTAGACCAATTCATCATCATCTTCATCGATGATATCCTGATATACTCCAAGATAAAAGAAGAACATGAAGAACATCTAAGGATAGCTTTGCAAACACTTAGAGAACACAAGCTATATGTCAAACTCAATAAGTGTGAATTCTGGCTCAAGGATGTCTCATTCCTAGGCCACATTATTTCAAAAGAAGGTATTGCTATGGATCCTTCTAAGGTAGAATCTGTCAGAGATTGGAGTCGGCCAACGACTATATCTGAAGTAAGAAGCTTTTTGGGTCTAGCTGGTTATTATAAGAGATTCATAAAGGACTTCTCAAAGATCGCGGTTCCTTAACTAGACTTACTAGAAAAGAAAATCCTTTTATCTGGTCGAAGGACTGTGAAAAGAGTTTCCAAAGTCTTAAGAATCATCTTACAACAGCCCCTATTTTATCACTACCAATGGAGGGTGGTGGATTTGAAGTATATACGGATGCATCGGGGATTGGCTTAGGATGTGTCCTTATGCAGAATGGAAAAGTGATTTGCTATTCTTCAAGACAATTGAAGCGTCACGAAGAAAATTATCCTGTACATGATTTAGAATTGGCAGCAGTGATCTTCGCCTTGAAAATTTGGCGTCATTATCTTTATGGAGAAAAGTTCATGATCTACTCAGACCACAAGAGCTTGAAATATCTATTTTCTCAAAAGGAGCTCAATATGAGGCAAAGGAGGTGGTTAGAACATCTCAAGGACTTTGACTTTGCTATTCAATATCATCTTGGCAAGGCTAATGCTGTAGCAGATGCACTTAACAGGAAACCAATGGGTATGTTATCAAGTCTCATGATTAGTGTAACTAACCTTATTCCTCAGTTTGTTCAGTTGAATTTAGATGTTGACATTAAGGAAGAAGATTGCTTTATAGCTAATATCTGAGCTCAACCTACATTAATAGAGGATTTGGCCAAGTTACAAGAGGATGACCCAATTTTACTGGAAATTAAGGCCAATATTGAACAGAGACCATATTTTTCTATTTCTAATGATGGAAGATTGCTATTCAAGGGCCGAATGTGTATACCGGATCACGAGGATACAAAGAAATTGATCTTAGAAGAAGCACATAAATCAAAGTACACCATTCATCCAGGAGGTACGAAGATGTATCAGGATCTCAAAAGAAACTTTTGGTGGCCCAATATGAAGAGGGAAGTAGCTGATTTTGTGTCTCGCTGTCTCACTTGCCAACAAGTTAAAGCGGAACATTTCAGACCTGCAGGAAAATTACAGCCCTTAGTATTCCAGAATGGAAATGAGAGAGTATAGGAATGGATTTCATTATGGGATTACCTAAGACAAGAGGAGGACATGATGGCATATGGGTAATCATAGATCGATTAACTAAATCTGTACATTTCATACCAATAAAGAGTCGATGGTCTGTGGATATCTTGGCAGCATTATACATCAAAGAAATTGTTAGGCTACATGGTGTCCCTGTCTCTATTGTATCAGATAGAGATCCTCGATTTACATCACAATTCTAGAAGGGCCTACAACATTCACTGGGGACTAGATTAAATTTTAGCACAGCATTTCATCCACAAACGGATGGTTAGGCGGAAAGAACGAATCAGGTAGTAGAAGACATGCTCAGGGCTTGTGTCATTGATTTTGGAGGAAGTTGGCATGATCACTTGCCTCTAGTGGAATTTGCATATAATAATAGCTATCAAGCAAGCATACAAATGGCACATTTCGAAGCTCTATATGGGAAGAGTTGTCGATCTCCAATATGTTGGAATGAAATCGGGGAAAGGCAATTTCTAGGCCCCGACCTAATCAGAGATTCTATAGAAAATATCAAACTCATCCAGGAAAGAATGAAAATGGCTCAAGATAGGCAGAAATCTTATGCCGACAATCGAAGGCACGACTTGGAATTTCAAGTAGGAGAACATGTATATCTAAAGGTTTCTCCGGGTCGTGGTATTCGAAGATTTGGCATTAAAAGAAAGCTAACTCCTAGATTTATTGGCCCATTTGAAATTCTTGAAAGGGTCGGTGAAGTGGCTTATAGATTGGCTTTACCTCCACAATTAGCAGGAGTACATGACGTATTTCACGTCTCTATGCTAAAGAAGTATGTATATGATCCTGACCATATTATCACTTATGACAACCTGGAGATTCAGAAGGACTTAACATATGAGCAAACGCCAATAAAGATTCTGGATCGGGAAGTGCGTCAATTAAGGAATAAAGTTATTCCTATGGTCAAGATCCAATGGAAGAAAACATGGCCATATGAAGCAACATGGGAAACCGAAGCAGCTATGCGGAAAAGATTCCCAGAATTATTCAACTGTAAGTACACTCTCCACAATCCATGTATTGAATTTGGGGACCAAATTCTTTTAAGTGGGGGAGGGTGTAGTGCCCTAGAATTTATATAAGTATTTTCTAGATTATTTAATAATTTTCTAGAATTTATTTGTAATTTATAAGGGCTAAAGAGAATTATAAAAAGATTATTGAACTTTTAGAAGGCCCAATGAATTAACCTAGCCTGTTTAAAGAAGCCCAAAAGGTTTTAAGGACCAAGCCCAATTGGGTTGGCCCATATTATAGAAGGTCATTAAGGATAAATACTAATCACATATATATATATTTAAATGGATAAAAGAATAAAAGAGTTTTACTTATTTAAAACTCTAGCTACGTTGACTGTAACGGTCCATCGGGCAACCGTCACAGCCAAGTAACGCATGAGAGCTAGACCGTTACACTATGTGTATTCTGTGAGTTGAAGAGTTTGAGACATGTTGAACTCTGAGAACAAGAAATGTAACGGTCTATCGTGAGACCGGCACATGCCTCTAACGCACTGGCCGTAGACCGTTACATCCTGTTAGTTCCGTAAAAGAAAGAACAAGTACAAAGATTAAAACTTTGCACTCTTATCCACTAAGGATCGACTTGGGAAGAGTTATAATAATACTGAGGATCTTAGAGATTAGATTATGACCAAATAAGGACTCTAGAATCGATCGAATCCTCAAACCCTAGCCTAAACTCTATAAATAGGGCATAGTTCTGAACTATGTGACCCTTACTTTTTGGACGTAAAGAATCAAGGTAAGGAGTCATTATCTCAGGTAAGTTCTTTAGAAGTATTTGTTTACAATACTTTAGACTAACTCCCCGCCAAATTTAACATCTTTAGGTCAAGAGGTCGTGGAGTTAGAGCCCAAGGAAGTTACTGAAAAAGTCACAGAAGAAGGAAATCTAGGGTAGGATTCTCAATCCAAATCAGAAGCAACAGCCTAAGTTAAGAGGTAGGTTATCTCATGAACGACAAAAACAACCTGATAGGACTAAAAGCCCTCTGGTTCAAGTGATTTCCATGCATTATAGATCATTGATTTCATGATTTTACTACTTCTATACATTACATGCATCCCTTAGCCTTAATTGGACATGCCAAAGATGTATCTTGTCTAATTCATTTATACCTAAGCATGTAGTTGGCATACACTACGTTATCATGTCTAGGGATTCATAGTATTTTAATTATGGACATGATATGAATCGATCTCTTTATGTTTTATCTAGTTTTCTATCAGCAGATACTGTAACGCATCAGCGTAGGACCGTCACACTCATATAACGGCCCTACGACAGACCGTCACACACCCTGCAGTTTTGAATTTTCACTGTTGTCTCTAACGCACTGGGACAGACGCGTTACGTTCATGTAACGGCTGGATCCAGACCGTCACGTTCACTGTGACGCCCCACCTCCAGACCGTCAGAGTCTGTGTTCTGCCAACCCTAAGACAGAATATAACTTGCCAATATTATTTATTGTTAAGCCTAGTTACTTAAGTTTTAACCTGATCATGTGATTTTAAGGTTATTTGATTATTCATATTAGTTATTGCCTGTTTTGGTATCTCACTTTTACTTGAGTTATGTTAATTTCATGAAGCCAAATTATATAGTTTTGTATTATAAAGCATGACTTTTTAACGTTGTATTGACAGAGTTTTTCATCATGATTTCACACTGATTATACATATCTCTCTCTGTCAATAGAGTCATTTCTATAAGTACATGGCACATATTCCGGTATGTTGTTATTAGTTCACACTTTGCACTTTAGGAACACCATCTTGGACATGAGGACCTCTCTATTGGATATTCCTTCCAACGGACTAAGAAATCATTGTTTCAAGGCCTCCGTAATTCTCCGCGAGCCTGGGATTCCCACTAGGACGCCGAGTTGGTTATACCATCAAAGCCCAATAACTAGAATACACTATCGTTGTTTTCTGGATCTTATAATGTAATGGCCTTGCACTGGACCGTCGGGCTCACGTAACGGCCCAATGCCCGACCGTCACATTTCACTGAGTCTAAACTAGGATGCTGGACTCTGGTCACTGTAACGGCCCATTATGGACGCGTTACATAGTGTAACGGCCCAGTAAACGACCGTTACATAGCATGTATATGTTAACCCAAGGTTTGACCAAGGGTTGATATTTCAATAATTCTAGACAAACCTTGATGATCTAGAACTTATCATATTGCTTAATAGACTTAATGTAATGGATGAAAGTTAAGGAAATATACCGTTATGCTGCCGATTTATTCTATAAGCATAACATAGTTTAAATGTCATTCTTGATCTCATATTTTCAAATTAAAGCATTCATTCATTGATTATTGTTACCATGGAATTATTGAACTTATTACATTCGTGGCCATACTTTACTGTTACATGCGTGGAAGTAGCTTAATTTATAACTGAAGATGCGATCGAGCACTGATTGTGTTCAAGGGCTCTATGCTAGTCCCCTCGGCTGATTACCGGAAACATACTATTTTATAAACCATGGGGTATGATGCTACTGGCGTCGCATTGCGCTGGGAGTAATATTTCTATAAATAAGTGAAGATCCACGGCACGACATGACTTTCTTGCTTGATATTCCACAGAAATTCACGAACTATGTACTCAAAAGAGATTAATGTGATGCATATGTGGCTGGCTAGTACAATCTCGTTACATTCTTGTTCATGGAAGGCCTATATCATGTTCTTGTTATATTCTTGCTAGTTCATTCTTGATCATTCTATCTTACATGATTATCTTGTTACTTTGGTTTAAACGCGTGATCGATTCGCATTCGCATGATTTTACCTTATTCTTTAGAGCTAAATTGTTAATTACGTTAATAGTGCCTTCATGTTGATGCGAAGATACCTACTGGGCAAGTGTGCTCATTACCTATTTCCAATATTTTTCAGGAGATGGAAATAGTTTGAATTCGGATTCGGGTGATTCAAGTAGCGGGTCCGAGAGCGATTGAATGTTGTTATTACAAGAGTGAAGACATAGGAAGTTTATAATGTCTAGATTGAGTCAATGTAATTTTCCTATTTCTTGAGTCTAGTAGAATGAAAATCAAATTAGTGATTGTATATTTGAATATTGAGCATTATGATATGAAGTTGAAGTTGATTAAATCCTGTGCAATTGCATTTACTTATGTGATTGTCTCGCGCTCTGATTGATTCTTTCTTGCAAGAGGCTTACCATGTCAGCTGTTCGCGCTCCCCGAGTGAGTCTTCCGCTGTAATAAAGGCTCGGGGCGTGACAACTTGTGCTTGAGCTTCTGATTCTCCGAAAAATCAACTTTTAGGTGTCCAGCCTTCCTGCATTGGTAACACACATTAGATTCAGTTTGCTTAGCAGGATTAGATTTATACCTTTTATCTCGTCGGCCACCACTATAGTTTCTTCGGCTGAATCGCCTTCCTTTTTTCCTAGGGAACCGCCTGAATTCCCTGGTGATCATTGCTATATCATCACCTACTATTTCTTCTCCAGACAGGCTCTCTTCGGATGATGATCCATTACTGCTGGATCGGCTGGATTTGCTGGCACCAGCCTTCAGTGCAATCAGTTTCTCTTCTTCTCAGCTTCATCTATCTTCGACAGATTAATTTCATAAGCCTTCAGCGAACCAATTAACTCATCTGCCCTGGTGTTGCGCAGATCCCTCGACTCTTCCATTACAGTAGCTTTAGTGTGCCAAACATGAGTCAGGGAACGCAGGATTTTCCTTACAATGTCATATTCTGAGTATGTCTTCCCAATACCTCTGAGACCGTTTGTGATGATTGTCAGTCGAGCATACATCTCCTTGATGGTCTCATTGGGCTTCATCTTGAAGGCTTCATACTCTGACACCAGGAGGTTCGCCTTCGTCTCTTTGACCTGAGAGGTCCCTTCATAGATGACCTCCAACGTATCCCACATCTGTTTAGCTGAAGTGCAAGATGATACATGGGAAAACTCTGTGGGGTGCAGAGCGCACTGAATAGCATTGATGGCGCTCCAGTTCATAGTAGACCTTCGGATCACTTCTTTGGTCCAGACATCCTCATTCGGGGATAGCTCAAAAGGTCCCTTACTCACCACCTTCCAAATCTCGTAGTCCTTTGCCCTTAAAAAGACTTGCATACGATTCTTCTAGTATGCATAATTTGATTCATCGAAGTAAGGGGGCTTGGTGGTAGAATGTCCCTCAGCAATCATCCCTCGAGCATCCATCTGCACCTTCCTCTTCGGGCTGTAAGTCCCTGTAGAAAAGTTAGGCTCTGATACCAACTGTTGTGTTAGATGGAAACAGTCTATCACCACGAAGTGTGGATCTAGAGGGGGGTGAATAGATCTATGGCCTAAATTAGAACCAATATAAGGCTCTAATGCGGAATTTAAGCTGATCTACAATATCACTAACTAGAATGCTGGATCTGAACAGAAACTAATCAATCTGTGAAGATAATCAGGAAATCCAGTCACACACCAGTTCAAGAGCAATCTCACAAACACAAGACACACAAGATTTTTAGGTGGTTCGGTCAGGAGACCTACGTCCACCCCACACTCAACCAAGTGTGGCTCACTGCTGCGCAACACAGCTTGCGTCCACTGAGCAATACAGCTTAGCCTACAACCGCTGAGCTTCACAGCTTGCTGTCCGAGACCAAGTCTCGCCCGCTGAGAAGTTACAGCTTAACCTGTCCAGAGGCTACACCTCTGCAAATCCGCTAGGGACTACAGCTTACCCGTCCAGAGGCAACACCTCTGCAAACAGCTGACACACAGCTTGAAGAAATAGTTTCGGAAAGCAAAAAATAGAAGCAAACGAAAATGAGAAAACCCAGAAGGGAAATAGCTCTCAATGAGCACACTCAACTCTGGTATCTGAACCAAGAGTCTGAGTAACAAGCTCTCGAACAAACTCTCTCAACTCAACTCTCTCAATCTTCTCTTCTCTCCTTTTTCTTCTCTGTTCTCGGTGGCTCTCAGCTTTTCTTCTCTGTGGATCGTGCAGGCTGAAGTTCACACTCTGCTCTTCTGCTTCGATCAACCTTCTTCTGAGGAAGAAGACTTCCTTTTATACCAGCAGCACAGATAGAGCATGTGTCTTCCACATTTCTCGCCCAGAGTATCTTGACCACGTGGCAGCATCCTGGCTCGTTGCTGTACATGTGTCATGTTCTGGACACCTCGTCCATCCTTGGATCACGAGCCATGTCATCAATCTCTACAAAGAGTCCCTGTCAGTCAGTCAAAAGGAATATCAGTTTAAGACAGTAAAACTCTGTACAAACTTTGTAGTATGTAATGTGCAGACATTGTATAGACTTGCTGAAGTGTAATGCAGTGTGCACAAGATGAAGTATGCACAACAAAACTGAATGCACTAACATGCCGTCGACCATTGTACAAACTTCATGTTCACTATGCAGACGTTGTACAGACTTGCTAATGTGTAATGTAGAATGCATCAAGCAAAGTGTGTACATTGATGATGAATGCCTAGACGTGCCATCAACAGATGTGTGGACTAGGTGTACATGCGACAGCAGTGTATAGACATTGCAATGCCTAGTCTTTAAGGCATGAGAACACAATGCACAATGTACAGACTATGCGTTATTCAACCAGACGATGTCTAGACTTTGATAAATTGATGCACAACAAAAAGATGCCGCCATCCTGGGCGTCAGTTTTAGAAGTGACGCCACTGTTGATGGGCGTCAAATTCTGAGCATAGTGGACTGTATAGACTTTCTATGGCATCGAGGCAACTATGACGATGTGCAGACTCTGCGTGCAACTAGCCAATGTATAGACTTGGTGAGCATGCAGCACACAATGTGCAAACTTCATGCAATGCATGAAGAAGCAATGTATAGACTTAGACAGTCTTCAGCTCGTGCAATGCAGTGTACAAACTTTAGAGATGATGCATGAACAAACGATGCAATGTACAGACTTGAAAAATGATGCATGCACAAGACAAAGATGTATAAACTTACAGTTATGCAGCCGGACAAATGAATGCACAAAAAATGTATAGACTTGCTCATGGACAGTGCACAGAGAATGTATATACTTGAGTAAGGAATGTGCAGACTTGGTGCATGAAGCAAGGCATTGAGGAATGTATAGACTTGCACGATGTATGGACTTGCCAAAGGAAGGACTGTACAGGCTTGAGCAAAGCAAGGGCTGTACAGACTTGGTCTGATGTACAGACTTTGAATGGCAGTCTATGTAACCAATGCATTGTACAGACTTTGTATTTACAAAGGCAGGAAATGTAAGTAAAGATCTAGGAGTGTATAGACTTGATATCGTGGAACACACAGGCTGTACAGACTTCACTGATGTATAGACTTGATGCATAAATACATCTCTGCGATATATAGACTTCATCGATGTACAGACTTCGTTTCATGCATGCTACATGTCAATGTATGAACTTTGAATGAACGTGCATGCATTGTATAGACTTGAGTGATGCACAACCATATGCAATGTATAGACTTGACCAATGCATGAGACGCTGGACGCTGTACAGACTTGGAGTCAATGCATGCTGCAATGCAATGTATAGACTTTAGCGTTCAGACATGCCATTTGAATGTATATACTTGAGACATGTATCGACTTAACTACTCGCACCAGCAATGGACTGTGTAGACTTGTGTGTGCTGTGATGCAATGTATGGACTTGTGTGTATGCAATGTGCAGACTTTGTGCAGTCTACAAGTAATGTGCAGACTTGTGTTCTAAACGATGCACAAGCACAACAAAATGTAATGTATAAACTCTGACTGCATGGAAAACACAGACAATCTGATAAAGATAGTTTCATCAAAACATAAACAGTTGCCAATCAATCAAAACAAGTTGTTGCCAAAGAAGTAAAGTCTATTGTCAACATCATCAACACAGAGGAGTCACAACAGAAATTTCAAGTAATTAGAGTTTAATAGAATTAATTTAATTCCATGGTTTAATCTTGTGTGCATTTGGCTTACAAGTATTTAGACATATTTTCAGGAAGTTTTTGTACATTAAAGATGTATTAGTTTAGCCAAACGGTGATTTATTATTATAAAAATCTGAATTTTGTTATGAAAATATATTTTTATGCCGAAAATAATTCTAAGTTGCTGAAAATAATTTTAACATGCTGAAAATAACTTTCCTACGTTACTTTACTGATAAGATGATAAAAATAAATTTTTCATGCTGGATTTAATTTTTACATGCTAATATTTAGTTTTTTTAAGATGCTAAAATTAATACTTAACATGCTAAAATAAATCTCACACATTAATTTACTGATAAGATGATAAAGATAAGTTTACCATGCTGATTATAGAAATTCTCTGATAACAACATAAATTTTATCATGCTGAAAATTATTTTTCTATATTTATTTACTAATTATTTGATGGGAAAATAGAATTATCATGTTGAAAAATAGTTTTAATATACTGAAAATAGTTCTAACATGCTAAAAATAATTCTAACATGCTGGAAATAATTTTATCATGTTAGAAGTAATTTTAATATGCTGGAAGTAATTTTCATGCTTCAATTTACTAATTATTTAATAGGAAAAATTAGGTTTAGCATGCACAAAAAATAGTTTAAATAGATTTTAACATGCTGAAAATAATTTTTATATCTCAGTATGTATAAAATGATTTTACCATGTTGGAAGTCATTTTTAACATGCTGAAAATATTTTTCATGCATTAATTTACTAATATGGTTAAAAATAGATTTTTACATGCAAAAATAATTTTATTCTACAAAAAAAATAATTTGTAACATGTTGTAAGAATTAAAACATGCTAATATCGTCTTTCCTTACTTTTGATGACTAAATGCATATAATTAATGTGGACTTCCAAATGTTATAATTTCTATTGTATAGTGACTAACCTTTAGTCCCACATTGGAAGTTTTGAAAACTTTCATGACATTATATGTTGGAGAGCTCACCCTTGGGTCAGGACCCAAGGGGCATAGGATGTGGGCTCGAGTTGTGAGTTGAATTGAATGGATACGAAAATCTTAGTATATTTATTTATTTACCGCACCGCACCAAATGGTTGGTTGGTTTCTTTCCCCAAGGGTCGACTCTTGTTTGCGGGCTGAAAGTGTCGACAGTTCCATTTTTTAATAGAAAACTCGATCTCGAGTGTCGACCTAAGGGGTCGACACTTTTTCTGTAACTTTCAATTTTTTTCACTAAAATGGCTATAACTCACTCATTTCTCAATGAAATTTAGTGAATAAGGTATCAATAGAAAGAGCATTAAAAAAGGAACAATCTAGCATGCTTTAATTAGAATTTAGCCTTAGAGATACTTACCTTTAGTATATTTATTTATTTATTTATGCCGTGCCATGCCGCACCACGCCGCACCGCGTCGGGCCGGGCCGGGCTGTGGTGTGGTTGGTTGGTTGGTTGGTTTGTTTGTTTCCATATGATATATATATATTTTCATATGACAGGAAAAGTGTCGACCCCAAGGGTCGACTCTTGTTTGCGGGCTGAAAGTGTCGACCTAGTGGGTCGACACTTATTTCCCGTGTGCGATTTTGTTCTAAAAACAGAACGGCCGTGAAAAAGTGTCGACCTGGGAGGTCGACACTTGTCATCCGTGAAAAGGTGTCGACCTGTGAGGTCGACACTTTTCACTAAGTTCCATTTTTTAACAAAAAATCGATCTCGAGTGTCGACCAAAGGGGTCGACACTTTTTCTGTAACTTTCGATTTTCTTCACTAAAATGGTTATAACTCACTCATTTCTCAATGAAATTTAGTGAATAAGGTATCAATAGAAAGAGCATTGAAAAAGGAATAATCTAGAATGCTTTAATTAGAATTTATCCTGAGAGATACCTACCTTTAATTGCTTCCAAAGGAAAGGGGGAAAATAATTCAAAATAAATAACAAGCCTTTTGATTCTTCAAATTCTCCCTCAAATCTCCTTCAAATCTCCTTCAATCTTCACACCAGCATAGCTTAAGCCTCCAGGGATGGTTTGTGGGTTGATTGGGGTTCTATTTACAGCCAAAACATGGCCAATTTTATCAAGATTCCTCACCTAATTTTACCTAACCCATTAAGTCTGAATTTAGAAGAAAAATTCCATTTCTCTTCTTAATCTAGCCCATTTTTGGTGTGAATTGGTGTGAAAAGAATGTAATTTCAACTGGTCTAAAGTGGAATGATAGGTGGGAGTTGATTTTTGAGTCAATCTTCTAGAAATGGGGTTATTATAATCCCTTAAATACCATATTAAACATGTGTTACGAATTTTGGTCTAATTATCCTTTAATAAATCCTTTAATCCTTTAATCAAACCCATTATGGATTATTCAATGGGCCAATTATAATCATAGTCCATTATATGGACTTTTATTAGGCTTCCTATGATTTATCTAAGGGTTAAAGCATTTTACCTTAAGTAAATTCAAGTAAATGCATTTATCTAGTTTATTACATATAGTAAAAATGTAATTTAATTATTTCATGAAAATTTTAATTATACAATAAAATTAAAAAGTTTATTTCTCATCTTTATTTATCGGGTTTCTACATCCTCCCCCACTTAAAAGAATTTGGTCCTCTAAATTCACACTATATTACTAAAATTCAAAAATTCGAATTGAAAGGTTAAATTCTAACCTGAGATTAAATCCGGATATTTCTTCTTGATAGATTCTTCTAACTCCCATTTGGCTTCCTCGAATCCATGTTTGTTCCATTGGACTTTCACCATCGATGTAGCCCGATTCCTCAGTTGGTGTAGTTTCCGATCTAATATCTTGATCGGTCTTTCTTCATATGATAAGTCCTTTTGCAGCTTCAATTCTTGAAATTGAATCACATGTGAAGGATCGTACACGTACTTTCTTAGCATTGATACATGGAAGACATCGTGTACACCGGCCAGTTGAGGAGGCAAAGCCAGCTTGTATGCTACCTCACCGATTCTTTCTAGAATCTCAAAAGAGCCGATAAATCTTGGACTCAACTTTACTTTGATGCCGAATCTTCTAATTCCTCGTGTGGGTGAGATCTTTAAAAAGACATGCTCCCCCACTTGGAATTCAAGGTCTCTCCTCCGGTTGTCGGCGTAGCTCTTTTGCCGTGATTGAGCGACCTTGAATCTCTCTTTAATTAATTGGATCTTGTGAGTTGTGTCTTGGACAATGTCGGGACCAATCAATCCTTTGTCACCAACCTCGCTCCAGCATAGAGGCGATCTGTAACTTCGTCCATATAATGCTTTGAATGGTGCCATTTGAATGCTAAACTGATATCTATTGTTGTAAGCGAACTCAGTCAGCAGTAAATGTTCATGCCAGCTTCCACCGAAGTCAATCATGCAGGCTCTCAACATATCTTCAATAATTTGATTTGTCCTCTCGGTTTGTCCATCCGTTTGAGGGTGAAAAGCCGTACTAAACCTTAGTCTAGTACCCATAGACGATTGTAAACCCTTCTAGAAATGAGAGGTGAATCTCGGATCTCGATCCGAAATAATGGAACTTGGAATACCATGCAGTCTGACAATCTTATTGATATATAAGGCGGCTAGGACATCCACGGCCCATTTAGTCTTGATAGGTAAAAAGTGAGCGGACTTGGTTAATCGGTCCACAATTATCCATATAGCATCGAATCCACTTCGGGTCTTCGGTAATCCTACAATGAAGTCCATACCGATACTATCCCATTTCCATGAGAGGCTTGAGCTTGCCAGCCGGTTTGAGGTGTTTGGCCTTGACTTGTTGACAAACCAAACATCGACTTACGAACTCGGCTATCTCTCTCTTCATATTAGGCCACCAGAAAGTTCTTTTGAGGTCTTGATACATTTTTGTAGCACCGGGGTGAATAGTGTACCTTGTCCGATGTGCTTCCTCCAAAATTTTACCCTTGATGGTAGAACAATCGGGTATACAAGTTCTTCCTTTGAATAATAACCTTCCATTATCAGCTAGAAGGAAATCTGGTCGTTAATCTAGTTTCTGTTTAATTTCAACGATCATCGGATCATCATCTTGCCGTTCCTTGATTTCCGAGAGTAACTCGGGTTGGAGTCGAATATTAGCAATAAAGACTCCACCTTCCTTCTCCTCCGTATTGAGGTCTATACTTGCCATTTGTTCAAGTAGATGCCATTCTTTAACCATTAAGCTTGATAATAAATCCATTAGTTTCTGGCTAAGTGCATCAGCTACGGCATTGCCTTTTCCAGGGTGGTATTGTATAGAGAAATCAAAATCCTTTAAATATTCCAACCACCGTCTTTGTCTCATATTGAGCTCCTTTTGAGAGAATAAATATTGAGACTCTTGTGATCAGAATACACCGTAAAGGCTTCGCCATAGAGGTAATGTCGCCAGATCTTCAAAGTAAAGATCACAGCTGCCAGTTCTAGGTCATGTACGGGATAATTTTTCTCGTGCTTCTTCAATTGCCGTGAGGAATAAGCTATGACCTTGCCATGTTGCATTAATATGCAGCCTAGGCCAATTCCAGATGCATCGGTATATACTTCGAATCCTCCTCCTTCCGTAGGTAATGTGAGAATAGGAGTAGTCGTCAGATAATCTTTTAAAGTTTGAAAGCTTTTCTCGCATTCCTCGGACCATATAAAAAGGATTCTCCTTCCATGTCAATCTTGTTAAAGATACCGCAATCTTGGAGAAGTCCTTGATAAATCTTTGATAATATCTAACCAATCCCAAGAAGCTTCAGATTTCTGTCACACTAGTAGGTCTTTCCCAATTTTTTACGGCCTCGACTTTTGAAGGATCGACGGCGATACCGTTCCGGGAAATTATGTGACCGAGAAAAGAAACTTCCTCCAACCAGAAATCACATTTGCTTAATTTGGCATAAAGCTTGTGATCTCTTAATAATTGAAGGGCCTTCTTGAGATGTTCCTCATGTTCTCCCCTTGACTTGGAGTAGATCAAAATGCCGTCAATGAAGACAACCACAAATTGATCGAGGTATGGCCTGAATACGCTGTTCATTAATTGCATAAATGCGACAGGCGCATTTGTTAAGCCAAAAGGCATAACGATGAACTCGTAATGTCCATACCTACTCCGGAATGCAGTCTTGTGAATATACCCTTCCTTGATCTTTAATTGATGATAACCTGACCGAAGATCGATCTTTGAGAAATATCGAGCTCCAGAAATCTGGTCGAATAATTCATCAATCCTCGGCAATAGATATTTATTCTTGATGGTAAGTTGATTCAATTGTCGATAATCCACACATAACCTCATCGAACCATCTTTCTTTTTAACAAAGAGGACTGGGGCTCCCCAAGGTGAAGTACTTGGTCGGATAAACCCCTTTTCCAATAACTCCAATAGTTGTTCCTTTAACTCCTTCATTTCAACGGCAGACATCCGATATGGAGCTTTAGAAACTAGTGCAGCTCCCAGAATTAAATCAATAGAGAAAACTACTTCTATCTCGGGAGGAATACCAGGCAACTCGTTTCGGAAATACATCAGAATAATCCCAAACGATAGGAATGTCCTTTAGAACGGGTTCCGTGTACTCGGTCATAGTGATAGAAACTAAGAAATCGGCACAACCCTTCCTTAATAATTTCTCAGCTTTGAGGGTCGAAATGAGAGACAAGTGTTTAGAATGCATGATACCAGAAAATATGAGGTTGGGGTAACCCATAAAAGTTACTATGCCCAACTTGCAATTGACACTAGCCTCATGAGTAGATAGCCAATCGGCACCCAAAATAATATCATATCCTTCTATCTCCATGCATACTAAATCAGCGGGTAAGTTATAACTGCTAATTAGAACTTCACTAGAAGGATAGAAATGTTTAATCTCCATTCCCGATCCAATAGGGGTAGTAATAGTGAGTGTAGAGTCTAACGGAACAGGCTTCACAGGTAAAAGATCAGTAAATCTTCTAGATATAAATGAATGCGTAGCTCCGGTGTTAAATAAGACAGAGGCATGCCTTGAGTACACAGAAAGAGTACCTTCCATGATGCCTCCTTCCTCAGTAGGTTCCGCATCCATGAGAGCTTGGAGTCTTCCTTGCTTTTTGGCAATAATAGGAAGTTTTGCTGGTGATGGAGCTTGCTCGTTGAGAAGAGGATAATTCGGGATCCTATGCTACAGACTTCTGCATCAAAGACATGCGCCGAGTTTTCTCCAGCATTCCTTGGCTATGTGTCCGGGTTTCTCACAGAATTTGCATAATCAATTCCTTTGATGACGTAGAGAAAGGAGCAATTTACTTGTCGAATGTCCTCGGCTTCTTGTCCCCTTGAAAATTACATCCACCTTTGTTGAAATTACGCCCGTCCTTGATGAAGTTACGCCTGTCATTGGGCATTTTCTTCCCGAAGGAAGGTTTGAAACTCCCGGCTCCCGTAACTTGCTCTCTCTTGGCTTCTCTTCCTCGGATGCGATCCGATAACTCCGTTGCATCTTCTAAGAGTTGTGCTCTTCGTACCACATCAGAATAAATTTGAATATCCATCGGGGCGAGTTGAGTAATATATTACGGCCTTAAGCCGTTGAGAAATCTCCTTGCCTTCATTTTATCGGTACCCACGAGATGTGGAGCGTACCGAGATAACCTTGAAAATTGAGCTTCATATTTCGCAACCGATAATCCCCTTTGTTTTAAGACGGCGAATTCGGCGGCCTTCCTTTCTTGCACCCGGTCGGAGAAATACTTACTATTGAAGTGTTCCACGAACTCTTCCCATAATACTTGGTCGTGCGGTAAAGTAGCTTCGATCGATTCCCACCAAGCACGGGCATGCCTTTCTAGTTGGAAAGTAGCGAGTAGGACCTTTTCCTCGTCGGCACATTGCATGACTCAAAAAATCCTCTCAATTTCCTTAATCCAATGTTTGGCTTCATCCGGATTCGTAGACCTGGCGAACTTGGGAGGGTTCATGCTCCGAAAATTCCTATGCAAATCTCCGGCTCCTCGGTTTGCTCCTCCTTGAGCAACCTGTTAGAGGGCTTGGGTTAAACGTTGAACGGTGCATTGCATCTCGCGCCATTGAGCTCTCTCGGTGACCATTTGTGAGAATTAACCTGCAACCATAATTACAAGGTTTAATGTTTTATTTTGGTATTCATTTCGTGATTAAATCGTTTCCTTTAAAACTTAACCCATGGTTCTACCCAAACTTATCGGGAAAGTTTAAGTTCCTAACCGATTTCTAGGTATTGATCTATACCTAGATTAAGGGAAAATCTATGTTTAAGAAATCCTAGGTTTTATGTAACCTAGGCTCTGATACCACAAAGACAATCACGCCCCGACGCGGAATATCGAGGGCGTGAGCGAGTCGTAAACAAGCGTGTCGATCAGAGCATGTACAATTTGATTTCTAAAGACAGAAATGAATGGGAAAATGATATTTTTATTCCATCAAAATGAAGTTTACATCACTAATTCATAAGCCATAAAGGTAAATACAAACTTCCAATCCAAAATACATCATTCTTGTAAAAACACTAATGATCTACATAAATCCTAGGGAAAAGAAAAAAACACTCTTTCACTCTTGTCCATTCCCTTGTACGATTTTATTTCCTGCAACAATTTACCAAAACGTAGGGTGAATAAAAAGTTCAGTAGGATTTTATATCTCTATAATCAGGTAATATTTAAGTATTTATCATTTTAGACTTTTTTCCAAGTAAATCGGGAAGTGTTTAAGATCATGAATAACGAGCAGGAAATTGTATACGAAATTTCAAGTAATAACATGATAACAAGGTTCCAAGATAATTTCAAGTATTGAATATTGAACATGTAAGGAATATCATGAAAGAATTTGGTCATTTCATGCAAGTCAAATATATCATGTAATTTCAAGTAATTTCAAGTAACAAGTAAACAAGTACAATAACGAAGTGTGGAATGTCATAAATAATCTAGCAAGTCATGCACTTCGGTGCAATTCCACACCGTGGTCAATCAACTCCCATGGGCACAAGTACTTTTGGGCGCTCCTCCCAGGACCAGACCGGGCCCCATTAATGCCTGGCATTGGGTCGGTGGATCATAAGATCCCAAGTATGTTTAGACATCCACTTAACACTATGGCCAATGAATTTCAAGAATAAGCTCATTTGTAAAAAGTACAGATCTGGCAAAAATCTCAGAAGTAGCAAGAGAATTAAATAATAATTTTAAGGCATCCTGTTTGACGATAGAACTAGGAAGAAAATTCAAGTAATTAGAGTTTAATAGAATTAATTTAATTCCATGGTTTAATCTTGTGTGCATTTGGTTTACAAGTATTTAGACATATTTTTAGGAAGTTTTTGTACATTAAAGATGCATTAGTTTAGCCAAACGGTGATTTATTATTATAAAAATCTGAATTTTGTTATGCAAAATAGATTTTTATGCCGAAAATAATTCTAACTTGCTGAAAATAATTTTAACATGCTGAAAATAACTTTCATACGTTACTTTACTGATAAGATGATAAAAATAAAATTTTCATGCTGGATTTAATTTTTACATGCTAAAAATTAATTTTTTTAACATGCTAAAATTAATACTTAACATGCTAAAATAAATCTCACACATTAATTTACTGATAAGATGGTAAAGATAAGTTTACCATGCTGATTATAGAAATTCTCTGATAACAACATAAATTTTATCATGCTGAAAATCATTTTTCTATATTTATTTACTAATTATTTGATAGGAAAATAGAATTATCATGCTGAAAATAGTTTTAATTTATTGAAAATAGTTCTAACTTGCTAAAAATAATTCTAACATGCTGTAAATAATTTTATTATGATTGAAGTAATTTTAATATGCTAGAAGTAATTTTTATGCATCAATTTACTAATTATTTAATAGAAAAAAGTAGGTTTATCATGCACAAAAAAAAGTTTAAATAGATTTTAACATGCTGAAAATAGTTTTTATATCTCAGTATGTATAAAATGATTTTACCATATTGGAAGTCATTTTTAACATGCTGAAAATATTTTTTATGCATTAATTTACTAATATGGTTAAAAATAGACTTTTACATGCAAAAATAATTTTATTCTACAAATAAAATAATTTGTAACATGCTGTAAGAATTAAAACATGCTAATATCGTCTTTCCTTACTTTTGGTGACTAAATGCATATAATTAATGTGGACTTCCAAATGTTATAATTTCTATTGTATAGTGACTAACCATTAGTCCCACATTGGAAGTTT
Source organism: Amorphophallus konjac (assembly GCA_022559845.1). Taxonomy (NCBI): domain Eukaryota; kingdom Viridiplantae; phylum Streptophyta; class Magnoliopsida; order Alismatales; family Araceae; genus Amorphophallus; species Amorphophallus konjac. Next base: position 161,567,145 of record CM040128.1, on the reverse strand, counting down.
TGAAAATTTTCATGGCTTTATATGTTGGAGAGCTCACTCTTGGGTCAGGACCCAAGGGGCATAAGATGTGGGCACGAGTTGTGAGTTGAATTGAATAGATACGAAAATCTTAGTATATTTATTTATTTATTTACACCGCACTGCACTGCACCGCACTACACTGCACCGCACCGCACCGCACCGTTCTGTTTTAAGAACAAAATCGCACACGGGAAATAAGTGTCGACCTAACCTTGGGGTCGACACTTTTCACCAAGTTCCATTTTTTAACAGAAAACTCGATCTCGAGTGTCGACCCAAGGGGTCGACACTTTTCTTCACTAAAATGGCTATAACTCACTCATTCTCAATGAAATTTAGTGAATAAGGTATCAATAGAAAGAGCATTGAAAAATGAACAATCTAGCATGCTTTAATTAGAATTTAGCTTGAGAGATAACCACCTTTAATTGCTTCCAAATGAAAGGGAGAAAATAATTCAGAATAAATAAAAAGCCTTTTGATTCTTCAAATCTCCTTCAAATCTCCTTCAATCTTCACACCAGCATAGCTTAAGCCTCCAGTGATAGTTTGTGGGTTGGTTGGGGTTCTATTTATAGCCAAAACATGACCAATTTTATCAAGATTCCTCACCTAATTTTACATAACCCATTAAGTCTAAATTTAGAAGAAAAATTCCATTTCTCTTCTTAATCTATCCCATTTTTGGTGTGAATTGGTGTGAAAACAATGTAATTTCGGCTGGTCTAAAGTGGAATGGTAGGTGGGAGTTGATTTTTGAGTCAATCTTCTAGAAATGGGATTATTATAATCCCTTAAATGTCATATTAAACATGTGTTACGAATTTTGGTCTAATTATCCTTTAATAAATTCTTTAATCCTTTAATCCAACTCATTATGGATTATCCAATGGACCAATTGTAATCATAGTCGATTATATGGACTTTTATTGGGCTTCCTATGATTTATCTAAGGGTTAAAGTATTTTACCTTAAGTAAATTCAAGTAAATGCATTTATCTAGTTTATTACATATAGTAAAAATGTAATTTAATTATTTCACAAAAATTTTAATTATAGAATAAAATTGAAAATTTTATTTCTCATCTTTATTTATCGGGTTTCTACATATGCAAAGGGAATTGTTACTCCTTCCGGAGTAAGCAGAACAACGCCTATCCCTCGGCCTTGGGAATTGAGTGCACCATCAAAGTGCAGAGACCAAAAGGGATGATGAGTGAGAACAGAGAGATGCTCGTCAGGAAAATCATCCTGAATAGAGTCCGTGCAGGGGATAGGAAGATGGGCAAGATGCTCGGCGATGGCATACCCTTTAGTTACCTTCTGAACAACGAAGGTGATATCGAACTGAGAGAGGAAGCTCTGCCAGCGAGCTAACCTACTAGAAAGGACATGTTTTTCTAAGAGATAACGGATCGGGTCCATTCTAGAGATCAACCTAACTGGGTGAGCTAGAAAGTAGTGTTTCAGCTTCTGAGCTATCCACACTAAGGTGGCACAAGTTTTATCCATGGTAGTGTACTTGGCCTCCGCAGGATTAAATAACCTGGAAAGGTAATAAGCTGCCCGCTCTTTGCCTTCATCATCTACCTGTGCCAAGACAGCTCCTAGGGAGTCCTCAATTACATAAATGTATATGATTAGGGGTTTCCCAGTGACTGGAGGTTGCAAAACTGGGGGATTAGACAAATAACCCTTCAAATCTTCATAGGCCTTCTCATAGTCTTGATTCCACTCGTACTTGACCCCCGCCTTTAGCAATTCATAAAATGGGCGGCACCTCTGAGAATGTTGGGATATGAACCTTCTAATGAATTGTAATCATCCAATCAGTCCTCGAAGTTCCGTGATATTCTTAGGCTGAGGCATGTCCATGACAGCCTTTGCTTTGTTAGGATCAATCTGGATCCCCCTTTTACTAACTATGAAGCCTAGCAACTTCTCTGAATAGACTCCAAAAACACACTTCTTAGGATTCATCTTCAACTGGTACTCCCTAGCTCTCTGAAGCACCTTAGCTAGAATGGCGGGGTGTTCTTCTTTAGTCCTCGACTTTACCAAGATATCATCTACGTAAGCTTCCATGTAAATGTGCATTATGTCATGGAATATAGCCATCATCGCCCTTTGATAAGTGGCACCCGCGTTCTTCAAACCAAATGGCATGACCACGTAGCAATATGTGCCCTAGGGCGTGGTGAAGGATGTTTTCTCTTGATCCTCGGGAGCGAGACGGAGTTGGTTGTATCCTAAATAACCATTCATGAATGATAATGCTTCGTACCCGACAATGTTATCCACCAAAACATCAATATGAGGTAGCGAGAAATCATCCTTGGGACATGCTTTATTAAGATCCCTGAAATCAATGCAAATGCGCAATTTTCCAACCTTCTTGATGACAGGGACTATATTTTCCACCCACTGAGGATATAAGATGACTCTAATAAACTTGACCTTGTACAATTTATCGACCTCTTCTTTTATCCTTAAGGCCATGTAGGGGTGAAATCTCCTTGATCTTTGTTTAACGGGTGTTGCCCCTGGCTTAAGCACTAGTTGATGTTCTACAAAAGAGGGGTCAAATCCCGACATGTCCTTATAAGACCAGGCAAAAGAATCACTATACTCCCTTAGGACCTTGACTAAATCTTCTTCAACTTCTGAAGGGAGATTAGCGATAATGATGATGGGCCTGGGATCTTCTTCAGTTCCCAGATTAATTTCCTTCGTAGGTTGATCCACTGCTGACGATGGCTAATCAAATCTTTTTAAACCTTACGCATACAAATCGGCAGTGTCATCTACGTCGTTGTCCTCAAGATCAACCGGGTCCTTTTCATCCATGATTTCATAGACTCCTAATTCGTCGTCGCTTGACACCCAGCCTTGCTCCTCTTCTTCTTCGATCACAATTGCCGTAGCTATGAACTCCGGGCATTTCAGAAGAGCATGACATCGTTGAGCTAGATCCTGTAAGAACCTATTAGGAATGGATTTGGAATGACGCGCCAGCAGGCGTGGCTCAGGCCAGGATGGGTTGGATGACCTAGAACAAGACCCTACTTCTTTAGACCTAATAGACTCTTCCACCCTAGACTCGACAAACCCTATGCCTATCCTAGGAGAGAGAAAATCTAATGGGAGGGGGGCAGCAGGGGCCTCATGCCCCTGGGAGGACGATGGAGAATAGACAGCGTAATCTTCCATTGAAATCTCCATTTTGAATTTGACAATTTTTTTTTGAAGATCAGTGGAGATCATGCAACAAGATGGGGAGGATGGCGGAGGAGGAAGCCTAAGGGGATACTTGGATGGACAGAGGATGTCGAAAAAGGGGTCGGAGGAGGAGAAGAGGGGAGTAGATAGATCAACTGGAAAACATCATGTGCATGTCCGAACAATAAGGAAATCGGTGGGGACTTCAAGTAGTTGTGGATTGATTAAGATAGGAGGTGAGTGGGGTATGGATACCAGCTTTTCGAAGAATGAAAATAAGCGGGAAGGAGACCAAGTGAATATGACGGGTGAGCTCCCCCTTTCTCGCGGGTTGTGAACTGGCTTCTTCTGCTCATAACACACAAGTCGCACCTCTTGGTTTGTCTGGCTACTGTCTTCTTTATAAAATAACCTTTCAAAAGCTTGGCTAAAATCAAACATATCGTCGACCAGCCCCTTAGGCAGCAATGGCGGGCTGTCGACTATGTAAGCTACTTTTTCTTCCTTATGCTAACTTGGTGACATCTTCAAAGTGCCTGGCTGGAGGGTGCCTTTAACAAAATGCTGGCGATAGTCCCATGTCAATGGCCCAGAGTCATCCAAAATTGAGAGTGAGGATTATCGATAATCGAGGCCCCTCCTATTCATCTTCTTGCCTTTGGGGACTGGTTTAGTTCGCCCTTGCAATTGTGCGTCGAGGCCTCTCCCCGGCTGGTAATCCAGTTTTAATATCATATTCCACCCCTTGGAATCTCGTTTCTGGGGCTTCACTTTGACATTGACCAGTACAGTAATGGGCTAGCGTGGCGCATAGGGCCATGGAAAATCCAGATCTAAAACTAAAATAACAGGCCGGCTGCTGGGCCACAGTGTTGGTAGAATTTTCTCGGAGACAGCCTTGATAGATTGGACCATGGACATGCTCTTCACCTTGACCACCCTCCCTTGAAAAGGGAATTTGAGGCATTGGTAGGCAGTGGATGGTACATCATTGAGATTATCAATCCATGGATGACCAAAGATAGCCTTGAACATAGGGTCGATGTCCAGCACATAGAATTCAATTGGCATAGTGATAGGCCCGAGCTCGGCCTGAATGGTGACCACCCCGTGACATGCCCTCCGGGAATTATCATATGCTGCAATAGTAGTCAGGGTGGGCTTTAGCAGATCTTCTGACAAGTTGCAGGCCCTCAAAGTGCTGAGTGGGCAAACATTAATAGAAGCCCCTGTATCTACCAATGCTACGTCTATACTGACTTTATTGAGAGTGATAGAGATGCATAACGGCATTTGTTGAGCTTCAGGGGGTGCCAATTTAGTTTCAGAGAATGTAATTGCTGGCCCTTGGAGATTGTGGCCAGAGCTGTTGGTATTACTATCACCTTCTGAAGGAAATTACGGAGTGCATCCTGGTGAAGTGTGGACCTTTTAATCAATTCTAGCATAGATATCTTGGCGGGCACTCTATCTAAATGATGTAACAAATCAAATTGTGTCCCTGGCAGCGAATCTGCGTCTTCCTGATCTGTGGCCTATTGCGAGGACTGGGGATTAGGTGCGGAAGCACCAGTGGAAGGATAGTTTCTTTGGAACAAATGCCCGCTCCCTAGGGCAAGATTTTAGGCCGGCATGGCGCTAGGTGGGTTTAAGATAAGCGGCTTGACGGGCCCGATAGGGTGGATGAATGAAGGAGTAGAGGGAGTAGGTGTGATGGGAGTAGGGGTGGTAATAATAGGTGTTATGGGGGTAGTGGAGATGACAGGCTGTGGAGGGGTGACAGATGAAGGGTTTGATGAAGGGATGGTGACGATGGGCACGGGAACTGGTGATGGAGTGGAGATAGGCGGAATGATGGGAGAAGCGGATGGTAGGATAAGGGGTTTGGCGATTGCGGGTGATGGAGAGGTTTGATGGTTAAACAGAAGGATGACGGGGGTAGAAGGTAAGGAAAAGTTGCGGTAGCTATGGTGGAGGGCCATGAGCCGCTGTACTCAGGTTTCATCATCATAGGACCACCTGACGTCAGGAGCCGGGGGTTGAACGGGGTTAACTTGGGCCGGTGCCGGTGGTTGTGGTTGCGGAGCGGGCAGATGATTCGGCATGGGATTTTGATGGATCCCCAAGTCCTGCACGGGCTGTTGCTGCTGTTGTGGCTGCTGCTGTGGTTGCGGTGCTTGATGCTGCTGCACTTGCTACCTCGGCGCTTGCCTTCGTTTCTCTTTGATTTCAACGATGGCCTTATGCATCTCGGCCCAATCAATGCGCTGCCCTTCATGGAGATCGTACACTAGATCTCAAAACTGATAGCATCCTTCAATAGTGTGCCCGGGTTGCCTATGGAACATGCAATATTTGGACTGGTCGACGGTCGGGTACCAATTGGGCCATTCCGGAGGAAGTTGAATTGCATTTATTGACATGAGGGCGGAAAATATATCCGCGAGGGTTTCCGGCAAAAGAGGATATTGCGCTCTCTTCAGAGTCGGGCGCTTGTTGGTGTAGCCGTTGGACGGAGGGACGTTGTGGTATTGTGGGGGTTGTTGCGGTTGTTGTGGAACGGGGAAGGCATTTTGTGGCACGGGGAAGGTAGGCTGGGTGTTTGGTGGAGCAGAGAAGGTAGGTTGGGTGTTTTGTGGCGTGGAGAATTGGGGATTGCGTGGGTTTTGTGGGAAACGAAATGGAGTGGACTGGTTTGGGAAGGGGAATGCAACGGCTTGCACCTGTTCATTAGTTTGGACTCCTTCGGTATGGGCCCCTGGGGTTTTCAATTGTATTTGAGTTTTTTAGGCCTCAAAAAGAGAGTGGATAGGGGAGTCCTTGAATTGGGTTTGAATGAATCTCGCCCGGCTATACAGTTGATGCATGTTGGCAATATCATTCATGGCCAATATCTTGCGGAAGGTGGGTGTGGCATTGGATATTAGCAACTTGACCTTTTCCTCCTCCGGAATGTGACCCGGCACCCGGGCGGCCATCTGCCTCCATCTGTTGGCATATGTAGCAAAATCTTTGTCTGCCTTCATCTTTTCGGCCACCAAATCGGTAAATGAATACTCCGGGCCGACCCAGTCTTGGAATCTTTGAATGAACTTTTCTTTAACCACCTTGAAGCTTTCAGCATCTTCTAATGGCAGATCATAAAACCATTCCAGTGCAACTCCATCTAGAGATCGGCGGAACAAATATGCCATAAGGCGATCATCATATTGAAACTGTGCCGATTCATACATAAAGTCCCTCACATGAATGAATGGATTACCATTCCTGTCATACTTGTGGTATGTGGGGAGCTCAGATTGTGGAGGGAATCCGATGTTATGTAAGCTAGGAACCGGAACATCTGTTAGAGATTGTGGGCTAACCCGCTTTTGAAGGAAGTCGAGTTGTTGTTGCATGGTGGCCCATTTATCAACGAGTTCCTGCTCCCGAGATGGAGTAGGTTGAGTGAATGGAGTAAGCTCAAGGCGAGGAGCCGAAGGATAAACATAAGGAGGAGGAGGAGGCCCATAAGGATGATATTGGGATGGAGGATGACCCAGATTAGAATGGACATGGGTTGACCCTTGCTGAGGACGAGCGAGATCAGCCGGGCTAACAAGGGCTTATGGCATTGACAGAATGGGCCTATAAGACACGGCCTGGGTAAATGAGGGAAGAACGGTCTTCCCTTTATCAAGAATTTGATGGGCCGAGCCAGAGGACTGGCCCGCTTCAAGATTGGAGAATTGGAGGGTCCTGGGTTGGACCGAGGTAAGATCAATAGGAATGGGTGACACCCCGGGCCCATCAACCCTAGATTGTGAGATGGAAGTAGTTGACAGACCTTGTACAATCATGGAAGGTGGGGCATTGGACCCCTGCAAGGTCTGATAGAGGGCCTGAAGTTGGGCCGGATCCAATTGGGCCATCATTTGCAAGATGTGGCTAGTGGGATTATTGGAGGAGAGGGAGGGTTACGCACCCTCCATGGGGACAGAGGATGGAGGAGGGGCGGACCCTTCTCCTGATTGAAGTTGGACGACCCTAGCTGGGTCCTCCAAGAGCCCCTGGGCAAGAGATTCCTCATGGGAGTGGGGGAGATCATAAGGAGACATGTTTGACTCGAACAAGGGATTGGAATAAGAGGTGAAAGAGGAATTGCCCCTAGAAGCTGAATCTAAGGATCGGAAGCAACTCCACATGCAACGTAGCACCTTGGAAAGACAACACAAACACAAACAAACACAAATAAGCGACTAGACAAGAAGACTCCAAATATATGCAAACAAGAAGAGAAATAGAAACAACCAAAAGTCAACCAAGTTGTGATGATGCACCAATTTTACTTATCTCCTTCTTTAGAACTTTAGTGATTTGAAATTAATGTGTTCTCTCCAACAATAGGTTCCTAATAGGAAGGATATTGGGGACTTGGTTAACTCTAGATGTAAACTCTCCTTTACTTATGCAACCTAGACACGGGGTGGTGAAGGTACAATCGGCCCGACATCCATGTGGAAATCCACGGCTCGCGGGGACTTATGGAGGTCCCCGATGTGGTCACCTAGTCGACCCCAAGGAATATGGAGGCGAGAAGATCACACACCAAGGTGGGAATGCAACTATGATATGAAAGACGAATGACCCTATGTGCACCGGGGTGCATGTAATTTCTAGCCTAAAACTAACAAATAATATGCAAACAATGATATAGATATATGCCACAATAATAGGAGGAGACCAGATGGCACCTAAAAATAATAACACAGTCAAAAACTATGGAAATAACAGCAACCTCGGGATGCGTACCTATACTGGAGAAAATGGTCGTATGAGAGACTGCTAAGAATACCAGACGGTCTATCACTAGACTGCCAGAAAGCCAGAAATGGTCGGGGCGGAGACCGCCAGGGAGCCAGAGAGAAAAAAATAGCAGGGAACAAACGGGAAAACCGAGGAAAACACAAGGGTAACTGTGGACAACTAAGAATAGCAGGTCAAATAGAAATAATATGCATTCATGCCTCGTGATCCATCCAAGGTTTCTCCTCAGCAATGGTTGATTGCACTTCAGTTCGCTTGGATAAGAGATTCCTCATTCTACTCTGAATTTGCACGTTCTCTTTGATCTGCCTGCTTGGTCTGGTTGGCCAGCGTGATTCTTTCCTGGATTTTATCTCAATTTTATCTTTCCTTTTCCATTTCTTATGCTGTGTTTCCTACCGACCCACTCATTATCTGTGGATTGTGTCCCCAATGAGGCTGGTCATGTTTCCTTTTCTCCCTTAGTTTAGCTTTCCAGACATGTCTCATCCGCGTCATCCATTCCGGGTGGTTAGTTCGGCATTTTTGGGAGAATTCCGGTCGCTTGTTGGTTATGACGGGTGTCTTTTGCCTTGATGCCCGCTTATCAGTTCTCTCCGCTTCCTCTCTGCTTCATCTCCATTTCTCGTCGCTATCGCTTTCGCTCCATCTCCTTTCCATCTCACCTTCGCGTCTCTTTCGCTCGTTCCCTTACAAAGCAGACATCAAGGTGGGACATCTATTGACACCCGTTTTAGCCCGCAAATTGTGTCATTTCTCTTATTCATCATTTTTATATCCCGAATTACCCATTATTTTGGAGCCTTCCTTGGATGGATTTTGAGCCCATTTCATTGTTCGCTAGCCTTTGAACTTCGGAGATCATGATTTCTTAGACCCCTGGAGCTTATCTTATCAACTTTCGACCCGCCAAGTTGACTTGCGGCCCATTTTGGTCTACTTTCCATCAAGCATTCGGCTACTTCCATTGCGCAGTCCTGAAAATGGCCCTTTTTCATCCCCTTCCATTCCTTTATTCAAGATGTGCCCTTCACCAAAGTTGTTCTTCTTTCAAAGCTCTACAATTTCTTATTTTATGCCATTGGTCAGTTCTCCACCAATTTCAAGTTGTTCATGTTATTCTAGCAAGCTGCGCTGTTCACCTACGTCCCGTAATTTTCTCTCTTTGTTATTGCCCCATTTTCTCCCTCTTACAGTCATTTTCTCATCTTTCTCTGTTCATGAAAGTTGTTCACCTTTCAGTTATCTACAATTTCTCTTTCTACAACTTTCGCTAGTTCTACACCGTTTGGGAGATATGATACGATTTCCAAAGTCGCACGAAGTCTGTCCAAATGGTCATGCAAACGACCGTTTCTTATTGCAAACGGTTGGTCGACCGACCGTTTATTCCTTAACGGTCGGTCGACTGACCGCTAAGCCAGCCAAGAGTCCAGCCTGTGCTGGACTCTATCTCTCTTTTCTGCCCGATGGGCTTATCTTGCGGCGGCCATATCTTCTAGAATATAGCTCCGAATTGACCACCGTTTGTTTCTATCTCTTGCCCTTTGTATTATCTCGAGTTTGATCTATAGAACTCAAATTTTCATTAGATATATCTCTCGAAATCATGGTCAATAGTTTAGGATTTATGTGTCCTAGTACAAGTCAAAGTCCTTTTTTCTGTGCGATGGGCCTATCTTGCGGCGAGCATATCTTCTAGAATCCTCCTCCAAATCGAGTCCCGCTTGTTCCTATCTCTTGTCCTTAGTATTATCTCGAGTTTGATCCATAGAACTCGATTTATCATGGACTATATCTCCGGGAATCATGAGGGAAAGATAGGGATTTTCCTGTTAATTCTATATAAACTGTCCAGTTCACAGTGGCGACGGGGGGCTCTTTCCGGACGTGAGGCGAAGTCATGCTGCATCTCCAACTCAAAACCTCAACCCCATCTTGAAGAGGGAAGTATTAGCTTTCCATTCCATCCTTTTGGGCTTGATTTCATGGTCTATTCTCTTAGTTCTCCTCATCTCAAAATCACAAATCATCACAGTTTTCTGCACTTTCTACTACACTTGCATTTTTGCACATTTTGCATCATCGTTTTCTCTCTATTCTCTCCATCAAATCTCATGATTTCAAATCCTATGTATGCACAACACATACATCTATCTTTTTCACCCTTCCACAGGGGTTAATAACCTCCCCCCCGGTGAGTTTGCCCTCAATTTCTACCCCTATTTTATCACTACGGGATTGATACTACACTTCATGATCTAATGGGTTTTTATCTTTGTGTTTGGGCTTTATTTTGTAGGAGAGCATGATATGAATGTGAGGCCCTCTTCCTCTAGCCGGCTGGAGGACGAGGAGGTTCGAATCCACATTGCTCCCTGTGGACGCACTTTTTATTTAAAATCATTATTTACTTATTTATTGGGTTTATTAAGTGCGTGTTTATTTGTTTGTTAAGTGCGTGGGCGTGCCAGTCACAAAGTGACGATTTGTTTGGGCTTCATGGAAACCCTTGGTGCGCTCGATCTGACTCGGTCAGACGATTGTGTGGTTTGTGTCGGGACCAAAACCCGCCGCGCCATAAAGGTCATAGCGTCATTTACATCCCCTCGGAGAGGGGAACACCCTTGATTAATTGCCGGGAAAAAGGGGCCTCATGGCCAGAGAATTAATTGCAAGAAAGGTCTATTAGGAAGTATTGAAATCCCCGTACGAGGATGAGAAGAAAACATTCGAGATCATGTCGGTCATGTGCTGATTTTTTAATTTTCGGACGAATGTCTGGCTCGAGCAAAGCGTAATCGCAATGGGAAAATCGGAACATATGTATGCTGGGGTACAACAAATTTATTGTTCAGAGGAATGAGAAATATTCAATTAAATCCTGGTTAAAGCGGTCAGAAACCAACAAGTTTGTCGGCTCGGTGCAAGATCAAGCCGCAACCATATTGTGGTGGGCCCCCCGCGATCGAAACAAGACTTGCATGAGCATCATTAATGTTTCCGATGCCAAGGGGCAACGGGGGAGTGTCCCGGGATCAGATCCCAGAACCAATATGTACTAAGAGGGAGCGGGCTGTAGGCCGAGGATACGGGTCGGACAATGATCATAATCGGGACGGACCCGAGGTCTAAGCGTGACCCATGAAGGCCTTATTTATATTCCCGCACGTAGGGTTCGGGGAAGACGAGAGCCATCTCGTTCCATTCAGATTTTGTTGGTCATTCATGGACCACTTTATGTTCGGACAAAGATTCGTATTGAAGGCACTACGTAAACGGAAATAAATCCGTACAAATGTATAGAAGGGGGGGGGATGAATAGATCACTCCCAATTTGTAGAACCTTAGGCGGAAAATAAATTCTACTGCTAACGCACCTCCTTAACCCGTACACAGAGAAATGTAAATGAGAGTGAAGAACTGATCACATGGAAGCAAAGAGATAAGCAGATGAAGAGCGCAGATAACAATAGCAAACCACAGAGGAGGCACTCGGTTTTTAGGTGGTTCGATTGCAGTCCGCAATCTACATCCACCCCTCACTCCAACTAGAGTGAGGATTCCACTAGGCAATGCTAGATCACAGCAGACTCAGTCTGTGAACAACATGCTGCCACACAGCTTGAACACCCAAGGGAAACAAATCCCTCAACCAAGCTCTGCTACCCACAGAACTTGAAACCGGTTCTAGCTCCCAGCTAGAACCGGAGAATCCTCTCCCTTCCTCCACACACGGAGGGAAACTGTTAATGCCAACCTATCACTAACAACACCAGAGATCACCGATCTCTCTTCCTCTGCAACTCAGAGGGAAACTGGAGTAATACTCCCTTCCTCCACACACCGGAGGGAAGCCAATTCAAATCAGAAGGATGAACAAAATGAAACGAAAACAAAGTAGAAACAAAAACCAATGAAGAAGAAATCGGTTCTGAAACCCAATACAAATGTAGCTTCAAATGAAGCAATTCATCAATCCACACACACTGCTCTCTCTCTTGAACAAACTCCTCTCAGATCTGGAACTCTCTGCTCTTTTTCTTTTCTGGATCGTGCAAACTCTCACCAATGGCTTCTGTTTTTTCTTTTCACGATCTTACTTCTACTAAAGGATGAAGCTCTATATTTATAGCAGATATTGGCGTGTGGCTGCCAGGTTCCCGCCCATGCACTTTTTGCCAGATCATTTGAATTTCGACCACATGGCAGCATCCTGACTAGGTTGCCATCCACGTGTCATGCGCCTGTTATCTTGGATCACGTGCCAGGTGCCAACCTCGATTCACGTGCCCAATCATCAGCCTGAATCCCTGCAGACAGATAGAAGTAATGTATATACTTAGTCAGTTCAGGCTATTAACTAGAATGTATATACTTCAGAAACACAACTGAGTAAGTGTGTACAGCGTGAGAGAGTGTACAGACTTACTGAATAAAACGCATGTGAAGTCAGTGTATAGACATATGAACAGTGCGCATGAATGGCAGTGTATAGACATGTGAACAATGCAAACGAATGGCAGTGTATAGACTTATGAACAATGCATATGAAGGCAGTGTATAGACTTATGAAGAACAAAGCAAAAAAGTGTTACCAGTGTGTACACTTTGCAAAGCTCAGCCACGGTGTAGACTTCACGAAGCCTAAGCAGTGTATAGGCTTGAAACGAGTGTGCTGAGAGCATTGAAGACTCAAGTCATAACAACTGAATGTATAGGGTTGTGGTCGGACAACCCAATGTGTAGACTTGATGGATAGGCTCATGAAAGGCAGTGTATAGACATGTGATGAATCAATGCATACGAGCCTTACCATTGTGTAAACTTAACAAAGCTTCAGCCACTGTATAGACTTCACGAAGTCTAAACAGTGTACAGACTTGGAACCTGTGTGAGACTCTTAATAAGACTGTGAGCAGTGTGTAGACTTGATGCTCAACAGAGATGCATAGACTTCGACAAGCTTTAGCCAATGTATAGACTATGCCAGAGTGAGACGATGCATTAGACACTCGGCTGTACAGACTTGGAATGTTCTGTATGAGACGATCGACTGTTGAACCGATGTACAGACTCTGGATGTGAAGGCAGTCTGTATAGACTTGAATCGCTTGAAGTGATGTACAGACTAGATGAAGCTCAAGCAATGTATGGACTTGTGAAGGCTTCAGCGTTGTAATGACTTGGTGAAGCTCAAGTGAATGTATAGACTTGAACGAATGAGGCCGATGTACAGACTTGCCTAAGACGCAGCATGAGACGCTGGCTGAGACGGACGCTGTACAGACTTTGAAGACTTTGAATGTTTGAGCAGCATGCAATGTACACACTTAGTGATGTACAGACTTGGCCAGGAAAGCGTAGGGAAATGCTGAGTGTATGGACTTGGCCAGGAAAGCGTAGGGAAATGATATCGAATGTACAGAGTTGGTGAATCACAGACCAGTGTATAGACTTGGAGAGCTGTTCAATGTGTTGAGTTGGCGTTGTATAGACTTGGCTTTGAACGCTTGGGCTGAAGACAATGTGCATACTTAGCGATGTATAGACTTCGCTCAAGGAACTGAATGTATAGACTTTGCCACAGTCTAAAGTACATACTTTGCAGAAGTGAACAAGCCAATGTGTGGACTTCAAAAGAAGCAGTCCGATGTACAGACTTCAAGAAGTCTTGACAACGGACGCTGTTCAGACTTTGCAAACAAGACTCTGGGCGATGTATAGACTTACACTATAGGATGTGTAGACTTCATGACAATGCAGTAACCAGTGTATAGACATTAAGCTTGACACTCCAATGTATAGAGTTGAAGGTTAGAAGGATGTAAGGGTTGAGCTGAACTAACTTTGGCAATGTGCAGACTTGACTGGTCGGGCAGTGTACAGACTTAGAGTATTAGACTCAGTGTGTAAACTTCAGTTAGAAGGTGCCCGATGTACAGACTTGAAGAAGTTTTGCCAATGTACAGATGAGTCGACGCATCAGCAAGGGTGGGTCGACCCACTGCTGTCAATACTAACTAAGCAGAGTGTAGACAGAATCAAGATAGCATGCTTATCTGACAACCATATGAACTGTACTTACTCACATGATGAGACAGCATAAATCTAGAGATAGAAGATTGATTTATAGTGTGGGACATCAACAAAACCATAGGGATGCAACAATGTATACCTGAGTTCACGACGATTTTAATGAAAGAGCGGAAACGAATCCCAATGGGAACGAGTCTGATTTGATGAATTATCGGCCCAGAGCAACGCCAGATTACGACCATATCGGGATGGTTCCCAAGGTCCACATCCAATGCCATGGGGCGTCATTGATTTTCTCTTCACACACAGCCGGGGAAACAAAGGTCCCAAGGTATGTGTGCATGTCGATCACTGGCGGACCATTTCTTGTTCGGACGGAAGTCCGCATTTGTAGCGTGTGAGGCGGTGACAAACCGTACAAATGTCTGTTGTGAGTATGGCAAGTTTAATGCAAGTGCGGGATTAGATCCCGGTATATATGTCGATCACTAACGGACCATTAATTGTTCGGACGAGAGTCCGCATTTGAAGCATCGAAGGCAACGACGAAACCGTACGAATGTCTTCCATAGGTACGGCAAGTTTAATGCAAGTGCGGGATTAGATCCCGGTATATATGTTGGTCACTAACGGACCATTCATTATTCGGACGAGAGTCTGCATTTGAAGCATCGAAGACGACGATGAAACCGTACGAATGTTTACCGTAGGTATGGTAAGTTTAATGCAAGTGCGGGATTAGATCCCGGTATATATGTCGGTCACTAACGGACCATTCATTGTTCGGACAAGAGTCCGCATTTGAAGCATCGAAGATGATGACGAAACCGTACGAATGTCTGCCGTAGGTACGGCAAGTTTAATGCAAGTGCGGGATTAGATCTCGGTATATATGTCGGCCACTAACGGACCATTCATTGTTCGGACGAGAGTCCGCATTTGAAGCATCGAAGACGATGACAAAATAGTACGAATGTCTGCCGTGAGTACGGTAAGTTTAATGGGATTGCGGGATTGGATCCTGATAGAAGTGGGCCAAGTTGATGGACTATTGGCCCGAGACGGTTTCAGACTATGGCCATGTCGGGGATTTCGAGGTCCACATCTGATACCATGGGGCATCGTTGCTTTTCTCTTCACACACAATCCGGGGAAGCGAGTTGTTAAGTGTGAAGCACGAACTCGCTAGCGTGCACCCTCGCACGAGGATCGACATGCGGGGTCAGGTCGCGGGGTTCGACCTGCCCGATCAGGTCGCGGGGGCAGCGCCCCTTGAGGGGATTTCCGGGGGCGGAGCCCCCGAAAGGAAATTTTGATTATAAAAGGGGCGATATTGTCTTTTGTACCATAACTTGGGGTGCTGAAGAGGTCCAAGGTAAGAGAGGGTCCCAAGGTATGCATGGTTGTGGCATTTATTATCATTGTTCCAGTTGTTAAGTTATGTTGTTTGTTATCATAAGAGTGGTTCATATTCTTTTATTTTTTTATTCATTAATTTATGTCTCTTCTTTTGTTTTATTCACTAGTTTCAAGCCTTTTCTTCTATTTGGTTAATTGTCTTTTTTTAATGAGGCACGTCGGTTAAAGGTAGAGAGGTAGAGGCGCGCCGGTTAAATGGGTGTAAGAGAAGAGAGGGGCGCGCTGGTTTAGCATGACACAAAGGGGCGCTCCGGATTAAGAGTGGCACAAGGGTGGAGAGGGGCCCGCCAGTTTCGGATGTGAGTAAGGGGTGGAGAGGTATTTTAGTGAGAGGGTTTAATCCGACGCGCAAGGGGCGTGCCGGTTTAGAGGCAAGAGGGGTAAAGCGATTTATGAGTGTGGGGCTAAAGCGGCGCGGGGGGGGGGGGAGCGCGCCAGATAAGTGCGTGCCAGATTAGGAGCGCGCCGGATTGAGGCAGAACTTATGTTTCTATCTTTTCATTAGCTTAGAGGTTTAGCAAGAAGTTAGGCTGTTTGTTCACTCAGCAAAAATAGGCTGATTCGAAGGTTCAAAGTGTTTTGTTCATCTGTTGAGATCAAAGTTTGGGTGGTTTGTTCAAAGGGGTTCAGGAACTCCAAGGTTCAGTTCATGTTCTCAGGGAACTTAGTTCGTTCTTGTTGTTCATATTCCTGGAAAAAAATGGGCAGCACCTCCCCCGGACTGAGGTTTGCTGGGGCGACATAAGGGATTGTCAAACGGAGTACTCCGGGACGATCCCAAAAACTCATAGTGGCCTAACGGCAGTCCGGTGTCCCACAGTTGAACGCAGAAGCCCCGAGGACCAGCCTTCAAGGGGGTTCTAACAGTTCATGGGTAGTAACTTCGTAGGAGCCCCAAATGGGGCAGATATTCGCCAAGGAAGGCTGTGAATATTCATCCCTCTCATGGTTACTTCGAAGACCATGCTATGAAGGAGTAGGCTTCAAAGCACCATGGATGAGTAGGAGACAGAGAGAAAGAAAAAGGGAAGAGAGGATGAAGCAGTAGAATACCATATGTTGCAAAAAAACCTTTCTTTTTATTCATCCACAAGGGGAAAGACAGCGGGGAATCTACCCCAAAGCAAAAAAAGGGGGGAATACAATAGAGAGAAAGGAAGAAATACATCGATGGGGGAGGGGGAACGGAGCACAAGCTCCTCCTCCTCCGAACTCACCTCTCTTCTCTCATGTTCAATCTCTCTTTTTCTTCACCTAGCAGGCACAGGGATGGGGTTTCTTCTTTTTCTTCTGAGGGAACTCCCAGCTAAACAAGACCCTCTCTCTTCTCCATCAATAGCCCATCCTCCTTTGCTCTGTCGAACATACAGAGTATATATAGCCAACTGCCCTTTCTTTGCTTGGACGGAAGGAACTCCCGCCACTTACTTCGCCTGCCAGACAAGCAAGATTGACATGTTATGCTGGCATCCGGTGATTCATGCCGTACGCTGGCATTCGTCCGAGGATGGAACGTTCACGGGTTTTCCGGGAGATCTTCTGCTGCTTCCACCGTCGATGCATGCCTTCACCGCTGCGCTGTCGAACAGATGCGGAGACAGAGCTTCGAGCATTGAATGCCCTCTGGGCACTAGACTGATGCAAAAATAGGGTATCAGTCGGAGGATGGGATGACCCTTTGGTTGAAATGGCGTGGAGTTGTGCGCATCGGATTAGCAGCACACAAGGGGGGGCGCACCGGTTTGGAATGAGAAGGGGGTGTGCCGGTTTAAGGCTTGATGGAGGGGCATGCCGGTTTAAGGCCCAAGCCAAGGCACGCCGATTTAAGTGCAGGCCGTGCCAGTTTAGACTTCGTCTCGACTTCGCAGCTATTCGGACGGACGCTTGTCCTCCCGTGTTGCTTTAGTTGTAATGCACCGCCTCCGGGGTGTTTAGTTCAGGGCCTCTGAATCCCGATTCAGAACTCTGAGTGATCTCCGGCGCGTGCCGAACATGTGTTTGAATTCTTGAGTTTCTTTTGATTCGGCCTTTGGCGTCGCCGACTGGGAGACGGGGCCGTCTCTTCTGCCCAAGGGGCTTCTTTGTTGGGTGACGGAGCACCGGGTATATATTCGTCCTGCTTGGAGGAGGTATGGAGTTTATTCGGCCTTCCCGTCTTCGACTCGCTCACGAGGTGTCGAGATGTCCATGCCATATGATCATCATCATCATTTTTTTGACATCCACAAATGCCCCCCACTCGTGCGTGGCGCGAGCGAGGGACGAGTGCGCGGGGCCCGCGAGTGTAAAGCTCTTCGACAGGACGTATGTTATTCTGAGCCAGTGGGATCCTAGTCTGGTGTGAATTCACGGGAAAGCGCTCACTCCTTCAGAGAAGGGATGAGGGGATCGCTTCACCACATACACACGCGGACGGAGATGTCTAGCCCGAGTGAGGAGGGGTTTAGTCATCGGCATGGGCAGAAGAAGGGTTTATGTGTCGTCTCAGGCAAGAGGCCTGAAACGACTTACATGAGGCCAATCCCAAGGGGGGAGTTGATGACTCGTGCTAGGTTTAGGAAAGTTGTTCATTCATCCACTCAGACGGAAAGTTCGAGCCAAGCAAAGAGGATGCATTTTTTTGTTCATGGACTTGGACGGAAAGTTCGAGCCAAGCAAAGGGGTTCTTTTTGTTCATAGACTTGGACGGAAGGTCTGAGTCAAGCAAGGAGGTTCTTTTTGTTCATCGACCTGGACGGAAGGTCCGAGCCAAGCAAAGGAGTTCTTTTTGTTCATAGACTTGGACGGATGGTCCGAGCCAAGCAAGGAGTTTCTTTTTGTTCATCGACCTAGACGGAAGGTCCGGGCCACGGGTTTGTTCGTCGGTGGGACAGGGAATTGTAATACTAAGGTGATTTATTCATTGACACGGGGTTAGTGCCAAAGCAAGGGTCTTTTTGTTCATGGAACCAGACGAAAGGTCTGGGCCACAGGTTTGTTCATCAGTACCGACAGGGAGTCGGGGACCGACGTGGTTTGTTTATTGACACGGGGTTTGTGCCAAAACAAGAGTCTTTTTGTTCATGGCTTCAGACGGAAGGTCTGGGCCACTGGTTTGTTCATCGATGCCGACAGGGAATCGGAGACCGACGTGGTTTATTCATTGACACAGGGTTAGTGCCAAAGCAAGGGTATTTTGTTCATGAAACCAGACGAAAGGTCCGGACCACGGGTTTGTTCATCGATGCCGACAGGGAGTTGGGGACCGACGTGGTTTGCTTGTCTCTTGGTGTTTTAGTTCTTTAGCCGGACGGAAGGTCCGATCTAGAGTAGAGATAATCTTTTTGTTCTTTAGCCGGACGGAAGGTCTGAACCAAAGTGAAAGGATCTTTTTGTCTCTAGTCAGACGGAAGGTCCAATCTAGAGTAGAGAGAATCTTTTTGTTCTTCGGCTGGACGACAGGTCCGAGCCAAAGTGAAAGGATCTGTTTATTCTCTAGCCAGACGGAAGGTCCGATCTAGAGTAGAGAGAATCTTTTTGTTCTTCGGCTGGACGGCAGGTCCGAGCCAAAGTGAAAGAATCTTTTTGTTCTCTAGCCGGACGGAAGGTCCGATCTAGAGTGGAGAGAATCTTTTTGTTCTCCGGCTTGATGGTAGGTCCGAGCCAAAGTGAAAGGATCTTTTTGTTCTCTCGCCAGACGGAAGGTCCGATCTAGAGTGAAAGGATCTTTTTGTTCTCTGGCTGGGCGACAGGTCGGAACCAAAGTGAAAGGAATCTATTTATTCTCTAGCCGGATGGAAGGTCTGATCTAGAGTGAAATGATCTTTTTGTTCTCTAGCCGGACAGAAGGTTCGATCTAGAGTGGAGAGAATTCCTTTTTATTCTCCGGCTGGACGGCAGGTCCGAGCTAAAGCGAAAGGATCATTTTGTTCTCTAGCCAGACGGAAGGTCCGATCTAGAGTAGAGATAATCTTTTTATTCTCCGGCTGGATGGCAGGTCCGAGCCAAAGTGAACGGATCTTTTTGTTCTCTAGCCGGACGGAAGGTCCGATCTAGAGTGGAGAGAATCTATTTGTTCTCCGGCTAGATGGCAGGTCCGAGCCAAAGTGAAAGGAATCTTTTTGTTCTCTAGCCGGACGGAGGTTCTGATCTAGAGCGAAATGATCTTTTTGTTCTCTGGCTGGGCGACAGGCCAGAACCAAAGTGAAAGGAATCTTTTTATTCTCTAGCCGGACGGAAGGTTTGATCTAGAGTGAAAGGATCTTTTTGTTCTCTAGCCGGACAGAAGGTCCGATCTACAGTGGAGAGAATTCTTTTTTAATCTCCGGCTAGACGGCAGGTCCAAGCCAAAGTGAAAGGATCATTTTGTTCTCTAGCCGGACAGAAGTTCCGATCTAGAGTGGAGAGAATCCTTTTGTTCTCTGGCTGGATGGCAGGTCTGAGCCAAAGTGAAAGGATCTTTTTGTGTTCTTCCATGCGCCAGGAGTACCAGCTATGAAATTTGAACCCAAGAAAGTGGACCGCAAGGGCCTGAATCGATGTTGCGGAAGAAGGTCGTGAAGGCTGAAATCGGGGAAGCGGACTACAAGATCCACAATCGGGAAGGTGGCTACACAAGCCGAAATTGGGGAGCCGGCTATGAAAGTCTAGATCGGGGAAGCAGGATGCGGAAGCCGAAGTTGGGAGATTAGTAAGCCGCTGGGGCAGGAAGTAGGCCGTGAGGGCCACGATTGGGCTGTACGAGCCAGAACCGAGAAAGCAGGCCGCGATAGCCGAAATTGAGTTTATTTTTTTTTATTATTATTTTTTATTCAAGCATGTAAGCATCCGTCTGCAGGCATAACATAAATATACATAAGGTAGCTCCCTCTATGGGGGATGGGATAGGGACATCGCCCATAATTCGCAAACGTGGTGCGGGCCACGAGGCACGACTGAGGGGAGGTGCACCCGTCAAGAGGATATCGCATGTCTTGCATGCATAGCTTAAATTCACGCACTTCACCCGAGGTAATTCTCTGTGACACGGAGGAGCAAACATGTGAACAAAAGGCCCTAAACATAGGGATATGCAGGTTTTCCAAGTAACACTCGAGGGTTACTCTAGCGCCTACACGTAGGTTTCAGGCTCTCAATTTCGGTAGCTTCGCACAGCCCCCATGTTGTTTATTTTGGTTGCAGATTTCACCGTTCGGTGCGAGTCTCCTCATTTGTTTCAGTGGGGATTCCCGGCTACTAGGATTCATCCTTATTATAATTATATTCTGGATTCCACCGTTTGACGCGAGTCTCCTCATGTGTCTCAATGGAGATTCCCGGCTACTAGGCTTCGTTCCTTATTAAAGTTATATTGTAGATTCCACTATTTGACGCGAGTCTCCTCATGTGTCTCAATGGGGATTCCTGGCTACTAGGCTTCGTTCCTCTCTCTTTTTTGCATCATTCATTCAATTTTTTTCCTTTTTTTTAAGTGGGGGTAGGCAGCTTTATCCTCACGATTACCTTTCACGCAAGCGTAAGAATTCAAGTCTCCGTAGAGTGCTAAGAAGAAAGTCGGGCAATCCCTATGGTTGAAGGCCATTGAACACATTAAGTGCGAAGCGTAAGAGTGTTGCCTCAGGTTTATTTTGTGAGTTGGGCTCAGCAATTTAGCCATGACTCTTCCCCTTGACGTGTGCACTCTCCATAATTGGGTTCCCTTCTATGCCGTGATGCACGTGCATCTGGAATTGGGGTAGCATTTTTATTTGTCAAGGAAACAAGGTCCTAGCAAATTCCAAAGAGGTGTGTTATTCTATATTATAGGCAAGCATGCAAGCAGAGTAATCAAGCATTCTTCTCTTTCTTTCTTTTTCTCTTTTTTTCCTTTTTTTTTATGTAAGAACATACTATCGTTACGTATAAGTGAAGTGGTAGTAAAAGTATTAGGGGAGCAGACCACGAAGGGCCGAAAGGACATTAGGGAAGCGGGCTATAGAAGCCAAGGGACATTAGGGGAGCGAGCCATAAGGGCCAAAGGGAAGTAGGCTACAAGAGCCAGAATTGGGAAGTAGGCCACGAAGGCCAAAGGGAAGCAGGCTACAAGAGCCAAAGTCAGGAAGTGGGCTACAAAGAGCTGAGAGATGGGAAGCAGGCTACGAGAGCTAGAATTGGGAAGCAGGCCATGAAGGCCAAAGGGAAGCAGGCTACAAGAGCCAAAGTCAGGAAGTGGGCTACAAAGAGCCGAGAGATGGGAAGCGGGCTACGAGAGCCAGAATTGGGAAACAGGCCACGAAGGCCAAAGGGAAGCAGGCTACGAGAGCCAGAATTAAGAAGCAGGCCACGAAGGCCAAAGGGAAGCAGGCTCCGAGAGCCAGAATTGGGAAGTAGGCCACGAAGGCCAAAGGGAAGCAGGCTACAAAAGTCGAGGGATGTTAGACATCGGCTACAAAGCTGAAAAATATCGGAGAGCGCGATGGGACAGATGGATTAATCCTGATAGTGGGCCTTGGCCGAAATGGCTGAGCCGAAGGGCGTCAGGTAGCAGGATATAGGAGCTGAAGAGAAGGGCCCCTTTTTATTCTCTGGCCGGGGGAAGGGTCCGAACCAAAGTGAAAGGGTTTCTTCTTGATTGAGAAGTTGTCGGCTGGGATGCCGATGATGGGGTAGCTGTCGGCTAGGAGCCAATAATTAGTAAGCTGTCGGCCTGGAGGCCGATGACGAGATAGCTGTCGACCCAAAGGCCGATAATGGAGTAGCTGTCGGCTCAGGGGCCGATGATTGGATAGCTGTCGGCTAGGAGCCGATAATTAGGAAGCTATCGGCCAGGAGGCCGATGACGAGATAGCTGTCGACCCGAAGGCCGATAAGTGGATAGCTGTCGACTGGGAGGCCGATGGTTGAGTATCTGGTCAGTTTAACGTCCCGTCGACGGAAGGTTTTATCGGTTTAACGCCCCGTCGACGGAAGGTTTAGTCGGTTTAACGCCCTGTCGGCAGAAGGTTTAGTCGGTTTAACGCCCTGTCGACAGAAGGTTTAGTCGGTTTAACGCCCCGTCGGTGAAAGGTTTAGTTGGTTTAACGCCCCGTTGGTGAAAGGTTTAGTCGGTTTAATGCCCCGTTGGTGAAAGGTTTAGTCAGTTTAACGCCCCGTCGGCAGAAGGTTTAGTCGGTTTAACGCCCCATTGGCGGAAGGTTTAGTCGGTTTAACATCCCATTGGCGAAAGGCTTTGTCGGTTTAACGCCCCGTTGGCGGAAGATTTAGTCAGTTTAACGCCTCGTCAGTGAAAGGTTTCAGTTTGGACGAACGGCCATGACGCCAACTTCAAGAGGGGTCTATTTGTTGGATGGCTGAAGGTAAAGGGTGAAAGACCATGTCTACTTCAAGGCTCACTTTCTTTTCTTCTCTTCTTCTTTTGTGTGGAGAGGCGAGTGGAAAGACCATGTCTGCCTGATGAGTGTTCTTTCTTTTCTTTACTTCTTCTTTTTACTGTGAAGAGGCGGGTGGAAAGACCATGCCCACCTCATGATTGTTCTTTTTGTTCTGCTCTTCCTTTCTCATTAATGGCCCCGGACTGGGGTGCATTTCTATTAATGTGCCCCGAAGTTGAAGTGTAACTTTTCTTCTGTGGCCCCAAGTGGGGTATATTCTTTATAGCTTTTATGCCTCTAGAGCGGGGTGTATTCTTTACTTCAAGTGTGTGGCGACCCGGATTCCGGATACCCGGTGCACCCGGTATAAATACCGAATACACGTGATACCACATGGGACCCGCGAGGCCTCCCAAGCGCGGGAAAGCGCCGAAGGGAAAAAGGATTGTGTGGGAAATACATTGAAGCCAGCAGATATAACAGTAAGCAATTAAATTTCATTAGATTGGATTGCTAAAGTAGCAGAAATAAAATTACCTTTTATTAAACATTCAAGTTTTACAATTATACACAGAGTCCAGCCCAAAGGAAAGACAACAAGTCTAGCACAGTACAGTCGAACAGAAAGAAACGTACACAGGAGTCGGAGGAACCCGACGCAGGTACGGCTGGCAGCTACAACAGCAGACGCGCACTCCACCCGGAACAGCAGAGGCAGACGGCGAAACCCACCTGAAAAGCA
Source organism: Amorphophallus konjac (assembly GCA_022559845.1). NCBI lineage: Eukaryota > Viridiplantae > Streptophyta > Magnoliopsida > Alismatales > Araceae > Amorphophallus > Amorphophallus konjac. Next base: position 161,543,571 of record CM040128.1, on the reverse strand, counting down.
GCAGGGGTGAGTCTCAACAGAAACTCAGTAGGGGTCACGCGGATCCCCACTGGAAAACCGCACAAAGCGAAGGCAACGGAAGCAGCAACAAACGTAGCAAGGACAGCAACGTAGCAAAGCAGAAAAGCTACACTACAAAGCTGTAAAGGAACAGACGGGAAGTAGGAGTAGGGAACACGCAGGAGAGGGTGAGAACCCGCACCAAACAAGCGGCTACCGAACTAACCTCGGTATCCCAAACTACTCCAAACAAAGGCAACAGATGGATGACCCTAAACTCACGCAGAAGGGTACACCAGTCTGTCAACCAGCCCCAAACAAAGGTGAAGGCGAACGCCGACACCGGGAAACAGACAAAACACGACAGGGAACGTCGTGCACAAAGCCCCACGCACAATCAGAACACCGCGCGGACGACAAACCACTGACCCCGAGTGCAGCCACGAACGGGCAACTCGCAAAGGTCACAGCGCGCAAGGAAACGCGAAGAGCTACGCGTCACGTGACGGAAGCACCCCCTTAAAAGCCAGCTGCGTCCACTGACGTCTGACGCCGCACCTCAAGTGTCTCACCTACAGTACTGCTGTAACAACAGCAGAGATGTAGACACCAGCTGAACCAAACAGTAACAGCAAAACAAGTAACTAGTCAGGGTCACGCCCGTCGACGTAAGTCCTCAGTCCCTGACCACGTGTGCACACACTGGCTATAGTCTAAGCCAGGTCCTCTAGCTAGTATTCTCCCTCGGCAGGACGCCACCGTTGACTAGGAGCCCGCGGAACTAACTAAAAACCGCTCACCGGGAACACCCTCCGCCATCCGCTAGCGGGTCGGCACCTCTCGGCCTTAGGTCACAACAAGTGGAGGCTTCACACGACACAGAAGCTCAAACACAAGTGCCGAAGTACAAACAGGCAACCACGCCCATCAGCACGCACTTCGAAGCACCAAATGGCAGCATCGCCACTGCCGACAACTCAGGGCAAGCAACTAGACCTCCTATGTAACGATCCTGAGTCGAACGACTCAAGGCAAGATCGTCACAAAAAGCGGAACAAGCCGCCAATCGGTCTAATCCTAAGCCAAAGAAACCACGCTCCGCAGAAAACAACACACGGAGACCTGAGGGAAACATCAAGAACCCTCAGCACAGCTGGACACGCAAACCGAGGTAGAACAACACCTCGAAGCATCCAGAAGCAGTGTCTCGGACAGGACAGGACTGCCAAGACACGCACAAGCAAGGTCACATGTCAACCACTGGGTCAAACCGGGTTGACCGAAACCAAACAACAACATCATACAAGAGTAGGATCAAGAATCCTACCACAAGTAAGAAGACTCCTGGCAACCTTACAACGTAGTCTTAACCCTCATAGGACATCAAAAGACATCCACAGGACAACGGGCAGACCACTAGGCCAAGCCAAGACACACAGAATCGTCGGGCGGAAAAACCAAGGCACAAGGAAAGTAACGCACCAGCTCTAGACCGCTACAAGCAAGCGACGGTCTAGGTTAGGGCCGTTATTTCCCAAACGACGGACGGACACCAGGCCGTCACTCACACCACCCTGATAACCTACAAACCACGCAAAAGCCAAGTAACGCACGGGACTAGGGGCGTTACAAACAAACGACGCACAGGGCACCCACCGTCACATTCAACGGTGCAGCAAACCCAAACCAAAGCGAAGTAACGCGCTAAGCCAGGCGCGTCACTCACGAAACAGCGCGGCAGGGTAGGGCCGTCAGAACCAAACGACGCACGGGGGACCCATCCGTTACTCACAGACGGCATGGCCACCCTCAACCTAACACCACAGCAAACAACGGTCGGAGGCATGCGCGTTACTCACAAACGACGCACGGGGTCCCCACCGTCACACCCAACGGTGCAGTCAACCCAACCTCGACCAAAAGAGAATGTAACGGCCAGGGGCGGGCACGTCACACTCAAACAACACATAGGGGCACGACCGCTAGAGGCACCGCCTCAACGAGTCAACGTCAGTCAACTGGCAAGTAACGGCCTGGGCAAGGCGCGCCACTTCCATCTAACGCACTGGGTCAAGCGCGTTAGACTAACCGACTCAACCCCAACATAAAACGACGAAGGCGAAGTAACGCACTAACCTAGGCGCGTTACAAGGAAGCGACGCGCCACTCTAGGGCCGTCACTCACCTAGAAGCCAAAGCGCTAAAACGATGCAGACCAAACGACGGTCAGTCGTAGGGCCGCTAAAGACAAGTAACGGTCGCTGGCATGACCGCTACTTCGGTTACGGCGGGAAAACATAGGAATGGCCGGATCGGCCCGTTCCACGCCCCATTCACGCCGAAACGCAGGGGAAACACACCGCAACACCGAATAACAACATTCAAGGGCCAAAATGCCCACATGCAACACCAAAAACGCTCGATCCGGGCGATTTAGACAAATCCACCCTAAGTGGGTCACCGAGGTTCCCGGGCTTCTACCGGCCTCGAATGAACACCGAATCGCACGAAATCAACGTGGATGGGATTCTAACATCCCTGCGGTCATTTAGAAACTAACTGAACCGCAAACGGTCACCGTTTACCGGCCGACCCTAAAAACCACGAAAATCACGGTTTAGGCAAAACAAGCCCAAACACACTCGTTTCCTAGCCGAACGCCGTGCAATGGCAGGGAAAACGAAGGTAAGGAAGCAAGGATCCATCACCCTACCTCCACCGAAGAAACCGTGCCCCGAAGGGACTAAACCACGCCGAAAACCACTCGCGAACCAATTTCACCGGCTTTGAATCCACCGTTCGGGATCGCGCCAGAATCGATCCGATCCTCGCCTCATCGCGCATCTCGACAGCTCCACGGCCTCGCCACTTCGCCCACCTACGCCTCCGTCTGCAGCCGGGGCCAAAGAGGGGGAGAAACGAGAGAGAACGGGAGAGAGACGGCGGCGGTGAGAAATGAGGAGGGGAGAGAGGAAAAGAAAAGAAAAAGGAAAAGAAATTAGGAAATTTTCCTAATTTCCAAAAATTCTGAAAATGCGCCGAAAATACACAAATTCAGAAAAATACGCAAAAATAGTCGAAACGACCGGCTCGAAGAGTACATCGACGCTGTAGCATTCACGAGTTCGAGAATTGACAAATAAACTCACCGTAGGGTTCCGTAACTAGTACGTGAGAAAAACCCACACGGCTCGTCAAACTCAATTCGGAAGCCACAAAAGCGAACCGAAACTCAACGAAACCAATCCGAAACAGATCCGAAAGATCCATTAAAGATCCTACGAGATCCAACGAGATCCAGGGCATTACATCCTCCCCTCCTTCAAAGAATTTCGCCCCCGAAATTCAGGACTAACAAAGGAGAAGCAGGGAAGAATAACCCAACAGCACAAAACTCGGAAAACACAGCTCAGAGGGACATCGTCAGATCACAATTACAGGTACACACTCAGCTTCCAAGACAGCAAGTCTACAGCACGAGTATGGCACCAAAGTGAAAACATCTGACACCTCCGAAGCAAGGGCAACGTCGTTTACGTCTCACCAGAAATAGAGACACGACAGCCACAACAACAGACAACTGAGAAACACAACGACAACACGGCAAGCGGCAGCTTACACAAGGAACGCAGTCCCCACAGCTGACAGCTCGCAACATCATCGGCTCCAGTGCCAAAGGCAATAGGGAACACCTGGCACACAGGACACCAACGACAACAACAACACTGCTGGACCCGAAACACAATCAAGTCAGTACTCACTCAGACATCACATCTGATCAAGTCGCAGGCTAACTCCACCAGGGAAAGAGAGCACAGCAAGCCAACTGACAAGACAATGGTCCAAAGCAGAGACACAAAATCATAAAGAAACAGCGCCAAAACAACACAACGGCAACACCTGCAGAATTTCGGCTCTACTTAACACGCAGAACCACGGAACACAACTGCAAGCAGGGTCACAACAAGGCACAAAAACAGCTGAACACACGACCACAAGAGACAGGTCACGCATCAGACTGCTCACCAAGAGAAAGACCCACAACAACGAGAAACGACAACAATGATCTCGGGGAATGCAACTCAAGGACTAGCAACACGCCTCAAGAGCATAACATCCAAGATGAAAATACAGAGTAGAGGGTACTCAATCCGCAAAGATGCCGACAAATTCCCCAACACTCGCACAATGCCGATGCCAACACAAGAAAACCACGAACAACGGCACGGCAACAACCAAAGTCAAGGCACAAGAAGCCAAGACAAAGCCACATCGAGAAAGGAACAAGACCTCTCGACAAATGGGTAGCCAGCCCACACACTCCAGCTGTACTCTCAACAACGTGCACAGGCAACAGAACAACATCAGAAATCGCATCTCAGCACACATCAGCGCCATCGCAATCAACAAGATCGCAATTCACACGCCACGAGCACCGATCAGGCGAACAACCGATCACAAAGAGCCTAAGTGCAATAAGAGAAGAGCACCAGCTTCAGCGCAAAGCACAAGGAAAGCATCAATCTCAGCTCACCATCACGTCCTGACACGATAAATGAGCCTTCACAACACATCGGCCGTTAGACACAGCACGACAACTACGGTACACAACAGCTCTTAACACCATCATGGAGTCCAAAGCTAAGCAACCGTACAACAAGGAGCAGATCAGGCTCAAAACAAAGCTGTCTACACTTAAGCAGACACAGGACAAAGGCACAACCAAGACAGCAATTCCAAGGCAAACCTCGGAAAGCTTCACCAAAGAGGGATGAGAAGCAACAAGCTCAACAACAACAGCTCACCAGGAAGGGAAAATCCAAGGCTCGCTCGAGCAACTTCTCAATCGAGGCAACACGACAATCGAAGCAACCAAAACAACGAAGCATCAGGAGCTACACAAACTCAAGCTGGGACAACCCAAGCAACGTAAGAACGTGCGTGGCCATCACACCAACGCTAAAAGTCATAAGCCACCTGAGCAAAATACAGAAAATAGCTCGAACAAGGCACTGCAGGTTCATGCCAACCGACAAACACTGCAAAGTGCACCACGATCGAGACCAACTTCAAAACCGAACGAAGCACATCGTCTCATCTAGACGAGAGCAAAACCATCTCGCACAGTGCCAACCAAGCACGTACAAGACCACACGCAAAAAGCACCGCGATAAACCATCGCAACACCTACGCCAGCAAGAGACTGTACTGGGCCTAAAGACTCTGGTAACTGTATATCTGGATTTCCATGTATCTCACACGACAATGATCTGATAGCTCAGAAAAGAACTCCGAACATCTCAGAACACTGCTCTGATACCACCTGTGGCGACCCGGATTCCGGATACCCGGTGCACCCGGTATAAATACCGAATACACGTGATACCACATGGGACCCGCGAGGCCTCCCAAGCGCGGGAAAGCGCCGAAGGGAAAAAGGATTGTGTGGGAAATACATTGAAGCCAGCAGATATAACAGTAAGCAATTAAATTTCATTAGATTGGATTGCTAAAGTAGCAGAAATAAAATTACCTTTTATTAAACATTCAAGTTTTACAATTATACACAGAGTCCAGCCCAAAGGAAAGACAACAAGTCTAGCACAGTACAGTCGAACAGAAAGAAACGTACACAGGAGTCGGAGGAACCCGACGCAGGTACGGCTGGCAGCTACAACAGCAGACGCGCACTCCACCCGGAACAGCAGAGGCAGACGGCGAAACCCACCTGAAAAGCAGCAGGGGTGAGTCTCAACAGAAACTCAGTAGGGGTCACGCGGATCCCCACTGGAAAACCGCACAAAGCGAAGGCAACGGAAGCAGCAACAAACGTAGCAAGGACAGCAACGTAGCAAAGCAGAAAAGCTACACTACAAAGCTGTAAAGGAACAGACGGGAAGTAGGAGTAGGGAACACGCAGGAGAGGGTGAGAACCCGCACCAAACAAGCGGCTACCGAACTAACCTCGGTATCCCAAACTACTCCAAACAAAGGCAACAGATGGATGACCCTAAACTCACGCAGAAGGGTACACCAGTCTGTCAACCAGCCCCAAACAAAGGCGAAGGCGAACGCCGACACCGGGAAACAGACAAAACACGACAGGGAACGTCGTGCACAAAGCCCCACGCACAATCAGAACACCGCGCGGACGACAAACCACTGACCCCGAGTGCAGCCACGAACGGGCAACTCGCAAAGGTCACAGCGCGCAAGGAAATGCGAAGAGCTACGCGTCACGTGACGGAAGCACCCCCTTAAAAGCCAGCTGCGTCCACTGACGTCTGACGCCGCACCTCAAGTGTCTCACCTACAGTACTGCTGTAACAACAGCAGAGATGTAGACACCAGCTGAACCAAACAGTAACAGCAAAACAAGTAACTAGTCAGGGTCACGCCCGTCGACGTAAGTCCTCAGTCCCTGACCACGTGTGCACACACTGGCTATAGTCTAAGCCAGGTCCTCTAGCTAGTATTCTCCCTCGGCAGGACGCCACCGTTGACTAGGAGCCCGCGGAACTAACTAAAAACCGCTCACCGGGAACACCCTCCGCCATCCGCTAGCGGGTCGGCACCTCTCGGCCTTAGGTCACAACAAGTGGAGGCTTCACACGACACAGAAGCTCAAACACAAGTGCCGAAGTACAAACAGGCAACCACGCCCATCAGCACGCACTTCGAAGCACCAAATGGCAGCATCGCCACTGCCGACAACTCAGGGCAAGCAACTAGACCTCCTATGTAACGATCCTGAGTCGAACGACTCAAGGCAAGATCGTCACAAACAGCGGAACAAGCCGCCAATCGGTCTAATCCTAAGCCAAAGAAACCACGCTCCGCAGAAAACAACACACGGAGACCTGAGGGAAACATCAAGAACCCTCAGCACAGCTGGACACGCAAACCGAGGTAGAACAACACCTCGAAGCATCCAGAAGCAGTGTCTCGGACAGGACAGGACTGCCAAGACACGCACAAGCAAGGTCACATGTCAACCACTGGGTCAAACCGGGTTGACCGAAACCAAACAACAACATCATACAGGAGTAGGATCAAGAATCCTACCACAAGTAAGAAGACTCCTGGCAACCTTACAACGTAGTCTTAACCCTCATAAGACATCAAAAGACATCCACAGGACAACGGGCAGACCACTAGGCCAAGCCAAGACACACAGAATCGTCGGGCGGAAAAACCAAGGCACAAGGAAAGTAACGCACCAGCTCTAGACCGCTACAAGCAAGCGACGGTCTAGGTTAGGGCCGTTATTTCCCAAACGACGGACGGACACCAGGCCGTCACTCACACCACCCTGATAACCTACAAACCACGCAAAAGCCAAGTAACGCACGGGACTAGGGGCGTTACAAACAAACGACGCACAGGGCACCCACCGTCACATTCAACGGTGCAGCAAACCCAAACCAAAGCGAAGTAACGCGCTAAGCCAGGCGCGTCACTCACGAAACAGCGCGGCAGGGTAGGGCCGTCAGAACCAAACGACGCACGGGGGACCCATCCGTTACTCACAGACGGCATGGCCACCCTCAACCTAACACCACAGCAAACAACGGTCGGAGGCATGCGCGTTACTCACAAACGACGCACGGGGTCCCCACCGTCACACCCAACGGTGCAGTCAACCCAACCTCGACCAAAAGAGAATGTAACGGCCAGGGGCGGGCACGTCACACTCAAACAACACATAGGGGCACGACCGCTAGAGGCACCGCCTCAACGAGTCAACGTCAGTCAACTGGCAAGTAACGGCCTGGGCAAGGCGCGCCACTTCCATCTAACGCACTGGGTCAAGCGCGTTAGACTAACCGACTCAACCCCAACATAAAACGACGAAGGCGAAGTAACGCACTAACCTAGGCGCGTTACAAGGAAGCGACGCGCCACTCTAGGGCCGTCACTCACCTAGAAGCCAAAGCGCTAAAACGATGCAGACCAAACGACGGTCAGTCGTAGGGCCGCTAAAGACAAGTAACGGTCGCTGGCATGACCGCTACTTCGGTTACGGCGGGAAAACATAGGAATGGCCGGATCGGCCCGTTCCACGCCCCATTCACGCCAAAACGCAGGGGAAACACACCGCAACACCGAATAACAACATTCAAGGGCCAAAATGCCCACATGCAACACCAAAAACGCTCGATCCGGGCGATTTAGACAAATCCACCCTAAGTGGGTCACCGAGGTTCCCGGGCTTCTACCGGCCTCGAATGAACACCGAATCGCACGAAATCAACGTGGATGGGATTCTAACATCCCTGCGGTCATTTAGAAACTAACTGAACCGCAAACGGTCACCGTTTACCGGCCGACCCTAAAAACCACGAAAATCACGGTTTAGGCAAAACAAGCCCAAACACACTCGTTTCCTAGCCGAACGCCGTGCAATGGCAGGGAAAACGAAGGTAAGGAAGCAAGGATCCATCACCCTACCTCCACCGAAGAAACCGTGCCCCGAAGGGACTAAACCACGCCGAAAACCACTCGCGAACCAATTTCACCGGCTTTGAATCCACCGTTCGGGATCGCGCCAGAATCGATCCGATCCTCGCCTCATCGCGCATCTCGACAGCTCCACGGCCTCGCCACTTCGCCCACCTACGCCTCCGTCTGCAGCCGGGGCCAAAGAGGGGGAGAAACGAGAGAGAACGGGAGAGAGACGGCGGCGGTGAGAAATGAGGAGGGGAGAGAGGAAAAGAAAAGAAAAAGGAAAAGAAATTAGGAAATTTTCCTAATTTCCAAAAATTCCGAAAATGCGCCGAAAATACACAAATTCAGAAAAATACGCAAAAATAGTCGAAACGACCGGCTCGAAGAGTACATCGACGCTGTAGCATTCACGAGTTCGAGAATTGACAAATAAACTCACCGTAGGGTTCCGTAACTAGTACGTGAGAAAAACCCACACGGCTCGTCAAACTCAATTCGGAAGCCACAAAAGCGAACCGAAACTCAACGAAACCAATCCGAAACAGATCCGAAAGATCCATTAAAGATCCTACGAGATCCAACGAGATCCAGGGCATTACAAAGTGCCCCTAGGCCGGAGTGTATTCTTTATGGCTTCTGTGCCCCCAGGCGGGGTGTAGTTTCTGCCTCAAATGCCCCTAAACCGGGGTAGGTTTTTTTTTTAATACCCCTGAGCTGGGGTGAATTCTTCATGGCTTCCATGCCCTCCCGTGGCGGGGTATGTTGGTTCTTCAAATGCCCCTAAGCTGGGGCATACCTCTCTTCATATGCTCCCAGGCCAGAATGTACGTCTCTTCCCTTCTGTGCCCCCAGACCGGGGTGTATTCTTGCTCTCTTTTCTCTTATACGCCCCTATGGCGGGATATATTTCTCTTCATGTGCCCCTAGATTAGGGTGTAACTCTGTTTCTTGTTGTGCCCCCAGGTCGGGGTAGATTCTTCTACTTCTTCTGCCCTAGAGTGGGGTATATTTCTCTTCATATTCCCCCCAGGACGGGGTGAATTCTACTGCTTCTACCCCCCAACGCGGGGCACATTTCTCTTCATATGTCCCCAGAGCAGGTTGCATTTTTTGTCTCATATGTCCCCTCGAGTCGGGGTGTGTTATGCTTGCTATGCACCCCTGGCGGAGTGTGTCTCTTTCTTTGTATGTCCCCATGCCGGGGTGTGTTTCTTGCTTCTTATGCCGCCAAACCGGGGTGTATCTTTATGCTTCTTATGCCCGAGGCCGGGGTGTATTCTGCTTCTCGTGTCCCAGCATCTTCTTCTTTATCTTCGGCCACCTGGACGGGCCATTCTTTGCTTCCTTTCGCGAAGAGTCATTCCTTAAGAGGAAGGTGATACACAAGCGTCCCAAGTGAGTGTATTCGGTTGATTCCCCCTTTTTTTTCTTCCCACATTGGGGTGTTTGGTGCATTGGCGGAGGCTGGAGGATGCCATGTCGCTGTACTTTGATAGTCAGTCCCCTGACGGGGCCATCTTCATGCTCCTGGCTCGCGTCAGATGTACATTGACATGTTGTTTGTTTGTTTGTTGTTTTTTGTGGCGATCCCAAGAAGGGGATACGCTACTAAGTTCCCTTAGGCAAGTTGAAATCTCCCACGAAGGTTGATTGCTCTATTGCCCCCAGACCGAGATGTATTCTGCTTCTAGTGCCCCCAAGGTGGGGTATATTTTGCTTCTTGGTACCCCCATGGTAGGGTGTATTGCTATTTCTGATGCCCCCAAGGTGGGGTGTGATCTTTATGTATTCTACGCCCCCAAGCAGGTTGTGTTTCGCTTCTTTATGCCCCTTGGGGGAGGGTTTGATTCTTGGCTTCATATGCCCCTCAAGGTGGGGTGTGATTCTTTATGTATTCTACGCCCCCAAGCAGGGTGTGTTTCGCTTCTTTATGCCCCTTGGGGGAGGGTTTGATTCTTGACTTCATATGCCCCTCAGCCGGGGGTATATCTTCTGCTTCTTATGCCCCTAGGTCGGGGTGAAACTCCATTGCTTCTTATGCCCCCAGGACGGGGTGTATGTTGTTTCATGTGCCCTCCTGATAGGGTACATTTCTTTTTCAAATGCCCCTAAGCCGGGGTGAGTTTCTCTCTTTTGTGTGCCCCCGAAGCGGGGTGGGACTCCATTGCTTCTTATGCCCCTGGGTCGGGGTATGTTTTACTTCTTCTACCCCCGTGTCGGGGTATACTTCTTTTTCAAATGCCCCTAAACTGGGGAATGTTGTATGTCCTATTTCAGATGCTCCCAAGGTGGGGTGTATGTTTCTTCTTATGCTCCATGGCAGGGGTGGATTCTGTTGCTTCTTATGCCTCGGAGCGGGGTATGTTTCTTCTTCAAAAGCCCCTAAGCCAGGGTGTATTCTTTTGCTCTTTACGCCCCTACTTCGGGGTGAACCTCTATTGATGCTTATGCCCCCATGGTGGGGATACATTTCTTCGTCTAATGCCCCTAAGCCAAGGTGCAACTCTGTTTCTTCTTATGCTCCTAGGTTGGGGTGCATTCTTCTCACGCACCCCCGAGTCGGGGTGTATTCTCTTCGTGTGCCCCCAGGAGTGAGGTGTATTCTTTGTTGCCTCTTATGCCCCAATGGCGGGGTGGATCGATGCTCTCTTCGGGAGTCGTGGCCGTGCTTGGCCTCATTGCCATAAAGCATTTCCCACAGCGGGCAAGAATTCATCAAGCTACAGTTGCGGCTTGCTGGATCTTCTAGCAGCCACTCGAGGGGCCGTCTTATTCCTGATAGAGGCAGCAGGAAGGTGGAATGGACTAGGGCATTGCACCACGGACTTGGACCCTCCTAGAGTCGGGTGGGATGCCGGCCTTCTTCTTGTCCTTTTGGTCGGCGATGCTTGCCAATTCTTCTTTTTGTCCTTTCCTTTCTTCTCTTCTTTTTTTTTGTGTAATAGACCAAAGGCGGGTGTGCAGGAGAGCGCTCACCCCCTCAGGGAGGGGATGAGTGGTTCACTCCACCGCATCACTCCCACAGTGGTAATCTTTGTTCAGCACGGGTCTCAACGGATATGGCCGTACAACTCTCTCTCGCCGATTCTTTCTCTTCCCTTTTTTGTTTCTTTCTTCTTTCTTCTTTTCTTCTTTTTTTCTTTTTTTTTTACGAAAAGGGGATTTGATTTCCCCTCCCTCTTTTCTTTTCCTCTTCTTCTTTTTTAGCGGCCTTCATGATTCCTGGAAGCTGCATATGCCTCGGAGTAGCGTCCCCGAGGCCACAAAGATAATTGCGCTTAGTCCGACTTTTCTGCCCATAAGGCTGGCGAAGATAGCACCTGCAATTCATCAAAGCAGGCAAACATCGTTTATTAGGAGGCCATGAGGCCCAGAATCCTGGTGAAGAGATGAAGGGTGGTTTCGGTCCCACCGGGCGTGCCAGACTTGTGGACGCACTTTTTATTTAAAATCATTGTTTACTTGTTTATTGGATTTATTAAGTGCGTGTTTATTTGTTTGTTAAGTGCGGGGGCGTGCCAGTCACAAAGTGACGATTTGTTCGGGCTTCATGGAAGCCCTTGGTACGCTCGATCTGACTCGATCAGACGATTGAGTGGTTCGTGTCGGGACCAAAACCCGCCGCGCCATAAAGGTCACGGCGTCATTTACATCCTTAATCACCGGGAAAAAGGGGCCTCATGGCCAGAGAATTAATTGCAAGAAAGGTCTATTAGGAAGTATTGAAATCCCCGTACGAGGGCGAGAAGAAAACATTCGAGATCATGTCGGTCATGTGCTGACCATTTAATGTTCGGACGAATGTCCGGCTCGAGAAAAGCGCAATCGTCACGGGAAAATCGGAACATATGTATGCCGGGGTATGGCAAATTTATTGTTCAGAGGAACGAGAAATATTCAATTAAATCCCGGTTAAAGCAGTCAGAAATCAACAAGTTTGTCTGCTCGGTGGAAGATCAAGCTGCAACCATACTGCGGTCGGCCCCCCGCGGTCGAAACAAGACTTGCATGAGCATCATTAATATTTCCGATGCCAAAGGGCAACGGTGGAGTGTCCCGGGATCAGATCCCAGAACCAATATGTATTCACAGGGAGCGGGCTGTAGGCCAAGGATACGGGTCGGACAATGATTATAATCGGGACGGACCCGAGGTCTAAGCGTGACCCATGAAGGCCTTATTGATATTCCCGGACGTAGGGTTCGGGGAAGAGGAGAGCCATCTCGTTCTATTCAGATTTTGTTGGTCATTCATGGACCACTTTATGTTCGGACGAAGATCCATATTGAAGGCACGACGTAAACAGAAATAAACTCGTACAAATGTATCCCTGAGTTCACGGTGATTTTAATGAAAGAGCAGAAATGAATCCCAATGGGAACGAGTCCGGTATGATGAATTATCAGCCAAAAGCAATGCCGGATTACGGCCATATCGGGATGGTTCCCAAGGTCCACGTCCAATGCCATGGGGCGTCATTGATTTTCTCTTCACACACAGTCCGGGGAAATGAACGTCCCAAGGTATGCGTGCATGTCGGTCACTAGCGGACCATTTCTTGTTCGGATGGAAGTCCGCGTTTGTAGCGTGAGAGGTGGTGGCAAACCGTACAAATGTCTGCCATGAGTATGGTAAGTTTAATGCAAGTGCGGGATTAGATCCCGGTATATATGTCGGTCACTAACGGACCATTCATTGTTCGGACGAGAGTCCGCATTTGAAGCATCGAAGACGATGATGAAACCGTATGAATGTCTGCCGTAGGTACGGCAAGTTTAATGCAAGTGCGTGATTAGATCCCGGTATATATGTCGGTCACTAACGAACCATTCATTGTTCGGACGAGAGTCCGCATTTGAAGCATCGAAGACGACGATGAAATCGTACGAATGTCTGCCGTAGGTATGGGAAGTTTAATGCAAGTGCGGGATTAGATCTCAGTATATATGTCGGTCACTAGCAGACCATTCATTGTTCAGACGAGAGTCCGCATTTGAAGCATCAAAGACGATGACGAAACCGTACGAATGTCTGCCGTAGGTACGGCAAGTTTAATGCAAGTGCGGGATTAGATCCCAGTATATATGTTGGCCACTAATGGACCATTCATCGTTTGGACGAGAGTCCGCATTGGAAGCATCGAAGATGATGACAAAACCGTACGAATGTCTGTCTCGAGTACGGCAAGTTTAAAGGGATTGCGGGATTGGATCCCGATAGAAGTGGGTCAAGTTGATGGAATATTGGCCCGAGACGGTTTTAGACTATGACCATGTCGGGGATTCTGAGGTCCACATCTGATACCATGGGGCATCGTTGCTTTTCTCTTCACGCACAATCCGGGGAAGCGAGTTGTTAAGTGTGAAGCACGAACTCGCCAGCGTGCGCCCTCGCACGCGGATCGACCTGCGCCGTCAGGTCGCGGGGTTCGACCTGCCCGGTCAGGTCGCGGGGGCAGCGCCCCTTGCGGGGGTTTCTGGGGGCGGAGACCCCGGAAGGAAATTTTGATTATAACAGGGGCGATATTGTCTTTTGTACCATAAGTTGGGGCGCTGAAGAGGTCCAAGGGAAGAGAGGGTCCCAAGGTATGCATGGTTGTGGCATTTATTATCATTGTTCCAGTTGTTAAGTTATGTTGTTTGTTTTCATAAGAGTGGTTCATATTCTTTTATTTTTTTATTCATTAATTTATGTCTCTTCTTTTGTTTTATTCACTAGTTTCATACCTTTTCTTCTATTTGGTTAATTGTCTTTTTTAATGAGGCACGCCGGTTAAAGGTAGAGAGGTAGAGGCATGTCGGTTAAATGGGTGTAAGGGAAGAGAGGGGCGCGCCAGATTAAGAGTGGCACAAGGGAGGAGAGGGGCGCGCTGGTTTCGGATGTGAGTAAGGGGTGGAGAGGTATTTCAGTGAGAGGGTTTAATCCTGTGCGTAGGGGGCGCGCCAGTTTAGAGCCAAGAGGGGTAAAGCGGTTTATGAGTATGGGGCTAAAGCGGCACCGGGGGGGGGAGCACACCGGATTAGGAGCGTGCCGAATTGAGACAGAACTTATGTTTTTATCTTTTCATTAGCTCGGAGGTTTAGCAAGTAGTTTGGTTGTTTGTTCACTCAGCAAAAATAGGCTGATTCGAAGGTTCAAAGTGTTTTGTTCGTCTGTTGAGATCAAAGTTTGGGTGGTTTGTTCAAAGGGGTTCAGGAACTCCAAGGTTCAGTTCATGTTCTCAGAGAACTTAGTTCGTTCTTGTTGTTCATATTCCTGGAAAAAAAAGGGCAGCACCTCCCCCGGACTGAGGTTTGCTGGGGCGACATAAGGGATTGTCAAACGGAGTACTCCGGGACGATCCCAAAAACTCAGAGTGGCCTAACGGCAGTCCGGTGTCCCACAGTTGAACGCGGAAGCCCTGAGGACCAGCCTTCAAGGGGGTTCTAGCAGTTCATGGGTAGTAACTTCGTAGGAGCCCCAAATGGGGCAGATATTCACCAAGGAAGGCTGTGAATATTCATCCCTCCGACGGTTACTTCAAAGACCATGCTATGGAGGAGCAGGCTTCAAAGCACCATGGATGAGTAGGAGACGGAGAGAAAGAAAAAAGGAAGAGAGGATGAAGCAGTAGAATACCATATGTTGCAAAAAATGTTTCTTTTTATTCATCCGCAAGGGGAAAGATAGCGGGGAATCTACCCCAAAGCAAAAAAAGGGGGGAATACATCAGAGAGAAAGGAAGAAATACATCGATGGGGGAGGGGGAACGGAGCACAAGCTCCTCCTCCTCCGAGCTCACCTCTCTTCTCTCACGCTCAATCTCTCTTTTTCTTTACCTAGCAGTCGCAGGGACGGGGATTCTTCTTTTTCTTCTGAGGGAACTCCCAGCAGAACCAGACCCTCTCTCTTCTCCTTCAATAGCACATCCTCCTTTGCTCTGTCGAACATGCAGAGTATATATAGCCGGCTGCTCTTTCTATGCTCGGACGGAAGGAACTCCTGCCACTTACTTTGTCTTCCAGATGAGCAGGATTGACATGTTACGCTGGCATTCGTCCGAGGACGGGACGTTCACGGGTTTGTCGGGAGATCTTCTACTGCTTCCACCGTCGATGCATGCCTTCGCCGCTGCACTGTCGAACGGATGCGGAGACAGAGCTTCGAGCATTGAATGCCCTCTGGGCACCAGACTGATGCGAAAATAGGGTATCGGTTGGCAGATGGGATGGCCCTTTGGTTGAAATGGCGCGGAGTTGTGCGCACCGGATTAGTAGCACACAAGGGGGGGCGCATCGGTTTGGAATGAGAAGGGGGTGCGCCGGTTTAAGGCTTG
The DNA here is from genome assembly GCA_022559845.1 of Amorphophallus konjac. Taxonomy (NCBI): domain Eukaryota; kingdom Viridiplantae; phylum Streptophyta; class Magnoliopsida; order Alismatales; family Araceae; genus Amorphophallus; species Amorphophallus konjac. The sequence goes on along the minus strand of CM040128.1, from coordinate 161,527,808 downwards.
ATGGAGGGGCGCGCCGGTTTAAGGCCCAAGCAAGGGCACACCATTTTTAGTGCAGGCTGCGCCAGTTTAGACTTCGTCTCGGCTTCGCGACTATTCGGATGGACGCTTGTCCTCCTGTGTTTCTTTCGTTGTAATGCACTGCCTCCGGGGTGTTTAGTTCAGGGCCTCTGAATCTCGATTCAGAACTCTGAGTGATCTCCGGCGCGTGCCGAACATGTGTTCGAATTCCTGAGTTTCTTTTGATTCGGCCTTCGGCGTCGCCGACTGGGGGCCGGGGCCATCTCTTCTGCCCAAGGGGCTTCTTTGTTGGGTGACGGAGCACCGAGTACATATTCATGCTGCTTAAAGGAGGTATGGAGTTTATTCGGCCTTCCCGTCTTCGACTCGCTCGTGAGGTGTCGAGATGTCCATGCCATATGATCGTCATCATCATTTTTTTGACGTCCACACTCCCACACCCCGTTCCTTAAGCGCGGTCAACTCTTCATGTTCTAAGGTACACGGCGCCGTCCCTTCATCTCTTCATCCTTTTGGCGTTGTTGGAACCTTGGTGGCGATCACAGTATGTCTTTCTCATCCTTTCATCTCCTTTTTCTTTGATTCACATGTTTATGCATGTTTTAGTTTAAAGGGGGCGTGGTACATTAATCTATCTACAGTGGGTGAGGTAGGAACGTCGTGGAGCTGCTGTGGTACGTGATGGCGTGAGAATCAAGGCGTGGCTGGCGCGATCCCATTCGTGGATTCAAAGCCGGCGTGGGTGGTTTGTGTGATCACTTTCGGCGTGGTTTAGTTGCTTCGGCGCACGAGAACTTTGGTGGAGGTAGCGAGATGGATGCCCTGCTCTTGTTCTACATTCCCTTTCGATTTCGAGCGGAACTGTGCGAGAATGAGTGAGTTTTCCAGCTTTAGGGTGAAATCATGCTTTGGGGGGTGTGAGACGAGTTTGCCTTTCTCGGTGATGGTTTCTAACCTAGTTAGTTTCATTCGAACCCTTGGCATGCTAGCATTTCGTTCCCGCTAGTTTTGTTGTAATTGGTTTTCATTTGGGACCGGTATGAGCCCGGGAACCCACGTGACTCATTTTGGGTCCATTCGTTAGAATTGCCCGTTTCTTGTTGTTTATGCATCGATTGGATCCATTTCAACTTGTTAAAGATTTGTATTACCATTAGGATTGTTTCCCCTTCGTTTTAGGGTGAACGGGGCATGGAAAGGCCGGGTTTTGGCCATTCTTACGGTTTTCTCGCCGTAACATCTTGGCGGTCCTTTCAGAGACCGTTTTTAGGTCTTGAGCGGTTTAGTGGTGACTGTTTTGGTTCTAAGTTAGTTCGTTGGGTAATGGCCCAACGATTGACCATTTTATGAAGTTGGGCGGCCCATGTGTCACCGCCACTCATGATTTTATGTCGGTTTGGGCTAGCGGTCTAGCTCCGACCGCCTGGGTGTCCTTGGCGGCGTTAGGACGACCGTTGGGCTCTATGAAACGGTTCTTGGTAGACCGTTTTAGCTGGTTTGACCGGTTGAGTTAGTTTAACTATTTTGGGGTGGACTGAGGGTAGCGGCCTGTCTATGATCGCCGAACTCATTCCTGCGGCCCTAAGGAGACCGCCTTGTGTAAGAAACGGCCCCAGATAGACCTCAAAACCCTTATGCTTCTGTAGTTTGGTTTTGGGAGTCTTCTGAGCGTAGAGGACATCTCCTTGACCGTTTCACTCAGTGGGACGGCCCTTTGGAGACCGTTTTTGGCATGGTGCGGCCATGGTCTGATCGCCATTGCCTATTCTTTCTATGTGAGGGTAGCGGCCGTTGTCTGACCGCCTAGTTTGCCTAGCGGTCAGGTGAATGACCGTTTCCTTCCTAGAGTTCTATTTTTCTGATGATTTGGCCTCCAATTGTCTTGGCTTAACCATGTGGTTTGCCCATTGCCCCGTGGATGTCCTATGAGGGTTGTGACCAGGTTGTAGGGTGGTAGAGAGTGCCATTATATCGAGTAATGTTCCATGATGCTTCAGATTTATTATTGGTTTCTAGTCAACCCGGTGCGATCCAGTGATTGACAGGTGACCTCCTGAATGTCTTGGTGATCCCATGACGAGCGAGACATGGTTTTGGACGCCGTGAGGTACTGTCTTACCTCGATTTATGTGTCCATGTGTTTTGAGGGTCTTGGTGATCCCTCATGTTTCCATGATTTGTGTCACGCGAATGTGTGGATCTAGCTATCTTGTGCCGTTTCCTTTATCAGTGTTGACCGTGATTTGACTTAGGGACTTGGCTGATTGGCGGCATGTTACCTGTCACGCCCCGACGCAGAAAATCGAGACGCGAACAGTTACGAGGCACTCGTGTCGGTCAGAGCATGTATAAATTTAATTCTAAAGATAGAGAGCTAAGATGAAATTGCTAATTTTATTCCATCAAAATGAAGTTTACATAATCATTCATAAGCCTTAAAAAGGCATGATACAATCTTCCAAATTTTCCAAATACATAAACCTTGTAAAAACACTTATGATCTACATAAATCCTAGGGAAAAGAAAAAACACTCATTCGCTCTTGTCCAATCCCTTGTTCATTTTCATTTCCTGCAACAATTAACCAAAACGTAGGGTGAGCAAAAAGCTCAGTAGGATTTTATATCTCTAAAGCCAGGCAATCTTTAAGTATTTAACAATTTAACAATTCGTGTCATGAAGTAATTGATCATGAATTTCAAGTATGAAATTTTGTATAAGGAATTTCCAAGTAATTTCAAGATAACAAGATAATTTCAAGATCATGATAGTAGACAAGACGATGATCATTTCTAGAAATATATCAAGAACTTTCATGATGAGACAATTGGTACTATCATTAAGACAATTCAAGAACTTTCATGATGAACTTTTAAGCAATATCGTAGTAGAGCAATCACTTGAACTTTAAACAATATAGAAGTAGAACAATCACTTCTACAAGGATATTTATGATGAATCTTTAAGCAATAACAATATAGAAGTAGAGCAATCACTTCTACCAACACTCAGTAGGATTGGCCAAGCACTAAGGGGAGATCACGACGATATGACAGCCCCTTATGGAATATCACTATTTGGCTACACACTTAGGGGTTCTCACGACAGTATGATTGCCCCTAACTGTAATAGACCCTGTATTGGTGAATGCCAGCACCTGATCATTATAATACCGGTTTATTTTTGGACTTTGCCTCGCCCGTGGGATCAGATCAGAACCCCTTTATACACTAGCATTTAAATGTCATTTCATTGGGACCCATAGCCCCTGACATTTTTTTTCTATATAATTCCACAATATGGCCAAAGAATTTCAAGAACAAGCTCATTTGTAAACAAGTACAGATCTGGCAAAAGTTGTGATAATTGCAAAGAAGAGTGAAAAATGCATTTTTAAGCATCATGTTTAACGACATTAAGTCGTAGAATTCAAAAATGAATGGTAAGTAGGAAGAAACATTAAGATAGTGGTTTTATTAGAATTATTTTAAACATCTTAACATAATCTTAGAATCATAAAACATCAATTTTTTAGTAAAGAACAAATTTTAGTAAGGAATATATATACTTATGAATAAAAATCATGAGTTTAGATATTAGCTTTTACTCATACATTAATATGTCATATGATAAGAAAATAGATGTAACATGCTGAAAGTAATTTTTATACATCAATATGATAGAAAATACATTTTTACATTCTGAAATAATTTTCGTACATCACTATGATAGAGAATAGAATTGTTATAGGCTAAAAAGATGTTACTGTCTGTGAACGCGCTATAGCTCAGGGTCGCGTTCATTACAGTGTATAAAAATACAGTATATATATTCAAAATAACGTATTTTGATTATCAAAAATTTTCGGAAAATTTTATGAACGCGCTATAGGTAACTAGCGCGTTCTTCAAGAACGTGCTATAGGCGACTAGTGCGTTCAAGAACAGATGTATACATTGAAAAATTTTGAAAACTTAATTGAAATACATAGATTCTGTATAAACCATAATAGATATACACTCCTAATATATATATAAACACTTTAGGTATTATATATATATATTAGAAATATTATACTTTTGATTTCTGGTCATCCGGGTTTAAAAGTATGAACGTGCTATACCTGACTAGCGCGTTCATTAAGAACGTGCTATACCAGGCTAGCGCGTTAGTGAAGAACGTGCTATACCAGGCTAGCGCGTTCATGATCAGATAAATACTTTATATTATTTTGAAAACTAGATAAAAAGATGAGGTTCCAAGGAATCATACTATATATATATCATCTTATATATATATATATATATAGATGCCTTATATACATTTATAAACATACTAGAAGTATTATTTTTTTGATCCCTGATCATCCGGGGTCAAAGGTATGAACATGGTATAAGAGGCTAGCGCGTTCATGATGAACGTGCTAGGTAGGTATAGCTCGTTCATGAACAGGTATAGATTTTATATTGTTTTGAAAACTAGATAACAATATGGGGTTCCAATGAATCATACTATATATATAACATCTTATATATATATAAAAAACCTTATATACCTTTAAAAACATACTAGAAATATTATTTTTTTGATCCCTGGTCATCCGGGGTCAAAGGTATGAACGTGCTATAGGAGGCTAGCGCGTTCATGATGAACGCGCTAGGGACATATAGCGCGATCATGAAAGTGTTTTATATTATTAAATGTTTAAATTTGAACATTTTTCGAAAGAGATGGGTCTATATGAACGCGCTATATCGGGCTGGCGCGTTAAGAACGCGCTCCTGAAGAGCAGCGCCTTAAGATTCCGAAAACGGAACTGAAATACCCCTTGGTAAAATGATCATAACTTACTCATTTCTCAATAGAATTTAACAAATGAGCTATCAATGGAAAGAGGGAAGAAAAATGAACAAGATAGCATGCATTGATTTGAGTTTAGCCTGAGAGACACCTACCTTTTTTCGGATCTAACGATTATTCCCAAATTTGAAGAAAACCCTTGATCTTCTAAATCCTCCTTCAAATCTCCACGAATCTTTGCAACAGCATAGACTTAACGTCCAGGGATGGTTTGAGGGTCGAATGGGGTTCTATTTATAGCCAAAACTTGGCCAAATGTGTCAAGATTGTTCACCTAAATCCACCAACCCCATTAAGTCCGAATTAGAAGAAAAATGCCATTTCTCCTCTTAATCTAGACCATCTTAGGTGTGAAAATAATGTAATTTCGGCTGGTCCAAGGTGGGCTATTAGGTAAGGGTTGATTCTTGAGTCAATCTTCTAGAAATTGGGTTATTATAATCCTTTTCAAAAGACATTTAACATGTGTTACGAATTTAAGGTCTAATTATCCTTTATTAATCCTTTAACCACTAATCTAGCCCATTATGGATTATCCAATGGGCCAATTATGATCCTAGTCCATTACATGGACTTTTATTGGGCTTTCTATGATTTATCTAAGGGTTAAAGCATTTAATTTCTATTTACCTTAAGTAAATTCAAGTAAATTCAATAATCCACTTTATTTCACTTAGTAAAAATGTAAATTAATCATTTCATGAAAAATTTAATTGTATAATTTATTTAAAAAAATTATTTCTCATTTTAAATTATCGGGTTTCTACATCCTCCCCCACTTAAAAGAATTTGGTCCCCAAATTCACTTGATTTCTTTCCGTAATAGTAGGGTAAAATTATCATATCCAAACTATGCATTCTAACTAGATCATTTTCATAACATGCTAAGTGCTAAGATCACCATTTCTAAACTATGCCATCATAGACGAGATAGGTTTATAAGGTTACCTTCCAATGCTTGCGGCGCTCCTTTCTTTAAGAGTGGACAACGAGCAATTTTATGATCCAAGCTTCCGCAACGGATACACTTCCCAAGTTTATACCAACATTCATCTGGGTTGTGCCTTCCTTTCTTACAATGCTCATATTTTTCCTTGACTAGAACAATTTGTTGATCATTATTCCGGGGCTTCTTGTCCTTACGGAAATCGTTACCTCCATTTAACCTCTTCTTGTCACTCACGGGTTCCTTGCTTTTGGATCCATCGACTAACTCTTTCTTGGCGACTTTCCCTTTGATTCGTTCCACCATATTCATAGCATCTTCTAGAATCTGTGATTTCCTAACCATTTCCGTATAAGTTTGAATCTCCAATGGAGCCAATCGAGGAAAGAGTTCCATCTTTAATCCATTCATAAATCTTCTTGCTCTCATTTTCTCCATCCAAACTAGGTGTGGGGCATACCGAGCTAATCTAGAAAATGTCGCTTCATAATCTGCTACGGATAAGCTACGTTGTTTTAATGTCGCGAACTCCATGGCCTTCTTCTCGCGGATTCTTTCCGAGAAATACTTCTCATTAAAATGTTCTAAGAACTCGTCCCATGTAACTTGTTCATTGGGCAAGATTGCTTCGACGGATACCCACCATGCTCGGGCATCCTTTTCTAGTTGGTAGGTCCCTTGTAGTACCTTCTCTTCATCAGTACATTGCATTACTTTAAAGGTTCTCTCTATTTCTTCCACCCAATTCTCCCGCTTCATCTGGGTCAGTAGATCCACTTAACTTCGGGGGATTCATCTTTTGGAATTTCCGATGCAAATCCCCGGCTTCATGCTGTGCTCCACCTTGCGCAACTTGTTGCAAGGCTTGTGTTAATCATTGGACAGTGCGTTGCATTTCGCGCCATTGAGCTCTCTCGGCGGCCATTTGCGAGATTCTGCCTGAAACCATTGTTACATGGTTTAATTATTTTTCCTTGGTATTTATTTCTTGATAATTCTTTTTAAAACTTAACCCGTATTTCTACCCAATGTTACCTGGAAAATTTAAATTTCTAACCAAGTTTCTATCAAGGAAAACATAAGTTTAAAGAATCCTAGGTTTTATGTAACCTAGGCTCTGATACCACTAAAACTGTCACGCCCCAACATGGAAAATCGAGACGCGAACAGTTACGAGGCACTCGTGTCGGTCAGAGCATGTATAAATTTAATTCTAAAGATAGAGAGCTAAGATGAAATTGCTAATTTTATTCCATCAAAATGAAGTTTACATAATCATTCATAAGCCTTAAAAAGGCATGATACAATCTTCCAAATTTTCCAAATACATAAACCTTGTAAAAACACTTATGATCTACATAAATCCTAGGGAAAAGAAAAAACACTCATTCGCTCTTGTCCAATCCTTGTTCATTTTCATTTCCTGCAACAATTAACCAAAACGTAGGGTGAGCAAAAAGCTCAGTAGGATTTTATATCTCTAAAGCCAGGCAATCTTTAAGTATTTAACAATTTAACAATTCGTGTCATGAAGTAATTGATCATGAATTTCAAGTATGAAATTTTGTATAAGGAATTTCCAAGTAATTTCAAGATAACAAGATAATTTCAAGATCATGATAGTAGACAAGACGATGATCATTTCCAGAAATATATCAAGAACTTTCATGATGAGACAATGGGTACTATCATTAAGACAATTCAAGAACTTTCATGATGAACTTTTAAGCAATATCGTAGTAGAGCAATCACTTGAACTTTAAACAATATAGAAGTAGAACAATCACTTCTACAAGGATATTTATGATGAATCTTTAAGCAATAACAATATAGAAGTAGAGCAATCACTTCTACCAACACTCAGTAGGATTGGCCAAGCACTAAGGGGAGATCACGACGATATGACAGCCCTTATGGAATATCACTATTTGGCTACACACTTAGGGGTTCTCACGACAGTATGATTGCCCCTAACTGTAATAGACCCTGTATTGGTGAATGCCAGCACCTGATCATTATAATACCGGTTTATTTTTGGACTTTGCCTCGCCCGTGGGATCAGATCAGAACCCCTTTATACACTAGCATTTAAATGTCATTTCATTGGGACCCATAGCCCCTGACATTTTTTTTTCTATATAATTCCACAATATGGCCAAAGAATTTCAAGAACAAGCTCATTTGTAAACAAGCACAGATCTGGTAAAAGTTGTGATAATTGCAAAGAAGAGTGAAAAATGCATTTTTTAACATCATGTTTAACGACATTAAGTCGTAGAATTTAAAAATGAATGGTAAGTAGGAAGAAACATTAAGATAGTGTTTTATTAGAATTATTTTAAACATCTTAACATAATCTCAGAATCATAAAACATCAATTTTTTAGTAAAGAACAATTTTTAGTAAGGAATATATATACTTATGAATAAAAATCATGAGTTTAGATATTAACTTTTACTCATACATTAATATGTCATATGATAAGAAAATAGATGTAACATGCTGAAAGTAGTTTTTATACATCAATATGATAGAAAATACCTTTTTACATTCTGAAATAATTTTCGTACATCACTATGATAGAGAATAGAATTGTTATAGGCTAAAAAGATGTTACTGTCTGTGAACGCGCTATAGCTCAGGGTCGCGTTCATTACAGTGTATAAAAATATAGTATATATATTCAAAATAACATATTTTGATTATCAAAAATTTTCGGGAAAATTTTATGAACGCGCTATAGGTAGCTAGCGCGTTCTTCAAGAACGTGCTATAGGCGACTAGCGCGTTCAAGAACAGATGTATACATTGAAAAATTTTGAAAACTTAATTGAAATACATAGATTCTGTATAAACCATAATAGATATAGACTCCTAATATATATATAAACACTTTAGGTATTATATATATATTAGAAATATTATACTTTTGATTTCTGGTCATCCGGGTTTAAAAGTATGAACGCGCTATACCTGACTAGCGCGTTCATTAAGAACATGCTATACCAGGCTAGCGCGTTCATGAAGAACGTGCTATACCAGGCTAGCGCGTTCATGATCAGATAAATACTTTATATTATTTTGAAAACTAGATAAAAAGATGAGGTTCCAAGGAATCATACTATATATATATCATCTTATATATATATAGATGCCTTATATACATTTATAAACATACTAGAAGTATTATTTTTTTGATCCCTGATCATCCGGGGTCAAAGGTATGAACGTGCTATAGGAGGCTAGCGCGTTCATGATGAACGTGCTAGGTAGGTATAGCTCGTTCATGAACAGGTATAGATTTATATTGTTTTGAAAACTAGATAACAATATGGGGTTCCAATGAATCATACTATATATATAACATCTTATATATATATAAAAACCTTATATACCTTTAAAAACATACTAGAAATATTATTTTTTTGATCCCTGATCATCCGGGGTCAAAGGTATGAACGTGCTATAGGAGGCTAGCGCGTTCATGATGAACGCGCTAGGGACATATAGCGCGATCATGAAAGTGTTTTATATTATTAAATGTTTAAATTTGAACATTTTTGAAAGAGATGGGGTCTATATGAACGCGCTATATCGGGCTGGCGCGTTAAGAACGCGCTCCTGAAGAGCAGCGCCTTAAGATTCCGAAAACGGAACTGAAATACCCCTTGGTAAAATGATCATAACTTACTCATTTCTCAATGAAATTTAACAAATGAGCTATCAATGGAAAGAGGGTAGAAAAATGAACAAAATAGCATGCATTGATTTGAGTTTAGCCTGAGAGACACCTACCTTTTGTCAGATCTAAAGATTATCCCAAATATAAAGAAAACCCTTGATCTTCCAAATCCTCCTTCAAATCTCCACGAATCTTTGCAACAGCATAGACTTAACGTCCAGGGATGGTTTGAGGGTCGAATGGGGTTCTATTTATAGCCAAAACTTGGCCAAATGTGTCAAGATTGTTCACCTAAATCCACCAACCCCATTAAGTCCGAATTAGAAGAAAAATGTCATTTCTCCTCTTAATCTAGACCATCTTAGGTGTGAAAATAATGTAATTTTGGCTGGTCCAAGGTGGGCTGTTAGGTAAGGGTTGATTCTTGAGTCAATCTTCTAGAAATTGGGTTATTATAATCCTTTTCAAAAGACATTTAACATGTGTTACGAATTTAAGGTCTAATTATCCTTTATTAATCCTTTAACCACTAATCTAGCCCATTATGGATTATCCAATGGGCCAATTATGATCCTAGTCCATTACATAAACTTTTATTGGGCTTTCTATGATTTATCTAAGGGTTAACGCATTTAATATCTATTTACCTTAAGTAAATTCAAGTAAATTTAATAATCCACTTTATTTCACTTAGTAAAAATGTAAATTAATCATTTCATGAAAAATTAAATTGTATAATTTATTTAAAAAAATTATTTCTCATTTTAAATTATCGGGTTTCTACATTACCGCTTTTGTGCGATGATCTTGACCTGAGTCTTGTGACTCAAGGATCATTGTGTCAGCACGTCTAGTTGTCTGTCCTGAGTCTGGCGGCAGTCTTGTGTGCTGTCTTGTGCTTGTGCTTCGTAGTACGTATGACAGTGCATGCTTAGCATGTCCGTACTTCAGCATTGATGTTTTGGAGTCCTTATGTTTAGTGAGCCTCCACTAGTTGTAGCCTGACGACACTTTCATGTGTGTCGGCCCACCTAGGAGTGGTGGCGGGGCAGTTCCTAACAGATGATTTTTAGGCTAGTTTCTGTGGGCCCCCTTGCTTTGCGGTAGCATCCTACTGGGGGGGAAAACTAGCTAGAGGCATGGCTCAAGGCATTGGGTTTGTGTGTGTACACGTGGTTTGGGGCATTTGGATGAGCACCGACGGGCGTAACCCTGACTAGTCACTCGTTACTGTTGTTCCTGGTACTTGCTTCCTATGGTATCTTTTTAAAAGTTACCGCGTTCCAATCTATCGGGAGTACTTTTGGCGTTCGTAAGACTCAGTGGACGCATCTGTGTTCTTTACCTGAGGATCTGGTAACTTCTGTCACACACCTACTCAAGTGATTTTCGAGGGGGTAAGTCTTCTGGCTTCACTCGAGGATCAGGCATGTAAATGTATCCTACAACATGAGGGTAGATTTGATGTTGTCCTTTTATCCATTAGGTGATTCTAGCGGCATTTTCTGCTTCTGAAGCTTCGTGTTTTGACTAGTGCTTTGTCATTTCCGATCATAAATCCTGTCTTTTGATCGCTACTTCGCCTTTCTGTTGTTGTTTGGAGTAGCTTAGAGAGCCATGTGACGACCCAGAGTTCAGGATACCGATATACCGATAACATCGGTATACCGACACCAAGAACCTGGGGAGGCCACCCAAGAGGCTGGTGAGGCCCCTGAAGGGTTAGTGGGGGGGTTAGCTGAGGAATATGCATAATTAATTGCGAATTGGGGCGCGCAATACAAATAAGTATTTAAGATTTAAACACAAGTGCGGAAGCAATTTAAAATAACCAGAGTGATATATATAACTAGTCCAGAGTCACAAACACTAGTCCACAGGGCACAACTACGCGGGGCATACCCCGGCAAAAGTACAACACAAGCCTCAAAAAGGCAGCTCGTGCACAGCTGGCAGCTAAGGAACGGTCCCGAAACAGCACGCTAAACTCCGGGAGATGTCGGGCGCGGCTCACCTGAAAGGAGAAGGGTGAGTCACAGCCAGACTCAGTAGGGGTCACGCGGATCCCTACCTCGCACTAAACAAGCGAACATGCATAATTACCAGCAATTAAAGCATGCATTCAAATAAATACACAGGCAATGGCATGAATATCTAATCACAAGAAAGCTGTAAACTCTATCTAAGCAAGTATAACAGCTAACACATGCCGCTACTAATTAAATGCAAGCGATTAAAGCTAAAACTACCAATTAGAATGAGCTGCAACTAATCCAAGCAACAAGGAAGGACAACCACTGGAGCAGAAACCAGATGCGTCCACTGACGGCTTACACTGCGTCTCAAGCACTCGCAGTCGACAAGCGACAAGCTAAGCGCGCAAACAGTACCAAACCAAGTGACCAGTCGGAGTGACACCCGTCGGCGTCAGTCCACAGTCTCCGACCACGTGTGCACACACTGACTCTAGCCTGAGCCAGGCCCTCTAACTAGTTTTCTCCCTTGGCAGGACGCTACCATTGGCTGGGAGCCCACGGAACTAGCTTACAAACCGTGAATGGGAAATATACCCCTCCGCCATCCTCAAGCGGGTCGGTACTCAACAGACCTTAGGGCAACAACAGTGGCTCCATTGCCTGGAAAGAAAAGCTACTCTATTGGCACATAAAACACGCCACAATATATTAAAACAATACAACTATGGCATGAATATAGAACGGAACGCATAAGCAATGGGCTGGGAATATATTGCAGCCATCAGGGAAGTGGCGGTCAAGGACCCACGCGCCACATGCAAACGACGGTCGGGGGTCGGCGCGTTACTTCAAGAATGACGCTCCAGTCCCCATCCGTCACTCCCTTCAGGGTTCCAGCTCAAGAGGCACCAAAGGCATGTAACGGTGGGGGCCCTGCGCGTTACTTCGAAGCGACGCGTGGGGTCACCGCCGTCACATCCACCCGAGGCTCAAACCACCTATCAGCGTTCTAAATGGTAGCAGGCGAAGTAACGCCCCGGTCTAGGCGCGCCGGACCGAAACGACGGTCGGCCGACTGGCCGCCGGGCGCACCGCCTGACCAAAATCACGGAAAACAGTTGATGAGTAACGGATGGGAGCCCCACCGTTACTCTCCAAGTAACGCACCCCCAATGGGCCGCTATTTGGTAGTGACGCGTCCACCTTGGACCGTCGGGCAAGTGACGGTTCCTGGCAGGACCGTCACTGCACCTGGGTTACGGGCGGGTACGGTTTGTAAACCGAAGCCCTCCCGGACGGCTGAAAACGCCGGGTATCGACGAAAAACCTGATAACCTGTCAAACCACGCATGCTAGACAACAATTTAACATCTAAATCTAGCACATGCAAGGCCTAAAACGCATTAAACTCAAGATTTAGGCTAAAACCCCAAAAATGGAAATATGAACATCATGCATGCTACGGGGTGCTAATCAACAAGCGAGCTAAAGGAAACGATCCTAGCAAGATCGAGGTTCCATCCCCCTACCTTTCGCAAGCCGAAACCGTCGAACGGGCCGCATGCAAGGAGGAATAGCCACGGAGCTTCCACGCTCCACCTCGCTCCCACGATCACCGATCCACGCCGAAGTGGACACCCACGCGCTCTACTCGACGCGAGGAATCCAACGGTGCCAACCTCGTCTCAATCCGACGCCGTCTCGACCCCGATCCCTAAAGAGGAGAGGAGGTGGCCGCACGGAGGAGAGAGAGAGGAGAGGGTGAAATGAGAGATCGACGGGGGAGAGAGAGAGTGAGGGTGAGAGATATAAAAAAAATAAATAAAATTAATATATATATAATATAATCATTATATATATAAAAATCTTATTAATATTCAATAACCCTCAAACAGCTCCGAACAAATCCGGAAAAATGCCAGACAAATTCCTAAAAATCCAGGAAAATAGCCGGAATTTCCAGAACAATTAATAGAACAAATACCACGAAGGATCCATTAAGGCACGGGCCTTACAGTCCCTCCCTCCTTACAGAAATTTCGCCCTCGAAATTTACAATAACCGAAAAGGAGGAAACTGAGAAAGGACTTATACCTCACTGGAACAAGAAAGGAAAAAGCTGACGCATCTCATCTTCACGCTCCCAAGTAGACTCGTTACCAGAGTGACGCTGCCAAGCAACCCTTACCAGAGGAATAACCTTATTTCTCAACCGCTGCTCACGACGGTCTTCAATTCGGATAGGAAACTCTGGCGTGGACAAATCAGCAGTCACCTCGGGCCACACTGAATCATCGAGAACATGAGAAGCATCAGACACATATTTCCTCAACTGAGACACGTGGAACACATTATGAATAGCTTGCATGGCCGCCGGCAGTTGCAAACGATAAGCCACTGAACCAATAGCTTCAACAATCGGAAAAGGGCCAACATACCGCAGACTAAGCTTTCCACGCTTCCCAAACCTGGAAACACCCTTCATTGGAGATATTTTAACAAACACCATATCTCCTGGCTCAAATTGTAGTGGACGTCTGCGTCGATCTGCATAACTTTTCTGTCGACTCTGAGCCGTCAACAATCTCTGTCTGATCAGACGAACCACATCAGAACACTGCTGTACCATGTCCGGTCCTGTCAACAGTCGGTCCCCAACATCAAACCAGTTCAGAGGAGTACGACAAGGACGACCATACAGCGCTTCATAAGGAGCCATGCCAATACTGGAGTGAAAACTGTTATTATAAGCAAACTCAACAAGTGGCAAATGCTGACCCCACGAACCTTGCCAATCAAGGCAACACGATCTCAGCATGTCTTCCAAAGTCTGAATAGTTCTCTCTGACTGTCCATCTGACTGTGGATGATACGCTGAACTGAAAGCTAACTCAGTGCCCAAAGCTTTCTGGAAACTACGCCAGAAGCCAGAGGTAAAACGCGGGTCACGATCTGACACAAGTGAAACAGGAATTCCATGCAATGGCACGATCTTCTGCACATAGAGCTCGGCCAATCTCTGCACACTCCAAGTAACTTTAATTGGCAACAATCTGGCGGTTTTCGTCAATCTGTCGACAAGCAGCCAGATTCCATCAAAACCTTGAGAAGTTCGAGGCAAACCCACCACAAAATCTGTAGTAACATGGTCCCATTTCCACATCGGAATTTCCAATGGCTGAAGCAGACCACCTGGCTTTTGATGTTCGGCTTTAACTAATTGACAAGTCAAGCACTTAGAAACAAAAATAGCCACGTCCTTCTTCATGCCGGGCCACCAGAACTGCTTCTTCAAATTCTGATACATCTTGGTGACACCAGGGTGAATAGCAAAACGGGAACCATGGGCTTCACTCAAAATCTCATTCCTCAAATCATCATCAACAGGAATATACAATCTGCCCTGGAAACTGACGACCAGCTCGTCATCAAATTCCACATCATATCTTGATATAACACGGGCCAAATCAGAATCAGCTTGTTGGGCTTCTAGAATCTGCTGATACAAAGCTGAACCCAAAACCAAGCTAGCACAAACTGCCATCCTCGGATCGGCAGGAATCTCTACACACAATGCCTCGCTCGGAAGCTGTTCCCACAATTTCCATTCATGAAGCAACAAATGACTGACTTGTACTTTCCTGCTCAGAGCATCAGCCACAACATTCATTTTACCTGGCTGATAGGAGAGTGTAAAGTCATAATCTTTCATGTATTCCATCCATCGCCTCTGCCTGAGATTCAGATCTTTCTGGGAGAAAATATACTGTAAACTCTGATGATCAGTAAGAATCTGAAATTTCTCACCATACAGATAATGTCTCCAGATCTTCAAGGCAAAAATAACTGCAGCTAGCTCTAGATCATGAGTGGGATAATTTCCTTCATGCTGTTTCAATTGCCGAGATGCATATGCGATAACCTTACCATGTTGCATCAGCACTGCACCCAAACCTACTCGAGACGCATCTGTACAAACAAGAAAACCACCCGAGTCGGAAGGCAAAGTCAACACTGGAGAAGAAGTCAACAGCCTTTTCAATTCAACAAAGCTAGCCTCACACTGATCCGACCAGACAAATGGCACACCCTTCCGTGTCAAATTAGTCATCGGTGCTGCAATCTTCGCAAAATCCTGAATGAATCTGCGGTAATACCCAGCCAATCCTAAAAAACTTCGTATCTCCGTGATGGTCCTCGGTCTCTGCCAACTCAAAACGGCATCAATCTTTGCAGGGTCTACTGCTACTCCATCACTAGAAATCACATGGCCAAGAAAATGAATCTCCCGAAGCCAGAATTCACATTTACTGAGCTTCGCATAAAGCTCGTGATCTCTTAGAGTCTGCAGAACGATCCTCAAATGCTGCACATGATCATCAACAGAGGCAGAATATATCAAGATATCATCAACAAAGATCACCACAAAATGGTCCAGAAATGGACGAAAGATACGCTGCATTAGATCCATGAAAGCTGCTGGGGCATTAGTCAAACCAAACGGCATGACTAAAAATTCAAAGTGACCATATCGAGTACTGAAAGCAGTCTTCTCCACATCAGATTCCCGGATCCGCAACTGAAAGTAGCCAGACCGGAGATCAATCCGTGAAAAGACAGCAGCAGACTGTAACTGGTCAAACAAATCATCAATCCTGGGGAGCGGATACTTATTCTTGATAGTCGCCTGATTCAGCTGCCTGTAATCAATACAAAGCCTCAGGTTTCCATCTTTCTTTTTCACAAACAGTACTGGGGCACTCCACGGAGAAAAACTGGGACGAATATAACCCTTCTCCAGTAACTCTAGTAGCTGTGCACGCAGTACTTTCAATTCAGCTGGAGCCATTCGGTACGGCGGCTTTGCTAAGGGGCCAGTACCTGGAATCAGTTCAATCACCATCTCAATCTCTCGCTCTGGGGGCAAGCCTGGCAACTCGTCAGGAAACACATCAGGGAACTCACAGACAACCGGAATATCACAAACATCCCGTCGTGGTTTTTCAACAGCCACCACTGAAGCAAGGAATCCCTGACAACCTGCGCTAAGCAACCTATAGGCTCGAATAGCAGAAATAATCATACGAGAAGAACGGGATCGAATACCTTGAAAATAAAAGGCTGATTTTCCTGGGGCTGAAAATAGACTTTCTTCGATCTGCAGTCAACCACAGCTCCATAATGCTCCAACCAATCCATTCCCAGAATAACATCATAATCTGCCAGCTGCAACGCATACAATCTCGCCGGCAACTGGTGATCATCAATCATCACAGGAGACTCATCCAAACACAAGGGAGTAACCATGAAATCTCCAGAAGGCAATTCCACAAATAACTCACAAGACAGCTCATAAGTCGGTTCCTCAATACAAGCCATAAAATCCTCAGAAATAAAAGAGTGAGAAGCACCAGAATCAAATAAGACATGAGCTGAATGACCATAAAGCATAATCGTACCTTCCACAAGATGGGACGCAGCAGCATCAGCTCTTGTCAAATGAGAAACTTTGCCTTTCTGCTTCTTAGAACCAACTGAAGATTGCTGAGAAGACGCCGACGCCTGAGAGAAAAATTGCTGTGGAGCTTGAGGTGCAGGAGGTCTAAACTGCGGCTGAGGTTGAGAAAACTGAGGAGCTTGCAATGGATTCGGCCTCAGCGGGCAATCTCGAACCACATGACCTGGCTGGTCACACCTAAAGCAAACAACAGGAAGAGAACACGGTTGGCCCTTATGATGACCACCGCATCTCCGACACGTCCACGGCTGACTAGCAGCTGAGCTCTGTCGAGTCTGAGAAGAAGGTGCTGTCGGCTGCTGAACAGAATCTGCACCGGACGGCTGCTGAACAAACTTCTTCTTCTTCTTGAACCTTTTGAACTTGGGCTTAGAAGGAGAGGAAGCACTGGAAACCTCTGACTGGACCGAAGGAACACTAGGCACGGGCTGTCGGTAAGCCTGCTGAACCTGAGCCACCGGCTGCACTGACCCTGCCTGGGGATATCCACCCGGTCTCGCCATCTCCAGCTCTAAGGCTACAGCTGTCTGGCACGCAGTATCGAGATCCGCAACACGACTCGCTATCAACGGCATCTTCAACTCTGGCCTCAACCCTCGCAAGAATTGCTGGGTCTTCAAAGCTTCACTGGCCAGCACATGGGGCGCATACTGACCCAATTCCAAGAACTTATTCCTGTACTGAAGCACGGTCATACTGCCCTGGGTCAATTCCATAAACCGATACATCTTATCCATCTGCAAGCAGGCAGGAGTATAGGCACGCTCAAAAGCAGCAACGAACTCTGCCCAAGTGATTTGCCGAAGAGGTCTGGATCGAAAGGAAATCTGCCACTCGGCTTTCCACCACGCAATGGACGTACCCTGGAGTTGAAAGGCAGCGAGCATGACTTTCTCATCTTCAGCACACTCCATCGAGACAAAAACACGCTCTATCGCATCCAACCATTGCCTCGCGACTTCTGGATCAGCTTGGCCATCGAAAGCAGGCGGATTGAACATCAGAAATTCCTTCAAAGCCTTGCCTCGACTGCCAGGCACTTCAGCTTGAACGATCGGCACTGGAGGAGCAACTGGAACGACAGGAACAGCGGGAACTGCAGGAGGAGGTGCAGAACCGCTATCTTCCCTGGGCGCATCTCGAGGAACACGAGGAGCTCGAGGGGGTCTTCCTCGACGAGGCGGCATAATTATGCTGCCAAAAACACAATCAACAATGAAATCCATCAATCATACGGAAAACATCCTATGCCAGCAAGAGACAACAACAGGACTAGCTCTGGACCAAGCGTCAATTCCAATTCTTTACGCAAATCCTCAACTTCTAGCTCTGATACCATCTGTGACGACCCAGAGTTCAGGATACCGATATACCGATAACATCGTATACCGACACCAAGAACTGGGGAGGCCACCCAAGAGGCTGATGAGGCCCCTGAAGGGTTAGTGGGGGGTTAGCTGAGGAATATGCATAATTAATTGCGAATTGGGGCGCGCAATACAAATAAGTATTTAAGATTTAAACACAAGTGCGGAAGCAATTTAAAATAACCAGAGTGATATATATAACTAGTCCAGAGTCACAAACACTAGTCCACAGGGCACAACTACGCGGGGCATACCCCGGCAAAAGTACAACACAAGCCTCAAAAAGGCAGCTCGTGCACAGCTGGCAGCTAAGGAACGGTCCCGAAACAGCACGCTAAACTCCGGGAGATGTCGGGCGCGGCTCACCTGAAAGGAGAAGGGTGAGTCACAGCCAGACTCAGTAGGGGTCACGCGGATCCCTACCTCGCACTAAACAAGCGAACATGCATAATTACCAGCAATTAAAGCATGCATTCAAATAAATACACAGGCAATGGCATGAATATCTAATCACAAGAAAGCTGTAAACTCTATCTAAGCAAGTATAACAGCTAACACATGCCGCTACTAATTAAATGCAAGCGATTAAAGCTAAAACTACCAATTAGAATGAGCTGCAACTAATCCAAGCAACAAGGAAGGACAACCACTGGAGCAGAAACCAGAAGCGTCCACTGACGGCTTACACTGCGTCTCAAGCACTCGCAGTCGACAAGCGACAAGCTAAGCGCGCAAACAGTACCAAACCAAGTGACCAGTCGGAGTGACACCCGTCGGCGTCAGTCCACAGTCTCCGACCACGTGTGCACACACTGACTCTAGCCTGAGCCAGGCCCTCTAACTAGTTTTCTCCCTTGGCAGGACGCTACCATTGGCTGGGAGCCCACGGAACTAGCTTACAAACCGTGAATGGGAAATATACCCCTCCGCCATCCTCAAGCGGGTCGGTACTCAACAGACCTTAGGGCAACAACAGTGGCTCCATTGCCTGGAAAGAAAAGCTACTCTATTGGCACATAAAACACGCCACAATATAATAAAACAATACAACTATGGCATGAATATGAACGGAACGCATAAGCAATGGGCTGGGAATATATTACAGCCATCAGGGAAGTGGCGGTCAAGGGCCCACGCGCCACATGCAAACGACGGTCGGGGGTCGGCGCGTTACTTCAAGAATGACGCTCCAGTCCCCATCCGTCACTCCCTTCAGGGTTCCAGCTCAAGAGGCACCAAAGGCATGTAACGGTAGGGGTCCTGCGCGTTACTTCGAAGCGACGCGTGGGGTCACCGCCGTCACATCCACCCGAGGCTCAAACCACCTATCAGCGTTCTAAATGGTAGCAGGCGAAGTAACGCCCCGGTCTAGGCGCGTCGGACCGAAACGACGGTCGGCCGACTGGCCGCCGGGCGCACCGCCTGACCAAAATCACGGAAAACAGTTGATGAGTAACGGATGGGAGCCCCACCGTTACTCTCCAAGTAACGCACCCCCAATGGGCCGCTATTTGGTAGTGACGCGTCCACCTTGGACCGTCGGGCAAGTGACGGTTCCTGGCAGGACCGTCACTGCACCTGGGTTACGGGCGGGTACGGTTTGTAAACCGAAGCCCTCCCGGACGGCTGAAAACGCCGGGTGTCGACGAAAAACCTGATAACCTGTCAAACCACGCATGCTAGACAACAATTTAACATCTAAATCTAGCACATGCAAGGCCTAAAACGCATTAAACTCAAGATTTAGGCTAAAACCCCAAAAATGGAAATATGAACATCATGCATGCTACGGGGTGCTAATCAACAAGCGAGCTAAAGGAAACGATCCTAGCAAGATCGAGGTTCCATCCCCCTACCTTTCGCAAGCCGAAACCGTCGAACGGGCCGCATGCAAGGAGGAATAGCCACGGAGCTTCCACGCTCCACCTCGCTCCCACGATCACCGATCCACGCCGAAGTGGACACCCACGCGCTCTACTCGACGCGAGGAATCCAACGGTGCCAACCTCGTCTCAATCCGACGCCGTCTCGACCCCGATCCCTAAAAGAGGAGAGGAGGTGGCCGCACGGAGGAGAGAGAGAGAGAGAGTGAAATGAGAGATCGACGGGGGAGAGAGAGAGTGAGGGTGAGAGATATAAAAAATAAAAATAAATAAAATTAATATATATATAATATAATCATTATATATATAAAAATCTTATTAATATTCAATAACCCTCAAACAGCTCCGAACAAATCCGGAAAAATGCCAGACAAATTCCTAAAAATCCAGGAAAATAGCCGGAATTTCCAGAACAATTAATAGAACAAATACCACGAAGGATCCATTAAGGCACGGGCCTTACAGCCGAGGATCGTTCGGCAATCATGTATCTGTTTGGTACGGCTTTACTCTTTCCTTTAGCTATCCTTACTCCTATTTTTACAGCGTTATTGTTGTAATTTAGCACTGCTGTTACTTCTGCTCCTGCTTTACTGTTCAGCATTGCTGTCTTGCGTGTTACTGTGTTGTTTCTAGTGGGGATCTACGGGACCCCTACTGAGCCAGTGACATGAGGCTCACCGCTACTTTTTAGGTGTGGTCGTTCTTCTTCCTCTTGGTTCGTGGAGCGGTGCGTCAGTTCGTTGTTTCTAGCTTTGCTAGTGTCGGGCTTCCCTCGACTTGAGAGTACGTTTTCTCTTTTGTTGGACTGTACTTGTTTTTATTTGGACTAGACTCAGTAATTTAAATTATTAATTAAAAAATATAATTTTATTTCTGCTACTTTGGCAAACCTGATCATTGAAATATTAATTGCTTACTGCTTTACATGGAACTTCAATGTACTCCACACACACCTTTTATCCCTTTGGGGCTTTACCGCTCTTGGGAGGCTTCGCAGGTTCCAAGTGGTATTGGGTTTACCTGGTATCCGGAGTCTGGGTCGTCACAGTATCTACCAATTCCACAAAGCTTGAGGTGTATGCAAGTATCAAAAGAAAAGTAACGTGGTTGATATTCATAGGTTGAAGAATGTTATGTTACTGATGAAAGAGTCCGAGTGATAAGTTATGGACCTTCGAAGGTCGCACATGCCTATCCAGGATTTTTTGTGAATGGTTATAGATTTCACACCAGAGATTATGGACGAAATAAGTCTACGATGAATAGTAGCATATACGTGAAAGGTAGTACATACAATGAAAATGATCTTGATTACTATGGTATTCTTGAGGAGGTCATAGAATTACAGTATCTGGGACAAGACAAGCATATATTCCTTTTTAAGTGTCATTGGTTTGATCCTCATTCAGTTCGAAACGACGCAATATATGGGATTTTTGATGTCAAACATAGATCAAAATTGAATACCTATGAGCCATTCATTTTGTCCGTACAAGCCCAGCAAGTGTATTATTCAAGTTATTCATCGTCCAAGAAAAAAGATTGGTGGGCAGTTTATAGGATAAAACCAAGGCTTGTGCCTAATGATGAGTTATATCTGATTGAAGCTGTCTTAGAGGATTCTAGTGCCGAATTTTTTCAATTAGACGAGGGTGACATCATAGAGTTAGTTGCTTGTAATCTTCATCTGATCGAATCTGACGATCCACTTTGATTATCTATAGAGGACGAAGTGGAAGAAGTCGATTGTCAACAGCTAAATGAAGCAATTGTTGGGCAGGAGGAGTCCTCTGGGGAGGAAGTGTATGAATCTATTGAGAATGGGGAAGATGATGAAGATGACAATGAGTTTGATATATCTTCAGCGTCTGAAGATGAAATAGATACTGATTGAATATTTTGTAAGAAATTTAACATTTATACACTTCTTATCATTATTACTTACCACCTCTCCCCGTAATTAGTTGTGGACTACTATGCACTACTTTAATTGTTGTCAATAATTAGATGGTTCGAGGTCGTACCGGATCTTCGAGGAGAGGTGGTTCCGGGAGGGGTTCTACCGGTAAGTTTATTTAAATTCTTAGATAAATGAGTAGTGAATATATGCACTTTGTTTTGGTAATGATATTTTATGTCTCTGCACCAGGTACACAGAGTACACCGCCCCCACCACCTACTGCAGGTCTGTTTATTTAAATTCTTAGATAAATGAATAGTTAATATGCACTTCATTTTGGTAATGATAGTTTATGTCTCTGCACCTGGTACACAGATTACACCGCCCCCACCACCTGCTGCGGGTCTGTTTATTTAAATTCTCATATAAATGAGTAGTGAATATGCACTTCGTTTTGGTAATGATAGTTTGTGTTTATGGCACCAGGTACATAGATTACACTGCCCCCACCACCTGCTGCGGGTCTATTTATTTAAATTCTTAGATAAATGAGTAGTGAATATGCACA
This sequence comes from Amorphophallus konjac, assembly GCA_022559845.1. Classification (NCBI taxonomy): domain Eukaryota; kingdom Viridiplantae; phylum Streptophyta; class Magnoliopsida; order Alismatales; family Araceae; genus Amorphophallus; species Amorphophallus konjac. The sequence continues at coordinate 161,505,087 of CM040128.1, read as the reverse complement.
TTATTTTGGTAATGATAGTTTATGTCTCTGCACCAGGTACACAGATTACACCGCCCCCATCACCTGCTACTGGTATGTTTATTTAAATTCTTAGATAAATGAGTAGTGAATATGCACTTCATTTTGGTAATGATAGTTTGTGTTTATGGCACCAGGTACACAGATTACACTGCCCCCACCACCTGCTGTGGGTCTGTTTATTTAAATTCTTAGATAAATGAGTAGTGAATATACACTTCATTTTGGTAATGATAGTTTATGTCTCTACACCAGGTACACAGAGTACACCGACCCCACCACGTGCTGCGGGTATGTTTATTTAAGATCGTTCATGAATGAGTAGTGACTTAGCACTTTGTTTTGCTCACGATATTTTATGTCTCTGCACCAGGTACACAGAGTGCACCGCCCCCACCAACTGCTGCGGGTATGTTTATCTAAATCCTTAGTGTTTCGGCTCCATGTTTTGATGCTATCAAAATTTAGATTCATGTATACTCTTCATGTGGATAGTCAATGTGTTTTGTTGATGTAGAATCATCCATGGAGCTATAATGATTTTGTGTGTGTAGTTTACTTCTAAATTGCACAAAGAACAGGTTGACAGTTGCACATAGAACATGCTGAAAGCCAGTTATTTTATCAAGAAACGAAGAAAAGTCCACTTGTTAACGTAGTCAACGCACAGTCAATGGAGCTACGACAGTGGTCAACCCAAGTCTGTGCAGTCAAAGTCTAAATTCTTTAGAAATGATGAACAAATCTATTAAGATTCATACAAGGGAAGGCAGGAAGATAAGGCAGATAAATGACTCATTAGTGCTGACAAATAGGCTGGTAAGGCTGACAAATAGCTCTCTACGGGTGAAAAATAGGTTGTAGCACTGAATATGTGTGAAGTATTGAAGCTACAAGAAGGGGAAGTCCACTTGTGTTTACCCGCCAGTAGAAGAAGCTAAGGATGACAAATGAACACATAAGGCTTACAAATAGACTGCTATGGATGACATATACCCTCTTAAGGGTGAAAATAGGTATCAATGGAGACATTAGTTTAAGTGCTTAAGTGTTCGACGTATGTTCTATGCAAACTATTGTTAACATATTATTCATTATGTTTTCAAATTGGGTAGTGCCATATTTTTTATTTTAATTTTGCCATAGTTTTTAATCGAGGGATATATTCACCACCCCTCTATATCCTATCCTTCCACACATCACTTAGATAAATGAATAGTGAATATGCACTTTGTTTTGCTCACGATATTTTATGTCTCCGCACCAGGTACACAGAGTGCACCGCCCATGCCAACAACTGCGGGTATGTTTATTTAAATTCTTACATAAATGAGTGGTGAATATGCACTTTGTTTTGCTCACGATATTTTATGTTTATAGGTTTGAGTGCCTCTACATCAGGTCTATAGAGTACACCGCTTCCATCACATTCTACTGCTATGTTTATTTAAATTCTTAGTGAAATGATAAGAATTCTATATGTTTACTTGTTGAATTTTTTTTTAATAATGAGCTAAATTCTGATTAACTACTTGTATTTTACTTGTAATAGGTACGTCGGGCACACCACCTGCGATAATTGGCTCGTCTGCCCACCCGGGCACACAACAGGCAGAGGATGTTGTTAGCCATCACGAGGGCGAGCAGGTGGTGTTGCAAGAGGGATGCAAGCCATGTTGGGTCTCTGGGTAAATATTTAAACTCATGAATTATGTTCATTATCTATCCATCAACTATATATATAATTGTTGGCTATCATTTTAACATTTGTAATTGCAGGGATAAAGTAGAGCCCAGTGAGGCTTCTCGTTTTATTACCAACATTATTGAGCGACATGTGATCGGCCCATATAAGTCATTTCGAAAGTTTCCTCAGGATATCCGCGATCGATTGTATGACGAGTTCCTGGTATACGATTTAATCTTTTAAATTACATATTTCCCAACTCTGTAATTTCAATCGACTAACTTATAAAATTTGAATTCTTGACAGCAAGGATATCAGTTTGTGAGGTGAGCTGATGCCGGACGAGCTCGATGTGCATGGGAGGCCACAAGAACTGTAAATTATAAGCATCAATTACATGGATCTCAGGACCGTGCCAAGGCTCTAGCGGGGGGGGGGGGGGGGGGAGCGAGGACCGTGGCCTTTGGAAGGCACACGGCCCAGCATGGATGAGGAGGGAGCACTGGGAGGACCTCTGTGATAGATGGGCCAAGCCTAATTGGATGGCCAAATCCGTAAAAGCCAAAGCCGCATGTGCGTTACATCCAGACGTGCATCTCCATACTTCTGGATCCGTTTCCTTCATGACCTAGAAGGAGAGATTGGTTAGTAATCATCTTGATTTTATTATATTTTATTTCTTATATGTCCCTATGTATTTTCTATAACATGTATAACAGGAAAAGAAGAGGGGTGGTATGGTCTCGTACCGTGATTTATTTGCTACAGTTCACCAAAGGAAGGGGACGGATCAGTATGTGAGCGAGAGAGCTCGCTCGGTAGTGGTAAGATTATATACATACACATTTTTTTTTCTATTTCTATTTTTAAATATGATTGATTAATATGACATTTATAATATTTTTTATTCAATTTGCAGGAGTCATATGACAGGCATATGACTGAAAAGTATGGGGACGAGGAGACGCAGTGGCCGCAACTAGATCCTGAGGCATGGGTAGCAGCAGCCGGCCCACCGAAGAAAGGATGAGTATATGGTTTTGGGTAGAGCTTGGACACCAGCCCAATTCTAGCATCTTTTCCCGGTTCAGCTTCGTCCTACCTCGGTAGCATTTCCTTCTCTACTCCCTCCATCGGCACTTCTACGAGCCAGATTACATCCATCGTCGAACATGCAGTAGACCTAGTCGAGGAAGGCATGGAGGCACACTTTACTCGGGTGGTTTGTACCCTCCTGCCCCAGGGGGGGATTTTGTCTCAAGGAGCACCTTCGAGCACACCACAGCCCTCTCATGTGAGTATTTAATTTAATTTTTAATTTCGTAGACTTTAGAGTTATAATAGAGGAGTAGCTGTGATACCAATGTTGTGTGCTCTATAGGGAAAGCCGAAAGCAAGTATATGAATATGTGTGCGCAACAGGATCTAGAGGGGGGGGGTGAATAGACCCTATAAAAATTTTAACCTCAATTTTTAAGCCTAAGATAATTTAACACTCAGCTATCAAACCATGAGCTCAGATGATATCTGTGAGAACAATATAAATGAAGGTGACAAGAATGCACTAACTAAGAGAATGCTATCTCACAGAATCCACTCAGATCAGACAGATCTAACAGACTGCAATACAACCACTTAGCATATAGGGAAGATCTGTTCATACACAAATCTTAAGTAAAATGTCGAGCACAATCAACACAGTGGTCATAGATATGTATGCAAGCCATGGCTCCATAAGTAATCCAAACAGCCATAGCAGAATGCTGTATGACTGGAGTGCAGCTTCAACTAAACCCAACAAGAACACGGTGCCATGTTCAATGATTTCACCGTTGAAGGCCAGGAGAACTGAAGTCCAAGTCAATTTCTTGACTTTAAACAAGGATCATCAGGGTCGTTTGATGCTCAATGATTATCCAGAATCATCATTGGGAAGCTGGGAACCTCATGGACAATCATTCTCTTCAACCAGTTTCATCATTCTTTAAATGTCATCGCCATGAGCCACTTTACACCACTGAACAGCCATTTGTCACAGCTACAGCCATTTGTCCGCTTTGTCCACCCATTTTCACACTTAATCCGCAGCTAAAAAGTCTTCTTTCATTCTGTGAATTCTTCTGTCAGAAGTCGACTTGTAAGCCCTTCCGAATCGGCTTGAGGTTCTTGGTTTTCAGCTGTTTCACACCTGTTGCCTATTATTCACCTTTGCACTGCTATTTGTCACCAATGTTGCCTATTATTTAACTAGTCTATCTATTTGTTACCCTTAAGGTAGTATCTGTCACCCGTAATGCACATTTGTCAGCCTTAAGGGATATTTTTCACCCTTATTCTTTAGCGGGTACAAAGTCTATCTTAATGTGATATATTAGCTTGTTTTTTCAACGATTGGAGGCTTCTTCTGCATAGTTGCTTCTAAGGCTGTTGTGACACTGCCATGCTTATGCTTACTTGAATTCTTCAGATATTACAATTCTTTAAAAAGACATTCTTCAAGCATATAGACATAACAGTTCAAGTATTCATAGCATTGACATTACAACTCTTCAAGCCTTCATATGAAAATGTTGTTCAAGGTATTAGAAAACATATGGACATTGGTCAGTACACATCAAATTCATGATATAAAAAATCATGATCATAATATGATTCATAGTGTTCGACATCAGCAAACCATAGGGCACAACAATAACAATACTACTTAGTTCAAAGAATTCAGCTTTGAGAGTGAAAGAAATCATCTTCATCTTATCTACTTTCGAACTTAGAAAATTAAAAAGATATTTAACTAGATTTATTAATAATTATATTTATTTAAATTTATTTATTATTAATTTTTTGTGATGTAGGATCCTCCTGATGCCGGTGATGCTGTAGATGCTACGAATGACGAATGAGGATGATGCAGTGGATATCTCTTGATTTTTTTAATGATATTGTGAAAAAATGATACATTTCAATTAATGTAACTGTAACTTTTTTTATTCAAAGATTTATGTGTTGTGGACGTTCTTTATTGTAATTTACAATATGATTTTATCCTATTGTGTGTTGTATATATTATTTATTGCGTGTTTTATGTTGAGTTGTGTCGATTATGGTGTATAATTGTAGCTTTAAACAGGTTTTTAAAATTTCAAAATATATAAAAAAATCTGGAGAAAGTTTTCGACGGAATTTCGACCAACTAAATATTCGTCGAAACCAATTTAACGGACTTATTTCCTGACGTACTTATTTTCTAGTGCAAATCGGTCGAAAGGTTCAGACGTATTTTCGACCAACTAAATGTTCGTCGGATCTAATTTGAGCCACATGAGTTCCGACGTATTAATTATCCGTCTCAAATACATCAAAAATTAACTACGTATTTTTGACCCAACGTAGGTTCGTCGGAACTAATTTGATCCACATTAGTTCCGTCGTATTAATTATCCGTCTCAATTACGTCAAATATTTATGACGTATTTTTTACACTAACAGTTCGTCGGAACTAATTTGACCCACAGGTTTCTAACGTATTACTTATCTGATTGAAATAGGTCGAACATTAACGACATATTTTTGACCAAAATAACTTTCGTCGAAACAAATTTACTTTGCGGTTTGCGACGACATAATGTTTCTGTCGGAAATACGTCAGTAATTTTTGGCTCATTAGAAATATTATGGCCCATTATTTTCCGACAGAATAAGTGTTAGTCGAAAATATGTCAAAAATTTTAGACGTATTTTCAACTAAATTATGTTCCATCGTAATGATTAATTAATTTCTGTATTATTAATTACCGACATAAATAGGCACCATAACTTCGACGATATAGTTTCGTCAGTAATTTCGGATGAATTGGCGACGCTATTGTAATATGTCGAAATTTACGACGTAAGCTTTTTGACGTCCATATTCCGTCGCAAATACGTCAAAATTTTACTTTGTGACGTATTTTCGACGTATGTGAGACGGCAAATGGACGTCGAAAATTACAGTTTTTCTTGTAGTGTTGTTTTTCTGAAGAAGCAGAGTTCGGTCGACCAACGGAGTTGGTTCGGTCGACCAAAAATTCCATCAAGCAGAACTCTAAAAAATTACAGAGTTCGGTCGACCGATGGGTCAAGTTCGGTCGACCGATTTTCCGAGCGTTAAAAGTTCTGGGACTTCTCAGAATTCGATCGACCGACAAGAAATTTTGGTCGACCGAACCCTTCGAGGCAGCTTTTGTTGACTTTTCTTCTCACCAACGTGGGCAGCCATCTCTTTAGGACTCTTGAGTCCCAAAGCCTCCAGACATGCCAGGAATAGTGGATCTGTGTCTTGGCATGTCCCTTGACCACCCAAGTAATATAAAAACACATCCTTTGGCCAAGAAACCCTAATCAACTCAAGAAGATTCAAGAGAGGCCATCAATTGAGAAAGAGGGTTGCTGCAACTCCTGCGTGAATAGTACTCCATCCAACCATTCTTCATCATGTTCACAGATCTGCATGTGTGTGGATCTATCCAGATCCGTGTGTTTGTGTGTGTGAGCTGGTGGATTTCAGATCCACAGCGTATGTGTGTGTTGTTGATCCGGTCGTTGGATCGTGTTCGAGACTCTGTCTCCGTGTGTGTGTGTTGGGGCGTGTCCCCGTGTCTGTGCAGGCGTCGTCCTACGTGTTGTTGGAGCTTGGCTCCGTGTTGGGGATTTATCCCCGTGCTAGTTTTTCCAGTAGTGAAGTCTCACGATTTGTGAGGGGTGGACATAGGTTGCCGGTGTTGCATCCGAACCACCTAAAAATCGTTGTCTCTTGTGTGGTCTGATCCTTTTCATCTACCCCCATTCTGTGTGATTGTTAGTGCGTATTAATTCTTCCATGTTTTTTATTTCAGATCTAGCATAATTAATCCTTTGTTTAATAGACCTTTGGTATATCGAAAGGTGGGTTTGAATTGACAAGGCCAATCTTGTCCGGACGATAACACCATGCGTGAGTAGAATCTTCGGATTCATACCTCCGCCTAGTACCGAAGAGTTATCATGGTGATAGATTTTGATAGATTTATTTTGGTCAAAGTTCATCTTCAGACAGATCCTTTTCTGTCCTGTGTGTTCTGGGTTCCGAGCCAGAGGTAGTTACAGTGTTTCAATCAATTTCATTTTCAACCCAGCTATTGGATGGATTTGAAAATAATATATGTTGTAGCCCTTCGAGTCTAGTTTCCAACGGTACCAATTTTTCCTTGATCCGACACCGGATCTGGGCGCAACAATTATTTTCATGGAGGCACGCAATTCTGTCCCAGGAACAGGCCAGCAGATCAGTCCGCCGACTAATTCCGGTAAAATACGTCGGCTCACATTCGATGACCGCCGCTCCCGGAGATCGATCGACAACCCTTCAGCAGCGTCCCAGCCAGCCGCGGTAGCAAGGAGATGCTCGGGCACCGCCTTCCCAGTAGTCGGACCCGCCTGCTATCCCACAGGGCCCGCAGAACCGAGCCGGACCAGCAGCCCGTCTCTGGCCCGAGAGCCTTCCGGCTTGCTGCCCGTCAACCCGAGTTTGCTACTCCCGGGTCCCACGTGTATCCCTTTACCTCCCTGCGTGGAGTGGGCAATTAAATTCATTGATGTAATTATTTATTTACTATACACCAGGAGTACGAGTTTCGGCCGGGGTCGTCTTCCCACGCCCGGAGCGTGGAGGTATCGTGTCCGCTCCCTACTTTGGCATTTTGATTATCTCGTATATTTTCATATGTCGCTGCATGAGTGATAAGAATTTAACTCGTTTTAATTTTATCACCGTTGCGAGAGTGAGTGAGTGGAACCCGTCCCGTGAGTCGATCCAAGCACGCGAAAAAGCTGATACCCGAGACTCATTGTCGGTTCCCCAACCACGCACATCCGCACGCTTCCCTCGCCAGGGACGAGTCGCGAGTTTGCCTAGAGTCCAAGGTGGCATTCAAATTGGCATCGAGTCGCGTCCCGTCCCACATCACCACGTTCTTGTTGCATAATGATGACTATTCTGGGCCCCATTTTCTTCGGCCGAGGACTCTTTGGAGTCCTTGTTAGCAGAATTTTTGATGAGGATAGGTTGCCACCTCAATTTCTATCCATTCTAGGGGATCATTCTGACTATCATCTCGAGGTTTTATTTATTTAAATCCCCTTTTTGGGTGTTTATCCTCTGAAATTGAGCCTAGGGTTTCTGGGTTCTATAAATAGTCCTCCTGCTGCGTGTGCACGATGAAGGGCGTTTTTTGGACTTGGGGCGAAGCCATGCCGCATCGTCATCTCACATCTTCGACCCCAAGCTATTTAGGGAAGTATTAGCTTCATCCTCAGTCGCCTAGGGCTCTCTTTCTTGTGTTCTTTCTCTTATTTCTCAGCCCTCTTTTTCTCTGTTTATCACAGTCTTCTGCAGTTTCTGCACCTCCCTGCACGTTTGGACATTTTGCATCATCATTTTCCCGCAGCCTTGCTGCGTGTTATTTCATTGATTTCACTCATATGCATTCACAACACACACACCTATTATTTTGTCCCTTTCACAAGGGTTAAAAACACTCCCCCGGTGTGTTATTCCCCCTTTTCTCATGCTGATTTATGTACTCGGGATTGATACTACACATGCATGTTCTGATAGGTTTTTATCCTTGTGTTTGATTTGTTTCACAGGAAAAGTAAGAATACAACGTGAGGCACTTGTCTTCTAGACGAATGGAAGGCGAGGAGGTGCAAGCCACATCGTTCCCCGCATCCCTTCATCACGCGCGATTAAGTCTTAACGCTTGTCCTTCTGTCGCACATTCTCCCTACTCTTCCATGGTACGCAGTAGGTTTTGCATTCCTTATAGCATCCTTTTCCTACTGTCAATCCATGGTGGCGATCACGGTACACATCACTATTCTTATCACCCCTTTCCCCTTTCATATTGTTACATGCTTATTGCATATTTATTGCTTTGTTCAGACAAGGATTATATATCTACAACCTCATTTTTTGGCGATCACGGTCGGACACCGGGTGCCCATCACGTTATTCTTGCTCTCCTGCAAATTGGGTATGTGTATGTCTTCATTTAGATAGCGTTTCCTCAGGTTTTTCATTTAATCCCGTAGTTTTTAGGGTCTGGGATTAGAAGGCGGTCTCCAGGAGACCACTACCTTTAGGTGGCGGCCCCCAGGAGACCACCTTCTATTTCTAGCAAGCCCACTGGCAGATTCTCAGGTACGTCATTTGTTGATGGTTTAACCTAGCTTCCGGGGTCTGATTGTGCCTTTTTATGGTCCTATCTTGCTATCCTTCATATTATCTCGGTTTTCTCACATCATTTACATTCATTGTATCATGTTTTCATAATCTAATATTGTCTTAATTTCCTAGTTTTAGGCTAGAAATCTGCACGCAGACTCTCATGTATGTTGTTCGTTGATGATTTAATCTACCTTCTGGTGTCTGATCGTGCCCTTTTCTGGTTCCATCTTGTTGTCCATTATATCATGTTGGATTTCTCATATCATTTGTAACACCCCTGATAAAATTATAGGAATAAAATTTCATAAATAGATTAAACATAAGAAATCTTCTAAATAAATAGTCAAGGGCCCAAATCAAACAAATTATAAAACCCAAATGATTAAACCAAAAGGCCTTAACCTTTATATGGGACTTAAGCACAAAACCCTCTCACTTAACCTATACATATATGAACCCAACTCAAAATCAATAGAACCTAAACATAAATGGACTTCAAATGTACCTATTCAGCCTAAGAACCAATGGGCTAGGGGGATATAAACTTAAATATGTAAATACATAAGGGCTTCCTACAAAACACTCACTATTGGCACTCGTTTTCAACCTACAAGTTGAGTTATTCTCTTATTCACCTTTATAATGCTCCGAATTATCCATTATTTTGAAGTCTCCTTTGACCACATTTCGAGCCTATTTCTTGACCATTTTTCGAGCCCATTGAGCTTTAGAGGCCTTTATCTTCAATTCCCCAGCTTTTGGGTCCTTTTCGGAAAGTTCGGGAGGTCGAACGGGCGCCCGGAACTTTCCTGTGCAGGCTCCTGAATGCGATCATCTAGGTGAACGTGTTCATGAGAACGCGGTCACCTAGGAGACCACATCCTCAATGAATAGTGTTTTTTTATTTTTTTTTTATTTTCATGATAGAGATCTCCTAGGAGACCGCCTTCATGAAGGTGGTCTACTAGAAGATCACATTTTGACCATTTTTTGAATTTTTTATTTTTTTATTTTATTTTTATTTATTTATAATATCAAGTGACGGTCCTACTGAGACCGCCACTATCAAGTAGTGGTCTCTGGAATACCGTTTCTTCAATTTTTTCGCAAGAATCCTCCCGGTTGCCCCCAGTCACCTAGCGATCACCCATAGGACCGTTTCTTTAAATGGCGGTCATGCCATGACCGTTTTATTCATGTTGCAGTCTCGCGATAGACCGTTTTCTCAAGAGAGAGTCCGCATGATTCCGAACTTTGATTTATTCGCCGCAGTACTCTTTGGACTCCTTGATTGATCTATTTTCGATGAGGATAGGTATCCACCCCGGTTTTTATCCATCATAGGCTATTATCCATTGTATTAACTCGAGGTTTATCAATCAAAATCCCTATTTTTGGGTCTTTATCTCCTATATCATTGGGAGAACTTTCTAGGGTTTCCTGCACTCTATAAAAATAACCTAGTTCGCAGTGTGACGGGGGGGCTCTTTCTTGGTTTGGGGTGAAGCCATGCCGCATCGTCATCTCGTCTCTTCAATCCCATCCTAAAGAGGGAAGCATTGTCTTTAATTTTCAACGCTCAGGGCTCGTTTTTCTCCTCTCTACTCTTAGTTATTCATCCTCCAATTTCTAAAATCATCACCGTCTATATTTTCTACACTTTGCATGCACGATTTGCACTTTTGCATGTCCCTTTCCCGCAGTTGTGTGGCGTGATTTTTCCTCCTATTTGTTTCATTCTCATCACAATATACCCACATTTTATTTGCACCCGTTTACAGGGGTTAAAAACCCTCCCCCGGTGTGTTCTCCCTTAATCTTTCACGCTACTTTATCACTTTGGGATAGATGCTACATGTAAGATCTAATGGGTTTTTCCTCTTGTGTTTTCATCTTTATTTTGCAGGAAAGCATGAATAGAACGTGAGGCCCTCTTCTTCTAGCCGGCTGGAAGGCGAGGAGGTCAGATCCACATCGTTTCCCACACCCCTTTGTTCACACGCGATCACGTTCTTCATCCTTTTCCAATGTGCGCGGCGCCGTTGCTTTCTTTTTCTACACTCTTGGGCGTTGTCAATCCTTGGTGGCGATCACGGTACATTTTTTCCTATTTATTCATCGCCCTTTTCATGTTCATGCTTACATGCATATTATTTGTTTAGTTTGGGGGCGGGGTAGATATAAATCATCTACAACCTTATTTTTTGGCGATCACGGTGGGACACCTAGTGCCCATCACGTTATTCATGTCTTCCTGTGAGTTGGGTGTGTGTATGTTCATGTTTAGATAGCATTTTCTCCATTTTTGGGCTGTTCTGGGTGTTTTCGGGTCTGTCAGGAGATAGCAGTCCTCTCTGAGGCCGCCATATACAGGTAGTGGCCATCACAGGGCCGCCCCACATCTCTGTTGTAGTAGCAGTCTTCCAGGAGACCGCTACTTGCAAGAAACGGTCATCTAGAAGACCTCCTATTTCTGGCAGACTTTGCGCACAGGCTCTCGGGCGCGTCTTTCTTTGACAATTTAATTCACTTCCTGGGGTCGGATTGCTCTATTTTTGGTCTCATCTTGTAGTCCTTTATATTATCTTCATTTCCAAATATCATTTGCATCCATTAGGTTATGTTTTGATAATTAAATTATGTCTTAATTTTTGAGTTTTCTGCATAAAGTCTACAGGCAGACCCGGGACAGACTCACAGGTACATTTTTGGTTGATGATTTAATTGCCTTTCCGAGGTCGGATTGTGTGTTTCTTGCTCCCATCTTCTCCTCGGTCCGAGTCTTTTTATCCGTCCCATTATACAACTCCTGGTCTAAATTCACAACTTCTTGCTCAAGCTGGCCCACCTTCCTCTCGATCTCTCCCTACCCCGGAGATGATATCTCAAACCCAACACCAGCTTGATGAACTTCAACGCCGGATCGGTCCCAAATCTTCCTTGAGTGTACCATTCCCTTTCCAAAATCTTCGGCTTCCACCACCTTCGCAAATTCCTACATATCACCGTTATGGTGGAGTCGGTGACCCGTATGTGCACGTGAAGGAGTTTATTTATGAGTCAGCCTAATTTCGACATGACCAATGCTTGTTGGCTTATCTATTTTGTTTGTCACTAGAAGGCCTAGCTCAGGATTGGTTATTTGCATTGCCGCAAGAGCAAGTTGTGAATTTTCAAGCTATCCAAGAGAGATTCATTCAATAGTATCAGGACTAGGTTGGGCCCAAGTACTCTATTGTGGATCTGGCCTATGAGTAGATGAAGCCCGACGAGGATTTTTGCACCTTTGCTGACCCCTGGCGTCGCCTGGCCGAGCAAGTCTCGGGGCACATTCCGGAGGGAGAGTAGATCAAGATGCTTATTTCCAATGCCACACTCGAGTATCGTTTGTCTTGGCCCTAAATGACATTACTTCTTGGCAACAATTGTATAGCCGAGCTCGCTTCATTCACCAATAAATCCAAGGTTCCCTTGACCCCGAGTCTCCTTCACCTTCTATGCCCACGTACGCCTCGCCATCCACATTAATCCACAATTGTGGAAGGTTATCTCTCACAGTCCACTTGAACTTCCTAAGGATAAGTCCAAGTGGACTCATATTCACAAGTTGAAAAATGATGATAATGTGAGAGCTCTAAATTTAATGAAGGCTGCAATCGATTCTGATGATTTTTCCTCTTTCTCAGGTTGTAGCTCGGCAAAGGAAATATTGGATGAATTGCTTCGCATCCACAATGGAAAGGAAGAAGAATGTCTCATGGCAAGAAGGAGTGATCAATCAGATGAGTCCTCATCCCAGGTAAACTCTGAGACCGAGGATATTAGTCATGATGATTTAGTTGCCATGCATGAGCATCTACTGAAAAAATATGAAAGAATTAAGTCAGAAAAGAGAAAATTAAGAAAAGAGAAAAATGCTGAAAATGAAAATCTAAAATCTGAATTGAAATTGAAAGAAGAATTTGAAAACAAGGTGATTGAAGAAAATTCTTATCTAAAAGATCAAAATAAAAGGCTAATGGTTCTTAATACTGTCTTTTCTAAAAAAATGGTTGTCATTTGAAAAAGGAAAATCTGCTGATAAGGAAATTTAATTTGAGAATGAATTGAAACAGGAACTAGAAATTGTGAAAAATCTGAATGACACCATGAAGAAACAAATTCTCACTTGTGAAGAACATCTAACAAACTCTGAACTACTCATCTCTTCTCTTAGGAATGAAATTTTGAATTTGAATAAGTCTCTGTCTGATTCTGCTAATCAAGAGAAGCAGAATGTTGTATCCACAGATAATTGCATGAAGAAGGGCAGTAGTTCTCAAGTTAAGCAGGGAATGAGGAATAAACTTCATACAACCTTCGTGCGTAGCTCAAACATAGCTAGCACCTCCACCTCATCGCCTAAACAAGTTGCTGATCAAGAAAATAAGAAAACAAAATAGAAAATAAATAAAAAGAACAATCAACATACTGAGAAAGTTCAAGGTCACAAGAAATCTCATGCTAAGTATGTTAATTGCTTCTACTGTGGGAAATTTGGTCACTTCATGTACAATTGTCTTGTGCTCAACAAGGATGATCTGAATGTTGATAAAATACATGGTAGGAAGCTTCATGTTAAGAAACCTTCTTTTGTTCAAAAGAAATAAATTCATTGCTTCTATTGTCATAAAATTGGTCATGTTATGCATGAATGTAACTCAATGAAACAAGATGACAAGGAAGCTAAGAGATCTCATGCGAGAAGTCATGATCATCTGAATGAGAAAATTTACTGTTGTCACTGTGGCAAATCGGGCCACATTGCAGCCCAATGTTGGCATGCTCAGGAAAGGAAGTTTAACAATAAATCTGATAAATTCTCTGCCAATAGAAATATTTCTAATAGAAATGAATTTGTTTTTGAAAGGAAAACACTTGCATGTTTTGAATGTGAGAAGCCAGGCCATAGAGCTGCTGACTGTTGGCTGGCTTATGTTGGTAAATAGAATCTTAATTCTATTAACAGAAAATTTCATGCAAATGCACATCGAACTCATGCTAATCAGAATGTGCATAAAATAAATCTGAAATCTGCTGCCTCCTGCTATTATTGTGGTATATTAGGTCATTCAATGAATAATTGCCATCTGATAAGATCTGATGACCTAAATGCTAAAAGGTTATTTAGAACACCTACCAAAGGTGTCACTATTAACCATGCAGGACCCAAGACTGTTTGGGTACCTGCCCATGCAAAATAGTGTGCTAACTTGCAGGTGTGCCTTGGAAGCTGAAGTATAAAAGGGGGGAAATAAACCAAGGCACCCAAGTTGATTAAAACCCCTTCCTGAACTTTTCAGGTAAATTTCTTGCACCTCCTGTTCTTATAGATTTACTGCATAGCATGTTAAATCTATTTTTGCATATTCATTCATTATCTGCATTGTCAAATCTGAATTCTCTGAACTCTCCTCATCTGATGGTATGTTTTGCACTCAACTCTGTTGATGGAAATTGCCATGATTTGTGTTTTAATGATTGTCTGAATTTGCATACACAGTCATTGAAAATCTGATGCAAGTAGGACTGTCAATATTGCACTGTCATTCATGACCTCAATGGTATATAAATGGTAAGATACCAAAAGGCAGGGAAGTCTGTCTGGAGGTTCTTACTATGTGTGAGGTGGTCCTTTAGACCAAGTGCTCCGCCTAGTACCATGGGTCACCTTGTTGGATAGGACAGTCTGAATGTGCATGAATCAAAATCATATGTTCAGTTTTCAGTGCAAATATTGCATGTTTTCAGGGGGAGTTAGTTGCATATCTTTGCATAGCATTCAGTGTTGAGTCTTTGCATGCATGCAGTTAATTGCATTGCATTTCATGAAAAATGCCAAAAAGATTGTCTGAATGCATGTTGTCAGGGGGAGTCAATGTATTGTATATAGGTTGTCAAATGCATATATTTGTCAGAATTCATTGCATATCCCTTCTTATCATTTTTGTTGACAAACCGTGATCATATTCGGAAAACACTAAGCTTCAAAATCTCTCCTATCAATCGGTATCATTTGGCTTCAGAAATCTATCAGTCTGTCATGAAGATTTCAATGGGACTATCTCAATCATAAATCTGAAAAATTCTTGAACTAGAAATCTTCTATTATACATTTTTATGAATGACTGAAATAACTCATGTGGTTTAAATTTAATGTATTCAATGAGTTTGGCTTTAAAATCTCTTAAAAATATCTGAAGCATGTTTAATAAACTTTAACCATCTATTTCATGCTGTGTCTTGTAAAATCTTCTGAAATCTGCATTATTGAATACATGACTTTATTTGGTTAAGTACATGAAATTGTTATTGATTTGAAGCAAATGAATTTTTCTGAAATGTCTAAAGGGTATTTTCTGTCAGAGCAATGACCTTGGTCACTGAGAAACACATGTCCAAAGGACTGTGTCATGAGGTACCATAATTAACTCTGATTAAGAATAATTGAAATTCAGGCAGAGCAATGGCATGCACACTGAGAAATACAACTCACTCATCAAGAAATGATTTGCAGTGTGTCATGATGTGTAAATGCTATCTCTGTTCATATAAAGCATGACAGTTAGTCACACTAAGTACTTAGGGATATTGGCCTCTGATCAAGGTATATCCTCTAGTTACAAGGTGTGCACTGAACTAGAGTGCGCGTAAAATTTGTAGCATGAAAATTGTTGAACGAATTGAAATATCTGAATATTGATGTAAAAATCAAATTGCTACAACCCTAGACAAAATCATATGACTTCATAATTGCTTGATTTCAATACTGATGCATGTAATTCCGAAAGAAGTCAATAAATTTGATTGTGTAAGAGAAAGGGAGTTTTATCAAGATAAATATGAGGGCTTGGTTCATTTTTATTAAACCATGGTTTTAGATATCAATACAGAATTTTATTGATAAACTCTACATACATCATGTTTAAACCATGCTGTTCAATAAAGCTCCTTCATAAGCCCTTATAGTGGAAGACTTTGAAAAACTTATGTTTTGGATTTATGAGATTGATATCTCTCTGAAAATCTGACTGAATTTTCTGAGATTGGAGCATCCTTGAAAAATCTGTTAATTGAAATTCTTCTGCTCATGTCCTTAGCTCATTGACCTGAACTTCTCCTTGTTTGCCCCTGTGGTCGCCTTCTCATTCATTTCATAAGGTTCCATTTATTGAGGGGGAGCCTCCTTGTCATATGCATCATGCTGCATAGAAGGAGAAGAATTGTGCTCTTGCATTCATATTTCTGGTGTCTGCATCTACATTTATACCCCTTCCCATGGTTTATTTTGATTATACCAAAGGGGGAGATTGTTTTCCAAAGAGGGAGAATGTTGTTCTTGCAAGGGGGAGAAATTGACTGAATTTTTATACATGCTTTAATTTCTCAAACTATTTTCTTTTTGATGAAGTCAAAGGGGGAGAATAGTTTGAGTCATCAGACAGACTCACTGTGTAGTGTTGCCATCATCAAAAAGGGGGAGATTGTTGTGCCCCTGTGGTTTTGATGATGGTTTTAATGGTGGTTTTGATGATTGGTTTTTGATGTGAGTTAATCACTGTGAGTCATCTTGCTGTGTGAGTCATCATGCTGTTATTCAGTTATTTTCTGATCATAACTCAGTCTATCAAATGTTCAGTCATCTTGCTGCTCAGTTTAGTTTAACATGTTTGATGTTCAGTCATGTTAACTGATGCATAAAGCATTCATTGCTACACTCTGCTTTGTTAGTATGAACAGTAGTGGGTCGACCCACTCTTGATGATGCGCCGACACATCAGAACAGTGATTGTCTGGTTTGTCTAACTTCAAGTCTACACATCATCAGTTGAACGTAAAGTATATACGTTGCAGTGTCAACTCATTGGGCTGCAGCGTCAACTCAGCAAGTATGAACATCGCCTTCAGACTTTCAAGTCTATACACTCTATACACATTCTAAGTCTGTACAGCCGTTGGCTTTGAACCTCAGAGTCTGTACATCCGAATTGCCCTTGATCAGTCAAGTGTATACACTCGTTCACTGTAGCTTTCACATATTCAAGTCTACACATAGTGAAAGTCTATACACTCATCACTTACCTTCGTTCAAGGCAAAGTCTATACACTGGGGACTTTCCCTACGTTTCTTAGGCGAAGTCTGAACATTCGGTTCTGAAGCCTGAAGTCTATACACTCCAGCCTATTCCTACGTTCAAGGCTTCAGCTACACATTAAGTCTGTACATTGACTCGCCAACTGATGCAAAGTCTGTACATTGCTTCAGGAGCTTTAAGTCTACACATCGCTTCGCTCCATGAAGTCTGTACATCCACAGTGTTACTTGAAGTCCATACATTCGATATGCAGAGTTGGACTCCATACTGTGCCTCAGGCTGATAAAGTTCACACACTGGTCGGTGGCAAGCCTGTACACTGGCCTCAGCTTTTCAAGTCTACTCATTGGCCTCCTTGCATAAAGTATATACACTGGACTGTTTGGCAAGTCTATACATCGGCCCTTGTCTTCGATGTCTGTACAGCCCTTAAGCTTGCTCAAGTCCATACATTGGCTTCAAGACTTCTAAAGTCTATACACCAAAGTCTTCACATTCGTTTGCATTACATGAAGTCCATACATTGGGCAAGTCTGTACGTTGCATTCGCCTTCACAAGTCTATACAACGAAGTATATACACTGCAATGTACATACTTAAATCTTATGACTTCATTCTTGTTGCTGAAGGGAACAGGGTCGACGCTGGGAGCTTAAAGCATCCACGCATCAGTTGAAGAAGCCTTCACTGATATCCATAATGTTAACTCCACGAAGTAGAGACCCTCACGAGTTATTTCACTGCGTCAACGCCAAAATAGAGCAGCGTCGACGCAGCAGTTACAAAGGAAGAGCCAATGGCTTACTGGATTACTCTGGTGCGTCAACGCATTCATCAAGTGGCGTCGACGCAGCAGGTTGAGGGATCGACAAGGTGACCAGAGGGTGGACGCAGTTGCACAATGCGTCAATGCACTCCACACGAAACGTGAGAGGGCTGAAGCCATCTAAGTTCAGATGCTGGAACACCAATGCGTCAACGCAGCATGCTGAGAGCGTCGACGCAGCACATCTATCTGTTGAAGACTTGATCACTGGATCACAGATGCATCAACGCAGCAGGCTGATGGAGTCAACGCAACAGACTTCAGATTTGCTGTAGAATGTCCTTGAAGGCTGCGTCAACCCTTTGGAGCAAGTGAGTTGACACCATCTAACTCCAGTTGCTGAGCGTATTGATGAATGGGCACGTGACCCGAAGCTGGCACCTAACACGTGATCCGAGGTGGGTGCTGAGCACGTGATCTGAGGAGGAATCTTCTGGACGGAAGGCGTGGGAAGCACACGCCCTATCTCCCTAATGCTGCTGGTATATATTGGAGCCTTCATCTTCAGATGGAGGCTGATTGAAGAAGAAGCCTGAAGAACAGAAAGCCCTTCGATCCAGAAAAAGAAAGAAGAAGAAAGAGAGTGAGAGCAGAAGAAGGAAAAGAGAGAGATAGTGCTCGTGAGAAGTGAGAAGAAAGAGAGAAGAAAGAGAAGCAGAAAGAAGAGGAAGAAAAGAAGAGGAGGAGAGAGTCTATTGAAGATCAGTTCAGTCTGTTCGTGGATCAAATCCAGAACAACTATGCTCATTGAGAGCTACATCTCTTGTGTTTCATTTCCAGCTTTTGTTGCTGTGTTTTTTATGTTTCCTTATTTTTTCTTTTGTTTCTTTGGTTAGCCTTGTTCTTCCGATTGCCCTGCTGGGGATCAGGTTCCTCCTGGTGGGTCAGCAGAAGGGAGATCTGATCCCCGGTTGCAAGTAGCTGGGAGCTACTTGTGGGTTCCCTCCGGTTTGGAGGAAGGGAGACTTGTCTCCGGTTCTGGGCTTGTGGCTAGCAAGTCCAGGGGTCCCTCCTGGTCTGGAGGAAGAGAGAATTTGGTCTCTAGTTTCCAAGTGGCTGGGAGTCACTTGGGGTGTCCCTCTTGTTGGGAGGAAGAGGGGAGGCTGTTCCCCTGGTCAAGCTGTGTGGCAGCACCTTGTTCGCAGACTGAGTCTGCTTGGTTCTAGCATTGGCTAGTGAAGCCTCACTCCGGTTGGAAGTGAGGGGTGGATGTAGGTCTGGAGGATCGAACCACCTTAAAATTATTTGTGCAGTGGTTTGCCTTGCGTTAGCTCCATATCTTCTACCTCCCATTCACAGGTTGTGCATGCTTGGCTAGTTGCATTATCTAGAGAGTTAATTTTGAGCATTATATTCTGCTAGGTGTGTTTGGGTTGTTTAGCTCTGCCTTCGTTTCTGGTTGTTCAGGTGGCTGCATTGGTGCAGTCCAACTATTTGTTCATTTGTTGCCTTATCATTTCATCTTGGAAAGCTCATTAGTCTTTATTCCGCATATTTGAGCTTTAGAGTTTTAATTTGGGCTATATTTTCTAGAGGGATACATTCACCCCCCCCCCCTCTGTATCCGGGCCTAGCACCCTAACAGGACCAGCCCCTATGGGCCCTGGAATCCATGTGGACCAATAAGAGGGAGGGAGGGGGGCCCTGCAGGGCCTACGTGCCCTTTTGCAAAGAAACCCAATGGCCTTTTGTAAATAAACCCACTAAGACTTACAATTGTGTATCCATATAACATAAGGGTGTACATACAAATATAAAAGGACATCAATGCAAACAAAATGTGAGCAGTCATGCTTTGATGTCCCCATCAGATGACCACTCATGCGTTGCAGCTCCCTCTGGTTGTACCTTTCCGACCCGTGGTCGGTAATATGCTTCAGTTTTGTGATTATCATCATCAGCAGGGGCACTTGGTCGAGGATTGCCCCGAGCTCTGGGATTACATTTATGACCTGGAAGATTAGAAGAGGATTGATTGGTCTGCTATCCACAAGGCTATTCTGCATCTCCGCAGCAAGCATCAATAGCAGTAGGCACCACCTAGGCAGCCGTTTCCATCTCTACGAGACCAGGGGCACCCCTATGGTTCTTTATCTAGCGATGCGCCTGCTCCGTTATCTACCCCTTCATCTATTCCATTGCCTATCCCACCATCATCTATCCCATTGCCGTCTCCTATCCCAGCTACATCGCCTCCACCTACCCAAGCCCTTGCTCAAGCTAGTGCCTCCCCTTCTTCTCCCACCTCTGCTACCACCGCCTCCACTCCCAACGCCACCTGGCACGTCGTGTTGATACGTCGATGATGGGCGCCACGGCCTTCCCCTTCACCTTCCCCTTTGCCCTCATCACCGCCTCCATCTCCACCACCAGTGCCTTCATCACCATCACCTTCATCTCCACCACCTTTACCTTCCCCACCCTCTCCTTCATCTTCCCCGCCGCCCGAGCCTAAGCAAGCCACACCTGTACCTTCGCTTTTTCCTCCACCCACCCTCGAATCTACTATTTCCTCTACACCTTTGCCACCACTCGACGTCACCATCCCCATTGAAGCCTCTGCACCTTCCAAACCTTCACCTCCGCCATTCGAGCCTATTCCCTCTACTTCTCTATCCATTTTCACCCCGCAGAGCGGGTGTGCATTGCCATTGGTGCCCCTTGGGTCTGGTCCCCAGGGAGATGATGAGCCGAGTCAGGATGATGTGATGCCAGTTCTATAATTCAAGTTCCAAGACTTTATTTGCCGTATGCCGGTCCATGTCCTCGTCTCTAGCTATTTTGGGGATGATGAGCCTCTACTCCTGAAGATGGTTGTCAAGAAGAGCTCTCTTGCATTAGTGCCAGTCTCTTCTCGAGCGAGGCCGATGGCAATCTCTTTTCTCGCCAGACATCTTACCATTGATGTTGTTATTTCTTCTCGCTCCATTGCTATTTAGATTACTGGCCAAGAGTGGTTATCTACCTGAATTATGCCCACTCGTACGGCTGCCAAGAGTTTGTGGGATTCTATGTTCAATGGGCAATTGGCCGTATCTTCTACACTCTCGAAGGACATTCTGCACATCTTATGTAATCTCCCTCGGTTCATTAGTAAGCTGGCCATGTCAACGCCGCACATTGATCTCCCTCAGTTCCGTCATGTTCCTCTATCAAGGGAGTTGTGCTTCAAGACTGAGTGCCGAGTGGAGTTGTACGATCTCCACATCTTGGTGTTGAGTTACAAGACTCCATGGTTTCATGTTGTTCATTATTCTGAGGAGTTAGTTGCTCAAGAATGTCCACATGATGTTAGCACCGAGTGTCTAGGGGAAACTACCCCAATGAAGCTACATATTCATAACCGGGCTAGGCCGTCTACCATATGGGCCCGTTATCTAAGAAGACATTGTAAGATAAGAAGCCCAAAGGTCTGAGCCAGTGTCAGGCGGGTCCATGTTCGAGAACTTTCTGCTAAGAAGAGGCGGCAGTGCAAGTTCAAAGGAAGTCAACTGTGCACTCAGGGGTCCACTTCTTCCTCTTCCTCTCATTCATCATTTCTCCTACTTAGCTCCCACCCTTGGGTGGTGTATCATCCCTCTTCTAATCTCGTTTCTATGATCTTCTCCTCTCTTTCCGGGTCCATGAACCCCCGTCCCTCTTCTTCTCATCTGGAGCCTCCAAATTTTTCCTCCTCTCACAATTCTAGGCCTCAGCCTATGTCAT
This sequence comes from Amorphophallus konjac, assembly GCA_022559845.1. Lineage (NCBI taxonomy): Eukaryota > Viridiplantae > Streptophyta > Magnoliopsida > Alismatales > Araceae > Amorphophallus > Amorphophallus konjac. Next base: position 161,483,473 of record CM040128.1, on the reverse strand, counting down.
CCTTTCATCCCGATTTCGGGATATCTTCTGATTCTGCTCCTCCGGTGAGCCCAGGTTCTGTTTATGGTTCTTCTCCGACCTTGTCGGCTGACCACTATTCTTCTCCGACCCTGTCGGATGATTACCATTCTCATTCTCCGACCACGTCGGATGATCATTCTTCCTCCTCACTTTCGCGGCAATCTTCTCATCATTGTTTTTCTATTCTTTCTGTCCCACCCTTTCGGTGTCGTCACCCTTTTTCTTGTTATTTTTGAGACTTTAGCCCGCCTTAATCTTAGCTGATCTCTGTTTATTATGTATCTGGTTCCTTATTATCAATGTCTTTGTACCTTAACGAGGGAGTTCTAGCCCTCGTCTCTCTTCCTTTTATCCTTCATCGTCTAGTATGATGTTTGCCGCTCCTCCGTGTAGAGGAACCTTGAAACCTTGTTATCCTCTCCTTTTAGTCCTGTCATGCGAGGAATAGAAAACTCGTGCTTTTCAAAGCTCGATGGTCAAGATCTGTAGTGCCCCAGTATTTATGTAATAATTTTTGGATCATTTATAGAATTTTCTGGAATTTATTAAGAATTTATAAAGACTAAATAGATTTATAAATGGATTATTGAATTAATAAGTCATTAAAAGGCCCAATTGTGTCAAATAATTAACCTAACCTATTTAAATAAGATCCAAACGGACTAAGGACCAAGCCCATTAAGTTTGGCCCATATTCTAGAAGGTTATTTAGCCTATTTACGTATTTTAAGGATAAAATACCATTTTTATTGATAATAATATGGATAATTAACAAAAGAGTTTGATTGATGTTGAACTCTGTGCACGTTGGATGTAGCGGTCTATCGTGCGACTGCCACAGCCATGTAACGCATCAGTCTTGATGCGTTACATTCTGTCAGTTCCGTGAATGAAAGAACGAGCAAAAAGATTAGAACTTTGGGATCCCATCTACAAGAGATCGACTTGGGAGAGTTTATAACATTACTAAGGACTCTTAGGGATTAGGTTCTGGTAAATTAAGGACTCTAGAATCGATCTAATCTTCAAAACCCTATAAATAGGACCTAGTTCTGAACTGAGCGACCCTTACTTTTGGCTCGTAAAGAATCAAGGTAAGGATATAGAATTTCGAGTAAGTTCTTTGGAAAGTTTTGTTTAGTATACTTTAGACTAATAGTTCTCCAACTTTCATGTTAGGAGATCAAGCAAACAAGGAGATTGAAGCTTCCAAAGTTGCTGATTCGACCATAGTAACTCAGGATTCAGAGCAAAAGACCCCTGAAGATCAAGAGATTAGGACGTCTAAATGAGGTAATTAGAATTCAATCCTTTAGAACTGTTTGATCACCTTAGTTTCATATTCTTACCCTCAAAATTTCACATCTTTAGGACAAGAGGTTGGAGAGATAGAGCAGCAGGAAGTTGCTGAAAAATCACTGGAAAAGGAGAGCTAGGGCTCGATTTTCAGATTCAAATTACAAGCTTAAAGCCTAGTTAAGAGGTAGGTTATCTCATGATTGGCAAAAACATCTTGTTAGGGATAAAAGCCCTCTGATTGTGCTTGATTTCATGCATCATGAATTATGAATTCCATGTTTTAGTGGGTTCATGCATACATACATATCCTTAGCCCTAATCAAAGATCAAAAATATTATCTTGTCAATTAACTAAAACCCATGCATGTAGTTGGCCCATACTTCGTTTATCATGCCTAGAATAATAGTAGTATTTTGATTTCCAAGCATGTTATGTTTTCATAAAATTTTTCTTTATTTTACTGTCAGCAGACGATTTGACGCATCAAGGTAAGACCGTCACAATGATATAACGGCCTTACGATAAGCCGTCACACCTTCTTTGGTGTTTGAAGTTATCTGTTGTCTCTTACGCACCATCTATGGAGCGTTACATTACTGTAACGACCTCATGATAAACCGTCACAGTCACTGTGACGCACCCATTCTAGACCGTCAGGGTAACTGTAGACAGAATGGGAAACTAGTTAATTTAACTTATAAATATGCCTAGTTATCTAAGTTTTGACCTGTTATCCTGACTTTAAGATTGTTTACTGATTCATGATAGAAATTGCATAATTTAGGTATCTTAAGTTATTTTAAGTGATGTTAATTTCATGTGACAAAATTCTATAGTTTTGTATCTAAATCATGATTTTCTAAAGATATATTGATGGAGTTTTATCATGATTTCCTATTGTTACACATCCTCTCTATCAATAGAGTCATTTCTCTAAGTACATGGCATATATTCATGTATATGTCCATTAGTTCACTTTGCACTATAGGAACATTATTCTTGAACATGAGGACCTCTCTATTGGATATTCCTTCCAATGGACTAGGAAATCATGTTTCAAGGCCTCCGTAATTCTCTGCGAGTCTGGGATTCCCACTAGGACGCCGAGTTGGTTGTACCATTAAAACCAATTGATTAGATTACACTATCAATGTTTCTGATTATCAGTAGTGTAACGGATCTATATTGGACCGTCAAGCACATGTAACGGCCCAATATGCGACCGTCGCATCCAACTGAGTCCGATTTCTTAGTTTTGGATTCAGACTAATGTAACGGCCCAATACTGGAGCGTCACATCATGTAACGGCCCAGTACACGACCGTCACACTGTTTGAGTATTTTAACCCAAGGTTTGACCAAGGGTTGATATTCCAAGGTTTCTAGGTGGACTCTTGATGATCTAGAAATTATCATATTGATCAAGAAGCCTAATATAATGAATGGAAAATAAAGAACGTACCGTTATGCTGCCGATTTATTTCCATAAGCATAACATAGTATAAGTCATTCTTGATTTCTCATGATTCTTATTAAAACGTTCATTCATTGAATTATTGTTATGAAGAGCTTGTTGGAATTGTACATTCTTGGCCATACTTTATTGTTACATGCGTGGAAAAAACTTGATTTATACTTGAAGATACTATCGAGCACTGATTGTGTTCAAGGGCTCTATGCTAGTCCCCTCGGCTGATTGTCCGAAACATACTATTATAAACCATGGGGGATGATGCTACTGGCGTCGCATTACGCTGGGAGTATTTTCTTTATAAATAAGTGAAAATCCATAACACGATACAACATGATTGATACTTATACATGACTTTCTTGATATTCCATAGAAATTCACGAAGTACTTGCCCATAAGCAAAAGATACTGGAGTGATGATTATGTGGCTTGCTAGTACATTCTCGTTACATTCTTGTTCATGAAAGGCCATATCATGTTCTTATAATATTCTTGCTAGTTCATACTTGCTCTCATTCTATCTTACATACTTTGGTTTAATCGCATGATTGATCGCATTCGCATGATTTTACCTTATTCCTCTAGAGCAAAAATGTTAATTACTTTAATGATGTCTTCATGTTGATGTGAAGATACCTACTGGGCAAGTGTGCTCATTACCTATTTCTATTCTTTTCAGGAAATGAAAGTGATTCGAATTCGGATTCGGGTTATACAAGTAGCGGGTCCGAGAGCGAATGAAAGTATTGTTAAAGAATGAGCGAAGACTTAGAAAGTTTACATTGTTTAGATCGAGTCTATGTAATTTCTTATTTCTTGAGTCTAGCATGATGGAAGTTGAATTAGTGGTTGTATTCGAATATTGAATTTGATTTTTAATGAAAGTTGAAGTTGAGTAAATATTGTGCGATTGCATTCTTATCTGTGATTGTCTTGCGCTCTGATCGTTCTTGCTTGCAAGAGGCTTACCATGCCGGCTGTTCGCGTTCCTCGAGCGAGTCTTCCACTGTAATAAAGGCTCGGGGCGTGACAGTTAAGTTGGCATCAGAGCCTAAGTCTCAGGACTTAGGAAGAAGAGTTATGTCATAGGATAAGTCCAAGGTTTAAGGACCCCTAGCTATGAACTAAGGAAGAAATTTCCACACCCATGTGAGAATTGGGTAGAGCCAGGGATAAGATAGTTAATTAGCTTTAAGATTGATTTTCCTTCCAATTCCACGAGAAATAACAAGTTGTTATTTTTTTCTCAGGTACCTTATTATTACCATGGCTCATCGCGTAAATTGGGATGGCATGCAGCAAACAGTTGCTGGCCTCACTCACGCATTACAAACCATGGCGCAAGCTGGCGCAGGAGCAAGGTCTGGTGATTTACATCGTAACTTTCGGAGCTTAAACCCTCCGTGTTTCTATGGTTCTTCTAATCCGGACGAAGTGGAGAACTGGATAGATGAAATGAATCGTATCTTTGATGTTATCCAATGCACTGATCAGGAGAAGGTGCGTCTCGCAACCTTTCAACTCAACAAGGATGCCCGTACATGGTGAAAGTTGGTTCTAGCACCTCCGGCCGATGCACCTCATACATGGGATGGTTTTCTTACCATATTCCGTGCCAAGTACTTTTCTGAGCACGTAAAAGAGAGAAAGGCTATGAAGTTCGCCGCTCTTCGGCAAGGAATGATGACGGTTGCCGAATATGAACTGCAATTCTCAAGGCTTGCACCTTACGCACCACATCTTATCAGCACCGATTTATTAAAGGCAAATCGGTTCATAGATAGGTTACGTCCCGGTTTCATTAAGCAGCCCGGAACCCAAAACATCTGTACTTATACGAAGATGGTTCAACGAGCGTATTTGTGTGAAAGGACCTTAGAAAAGGTTAAAAAATTAAAAGGGAAAGGAGAAGAATCTAGCCGACGCTCAGATCGGCGTTATAAGAAGGAAAAGTTCAGCATCACGGAGCCCTACAAGAGCCGTGATAGTAAGAAGAGATCCAGGAATAGGAATGGTGGAAGTTCCCATAAGCAAAAGAAAATCAAGGAGGAGAAGGAGCAGGTCGCCACGGCTTGCACATTTTGTGAAAAATTCGGCCATTCGGTTGAGGAGTTTTGGAAGTGCCTCGACGCTTGTTTACGTTGTAGAAGCAGGGAGCATCGCATGCCAGATTGCCCCTTTATGAAAGACCAATCGTCTGGTGGAGGACGTAGGAGGCAGGCTCGCCTCAATGCCATTCTAGAAGAAGAGGAAGCACCCAGGGATGGTGGGCTTATGGAAGGTACTCTTCACATTTGTTCTCGTCCTACATTTGTGCTATTTGACACTGGTGCCTCTCATTCTTTTATCTCCACTACTTTTGCAAAAATATTATCAATTGCATCAGTCCCCTTACCTTTAGATCTCGCTATTTCCACACCCTTAGGTTCTGGAACAAAGCTTACCGACTATTATCCTGATAGTGAGGTGATGATAGAAGGTCACAATCTCCCCGCAAACTTAGTATGCCTTGACATGAAAGGTTATGATGCCATTTTCGGGATAGATTGACTTGTAGATCATGATGCTTATATCAATTGCCAAAATAGGATTATATCCTTTCGAAAACCCGGTCTTCCAAGATTTTCCTTCCTTGGCATAAAGTACAAGAAGCATCCTACTATCATATCTTCTCTTCACGCTTGCAAACTTATCTCGCAAGGATATGAAGCTTTTCTTGCTTCTGTCATTGTTACCAAATCCAAGGAGATTATCTTAGCAGACATTCCTATTGTAAATGAGTTCCCCGATGTGTTCCCATCCGAATTACCTAGTTTACCACCCGAGAGGGAAGTAAACTTCACTATTGAACTCATTCCAGGAGCAGCACCTGTTTCTATAGCCTCTTACAGGATGTCCCCCACAGAACTCAAGGAATTAAAAAGGCAGTTGTAGGAATTACTAGACAAAGGCTTCATCAGACCTAGCACATCCCCTTGGGGTGCGCCGGTTCTATTTGTCAAGAAAAAGGATGGTTCTCTCAGGCTATGTATCGATTACCGGCGATTGAATCAACTCACAATTAAAAACAAATATCCGTTGCCGCGTATTGATGAGCTCTTCGATCAGCTTTCAGGAGCAGAATATTTCTCTAAGATTGACCTCAGATCAGGTTATCATCAACTTAGAATTAAAGAAGAAGACATTTATAAATCGGCTTTTCGAAGTCGTTATGGCCACTATGAATTCGTGGTAATGCCATTCGGATTAACTAATGCCCCGGCAGCATTCATGCAACTTATGAACAGTGTCTTCCAGCCATATTTGGACTAGTTTATCGTCGTCTTCATTGATGATATCTTGATATATTCCAAGATAAAGGAGGAACATGAAGAACATTTGAAAATAGCTTTGCAAACACTTAAAGAACATAAACTCTATGCCAAGCTAAACAAATGCGAATTCTAGCTCAAGGACGTTTCATTCCTAGGCCACATTATTTCAAAAGAAGGTATCACCGTGGATCCTTCGAAAGTCGAAGCTTTCAGAAATTGGAGCCTACCAACGACTGTATCAGAAGTAAGAAGCTTTCTGGGTCTAGCCGGTTATTATAGGAGATTCATTAAAGACTTCTCAAAAATTACGATTCCTTTAACTAGACTCACGAGAAAAGAAAATCCTTTTGTCTGGTCAGAGGAATGTGAGAAGAGTTTTCAAACTCTTAAGAATCATCTTACTACAGCTCCTATTCTAACACTACCGATGGAAGGTGGTGGATTCGAAGTATATACAGATGCATCATGTATTGGCATAGGGTGTGTTCTCATGCAAAATGGAAAAGTAATCTGTTATTCTTCAAGACAATTGAAACGTCACGAGGAAAATTATCCTGTGCATGATTTGGAGTTAGCAGCTGTCATTTTCGCCTTGAAAATTTGGCATCATTATCTCTATGGAGAAAAGTTTACGGTCTACTCGGACCACAAGAGCTTGAAATATTTATTTTCTCAAAAAGAGCTAAATATGAGGCAGAGAAGATGGTTGGAATATCTCAAGGATTTTGATTTTGCTATTCAATATCATCTTGGCAAGGCTAATACTGTTGCGGATACATTCAGCAGAAAACCAATGAATATGCTATCAAGTCTTACGATTAGTATGACTAATCTTATTCCTCAATTTACTCAGTTGAACTTAGATATTGACAAGAAGGAAGAAGATTACTTCATGGCTAATATCCGAGCTCAACCTACCTTTATAGAGGATCTAGTCAAGTTGCAAAATGATGATCTCGTGTTACTAGAAATTAAAGTTAATATTGAACAACGACCGGATTTCTCTATTATGGAGGATGGAAGATTGCTATTCAAGGGCCGAGTGTGTGTACCGGATCATGAAGATACAAAGAAATTGATCCTAGAAGAAGCACATATTATCAAGTACACTATTCATCTAGGTGGTATAAAAATGTATCAAGATCTTAACAGAAATTTCTGGTGGCCCAACATGAAGAGAGAAATAGTTGATTTCGTATCTCGCTGTCTCACTTGTCAACAAGTAAAGACAGAGCATTTTAGACCCGCAGGTAAACTGCATCCCTTGAATATTCCCGAATGGAAATGGGAGAGTATAGGGATGGATTTCATTATGGGGTTACCTAAGACAAGAGGTGGACACGATGGTATATGGGTAATCATAGACCGATTAACTAAATCTGCACATTTTATACCAATCAAAAGTCGATGGTCTGTGGATATCCTGGCAGCATTATACATAAGGGAAATTGTTAAATTACATGGTGTCCCAGTCACTATTATATCTGATAGAGATCCTCGATTCACATCACAGTTTTGGAAGGGTCTACAACAGTCACTAGGGACTAGATTGAATTTCAGCACAGCCTTTCATCCACAAACTAATGGTCAGACAGAAAGAACGAATCAAGTGGTAGAAGACATGCTCAGGGCTTGTGCTATTGATTTTGGAGGTAGTTGGCATGATCACTTGTCTCTGGTAGAATTTACATATAACAACAGTTACCAGGCTAGTATACAAATGGCACCTTTTGAAGCTCTATATGGAAAAAGTTGTCGATCACCAATATGTTGGAGTGAAATAGGGGAATGACAATTCTTAGGCCCCGATATTATCAGAGATTCTACAGAGAAGATCAAGCTTATTCAAGAGAGAATAAAGATGGCACAAGATAGGCAAAACTCTTATGCTGATAATCGTAGATGCGACTTTGAATTTTCAGAAGGAGACCATGTGTATCTCAAGGTTTCTCCAAGTCGCGGTATTCGGAGATTTGGCATTAAGGGCAAACTAACTCCAAGGTTCATTGGTCCGTTTGAAATTCTCGAAAGGGTCGGTGAAGTGGCTTATAGACTGGCTTTACCTCCACAATTAGCAGGAGTTCATGACGTATTTCACGTCTCTATGCTGAAGAAATATGTATATGATCCTGACCATATTATCACTTATGACAATCTGGAGATTCAGAAGGATATGACGTACGAGCAAACGCCAATAAAGATTCTGGAACGGGAAGTGCGTCAACTAAGAAATAAAGTTTTTCATATGGTCAAGATTCAATGGAAGAAAACATGGCCATATGAAGCAACATGGGAAATCAAAGTAGCCATGCGGAAAAGATTTTCAGAATTATTCAACTGTAAGTACACTCTTCATAATCCATGTATTGAATTTGGGGACCAAATTCTTCTAAGTGGGGGAGGGTGTAGTGCCCCAGAATTTATGTAATAATTTCTGGATCATTTATAGAATTTTCTAGAATTTATTAGGAGTTTAAAAAGATTAAATAGATTTATAAATGGATTATTAGATTAATAAGTCATTATAAGGCCCAATTGTGTCAAATAATTAACCTAGCCTATTTAAATAAGATCCAAAAGGACTAAGGACCAAGCCTATTAAGTTTGGCCCATATTCTAGAAGGTTATTTAGCCTATTTACGTATTTTAAGGATAAAATATCATTTTTATGCATAATAATATGAATACTTAACAAAAGAGTTTGATTGATGTTGAACTCTGTGCACGTTGGATGTAGCGGTCTATCGTGGGACCGCCACAGCCATATAACGCACCACTCTTGATGTGTTATATTCTGTCAGTTCCGTGAATGAAAGAACGAGCAAAAAGATTAGAACTTTGGGATCCTATCTACAAGAGATCGACTTGAGAGAGTTTATAACATTACTAAGGACTCTTAGGGATTAGGTTCTGACAAATTAAGGACTCTAGAATCGATCTAATTATCAAAACCCTATAAATAGGACCTAGTTCTGAACTGAGCGACCCTTACTTTTGGCTCGTAAAGAATCAAGGTAAGGAGATAGAATTTCAGGTAAGTTCTTTAGAATATTTTGTTTAGTATACTTTAGACTAATAGTTCTCCAAATTTCATGTTAGGAGATCAAGCAACCAAGGAGATTGAAGCTTCTAAAGTTGTTGATTGGACCATAGTAACTCAGGATTCAGAGCAAAAGACCCCTGAAGATCCAGAGATTAGGACGTCTAAACGCGGTAATTAGAATTCAATCCTTTAGAACTTTTTGATCACCTTAGTTTCATATTCTTACCGTCAAAATTTCACATCTTTAGGACAAGAGGTTGGAGAGATAGAGCAGCAGGAAGTTGCTGGAAAATCGCTGGGAAAGGAGAGCTATGGCTCGATTTTCAGATTCAAATTAGAAGCTTAAAGCATAGTTAAGAGGTATGTTATCTCATGATTGGCAAAAACAACTTGTTAGGAATAAAAGCCCTCTGATTGTGCCTGATTTCATGCATCATGAATCATGAATTCTACGTTTTAGTGGGTTCATGCATACATACATATCCTTAGCCCTAATCAAAGATCAAAGATATTATCTTGTCTATTCACTAAAACCCATGCATGTAGTTGACCTATACTTCGTTTATCATGCCTAGAATAATAGTAGTATTTTCATTTCCAGGCATGTTATGTTTTTATAAACTTTTTCTTTATTTTACTGCCAGCAGACGATCTGACGCATCAAGGTAAGACCGTCACAATGATATAACGGCCTTACGATAAGCCGTCACACCTTCTTTGGTGTTTGAAGTTATCTGTTGTCTCTGACGCACCATCTATGGAGTGTTACATTACTGTAACGGCCTCACGATAAACCGTCACAGTCACTGTGACGCACCAATTCTAGACCGTCAAGGTAACTATAAACAGAATGGGAAACTAGTTAATTTAACTTATAAATAATCCTAGTTATCTAAGTTTTGACATGTTATCCTGACTTTAAGATTGTTTACTGATTCATGATAGAAATTGCATAATTTAGGTATCTTAAGTTATTTTAAGTTATGTTAATTTCATGAGACAAAATTTTATAGTTTTGTATCTAAATCATGATTTTCCAAAGATGTATTGATGAAGTTTTATCATGATTTCCTATTGTTACACATCCTCTCTATCAATAGAGTCATTTCTCTAAGTACATGACATATATTTAGGTATATGTTCATTAGTTCACTTTGCACTATAGGAACATTATTCTTGGACATGAGGACCTCTCTATTGGATATTCCTTCCAATGGACTAGGAAATCTTGTTTCAAGGCCTCCGTAATTCTCTGCGAGCCTGGGATTCCAACTAGGACGCCGAGTTGGTTGTACCATTAAAACTAATTGATTAGATTACACTATCAATGTTTCTGGTTATCAGTAGTGTAACGGATCTATATTGGACCGTCAGGCACATGTAACGGCCCAATACTGGAGCGTTATATCATGTAACGGCCCAGTACACGACCGTCACACTGCTTGAGTATTTTAACCCGAGGTTTGACCAAGGGTTGATATTCCAAGGTTTCTAGATGGACTCTTGATGATCTAGAACCTATCATATTGATCAAGAAACCTAATATAATGAATGGAAAATAAAGAACGTACCGTTATGCTACCGATTTATTTCCATAAGCATAACATAGTATAAGTCATTCTTGATTTTTCATGATTCTTGTTAAAGCATTCATTCATTGAATTATTGTTATCAAGAGCTTGTTGGAATTGTACATTCTTGGCCATACTTTATTGTTACATGCGTGGAAAAAGCTTGATTTACTTGAAGATGCGATTAAGCACTGATTGTGTTCAAGGGCTCTATGCTAGTCTCCTCGGCTGATTGTCGGAAACATACTATTATAAACTATGGGGTATGATGCTGCTGACGTCGCATTACGCTGGGAGTACTTTCTTTATAAATAAGTGAAAATCTACAACATGATACAACATGATTGATACTTATACATGACTTTATTGATATTCCACAAAAATTCACGAAGTACTTGCTCATAAGCAAAAGATACTAGAGTGATGATTATGTGGCTTGCTAGTACATTCTCGTTACATTCTTATTCATGAAAGGCCATATCATGTTCTTATAACATTCTTGCTAGTTCATACTTGCTCTCATCCTATCTTACATATTTTGGTTTAATCGCATGATTGATCGCATTCGCATAATTTAACATTATTCCTCTAGAGCAAAAACGTTAATTACTTTAATGATACCTTCATGTTGATGCGAAGATACCTACTGGACAAGTGTGCTCATTACCTATTTCTATTCTTTTCAGGAAATGAAAGTGATTCGAATTCGGATTCGGGTTATACAAGTAGCGGGTCCGAGAGTGAATGAAAGTATTGTTAAGGAATGAGCGAAGACTTAAGAAGTTTACATTGTTTAGATTGAGTCTATGTAATTTCTTATTTCTTGAGTCTAGCATGATGGAAGTTGAATTAGTGGTTGTATTCAAATATTGGATTTGATTATTAATGAAAGTTGATGTTGAGTAAATATTATGTGATTGCATTCTTATGTGTGATTGCCTTGCGCTCTGATCATTCTTGCTTGCAAGAGGCTTACCATGCCGGCTGTTCGCGTTCCTCTCACGAGTCTTCCACTGTAATAAAGGCTCGAGACATGACAAGATCACTTCATGATGCTGGTTTCCACGCTATGGATTTGCAAGATATCTTTATTTTGTGCAATAGCATGCTATTATTTCTATCACAATTAACTCTTGTGCATGCTTATAATGTTGGTTCCTCAACACGTTTGAGTGGCTTAGTTAGAAGTCTTAGTTTAGTCAAAACTTTTAGTTCGCTTCTGCAGCATTCTTAGGCTGGTAATAGCTTCGCGTTGGGAGTCTAGATCTTTCCTCCATCGTTGAGGGTGATCTTGAGTATGGGCTTTTTACACACTACATGGTGAACTATAGTCGATCCCTCTGAGGCACACCGTTGCTGGTTTGGCCATACTTTGGGTATGCATAAAGGCTTTTCTTTTTCTTTGCTCGGCCGAGTGTAGGGACAAGAGATTGATGGACAAGATGACCAACCAAGGCGCTCCCTAATACGAGAGAGGTCTCAAATAGGGGCAGTCTTGACCCTGAAAAAATGAGCTTTCATACAATATCTAGCCAATAAGAGCTATCGAATCAAAAGAATAAAGAATAAAAATCAATGCAAAATTATGGAATCAAAGGCATGGCAAGAGTGGCAGTATAGTTCCCCATGGGACATCATGAGCCTAGTTGCATGCGTGCCTGATAAGAATGGGTCTCAAAAGTAAAGACAGAAAGTCTCGGTGCAACAGACTGTATCGTTGAGGGGTAGTGCCTTGGAAGGAATTCAAGTCCTGATGTCTGCCATCCTGCATTAAGCTTATCTCCATTTTTCTTCTATTTATCTCTCTGAGGCTGGGTTGTATCCTGGGTATGGCCTTAATAGGGGCACCGTTCTTTAGAGGCGGTTGGTTGTGGCGATCCACCCTCACATGCACGCCCTGCTCAAGGGAAGTCTTTAATGAGAGGGGAGGAACGGCGACCCCTAACCTATGGTTCAAGCTCAACTTTGATTGCTGCAGATTTTTATTTTCAAAAAATAAAAAACCCAAAAAATTAAATATTGTCAAAATCCAAAAAAATAAAATTTTGTGAAAATCTAAAAAAATCAAATATTGTCAAAAAAATGAATATTGCTCAAAATTCTAAAAAAGTCGAATATGTCAAAATCCAAAAAAGTCATATATTGTCTTAAAAATTAAAAAAATAAAAATCAGAAAATAACAAAAATCCAAAAATATTTGTTTTCTGTTCCCTTTTTCAGGTGTTTTCTATCTGTTTGTTTTGAGAACATGTATAATATATTTGTTAAGTGTACAAGTTGTAGGTTCAAGCCTTCCTCTATATCTTTCGCTCTGCCTCCCGCCCCTATATCTTCTGATTTGTTCTCTTATTCAATCTTATCTCTCGATCTGCTCTGAAGCTCATGTCCTTCTCAACTTTTACCTACTTCATTTCATCATATCTCCATGAGAGGGCATTGCCTCACGATCGTGAACCTGACGGTTCTACTTCATCTGATCTTGGGTTTTGATTGAAGAGCATATTTGTCATGTCTTTTGTCCCGCCGTGTCTTTGTCACACGTGTATATGTCCCTCTGTGTCATCCCATATGTGTTATTTTGACCCTCCGTGTCTGTCATGTTTTCGTCCCACTGTGTCGCCATGTCATGTATTGGTGTTGTCATCCCACACATGTGTTGTCCTTATCTTTTGTTCCCCGTGGTTTGTCGTCCTTCCGTGTCTATGTCCCACCATGTCGTTGTCCCACCGTGTGTGCTGTCCCACCGTGGGTGCTGTCCCGCCGCGTTGTATTGTCTTGTCCCACCGTGTTTTTGATCCCCCCACGCTTGCCGTTTGTTCTTATGGTGTTTGTTATGTTGTTATGTTCTGTTCAGTTCATTTTGAGTACGTTTTGTTCATCCTTGTTACATTATGTTCCGTTCATTGTGTTATCTTGTGTTCATCTTTATGTTATATTCATGTGTTGGTTGTCTTATCTGAAAATCCATAAAAATCTGAAAATTTCAAAAATAAAAAAAATGTTGTTTCACTTGGCAGGTAAGTCAGGTATAGCTCTCTATCCCTACTCATTGTTGCATTACTATATGGTATCTACATTATTATAACCTCTCAAGGACGGGCTGGTTCTCCGTGTGCTCTGGGATCTGATGTTCCCCTTTAACAAAAACGATGATGATCTAGGAGCATACGGTTAATCGCTGGACAAGCCGTTAGTTTAAGTCGGGTGGAGGACGATGGACTCTGTCTCGCACGCCGTGGTTGCAAGAAGACTCTTGACCCCGTCTTGCTCAGTCTAGCAATAGTATCCTTGAGTACTTTCTATTTTATCCTTTCTTTGCATTCGTTTTAATGATTTCTTTATTTTAGCCCAACATCCATCATGTCATTTTTAAGCATTCACGTCTCGTAATTCTTTCAAAATTGTTCTTCAGCAATGGTTAAATTGCACTTTAATTCTCTTGGATAAGAGATCTTCATTCCACTCCGAATTTGATCATTTTTTCTGATCTGCCCGCTTGGTCTGTTTGGCCAACGTGATTCTTGTCTGGGTTTTATCTCAGTTTTACTCTCCTTTTCCAGCTTTTCAGCTGTGTTCTTTCCGATCCCCTCATTGTTCGTGGATTGTGTCCTCGATAAAGTCGATCATGTTTCCTCCATTGCTTAGTTTAGTTCTCCAGACATGTTTCATCCGTGTCATCCATTCCAGGTGGTTAGTTCAACGTTTTCGGGAGAATTCCTGTCGCTTGTTGGTTGTGACGGGTGTCTTTAGCCTTGATGCACTCTTTTCAGTTCTCTCTGCATCATCTTTGCTTCATCTCCTTTTCTCATTGTTGTTGCTTTCGCTCCATCTCCATTCCATTTCGCCTCCGCATCGCTTTTGCTCGTTCCCTTGCAAAGTGGACATCAAAGAGGGACATCTATTGACACCCATTTTCAGCCTACAAGTTGAGTTATTCTCTTATTCACCTTTATTATGCTCCAAATTATCCATTATTTTGAAGTTTCCTTTGACTGCATTTCGAGCCCATTTCTTGACCATTTTTTGAGCCCATTGAGCTTTGGAGGCCTTTATCTTCGATTTCCCAACTTTTGGGTCCGTTTCGGACAGTTTGGGAGGCCGAACGAGTGCTCGGAACTTTCTTGCGCAGGCTCCTGAACGCGATCATCTAGGTGACCGCGTTCATGAGAACGCGGTCACCTAGGAGACTGCATCCTTAATGAATTGTGTTTTTTATTATTATTATTTATTCTTATTTTCATGATAGGGGTCTCCTAGGAGACAGCCTTCATGAAGGTAGTCTCCTAGAAGACCACGTTTTGACCATTTTTTTCAATTTTTTTATTTATTATATTTTTATTTATTTTTAATATCAAATTATGGTCCTACTGAGACTGCCACTATCAAGTAGCGGTCTCCAGAAGACTATTTCTTCTGTTTTTTTGCCAGAATCCTCCCGGTTGCCCCCAGTCGCCTGGCGGTCACCCATAGGACCATTTCTTCAAATGGCGGTCATGCCATGACCGTTTTATTCATGTTGCGGTCTCGCGATAGACCGTTTTCTCAACAGAGAGTCTGGATGATTCTGAACTCCAATTTCTTCGCCGTAGGACTCTTTGGACTCCTTGGTTGATCTATTTTCGATGAGGATAGGTCTCCACCTCAGTTTTTATCCATCCTAGGCTATTATCCTTTGTATTAACTTGAGGTTCATCAATCAAAATCTCTATTTTTGGGTCTTTATATCCAAAATCTATGGGAGAACTTTCTAGGGCTTCCTGTACTCTATAAAAAGAACCCAGTTCACAGTGCGACCGGGGGGCTCTTTCTTGGTTCGGGGCGAAGCCATGCTGCATCGCCATCTCGTCTCTTTGACCCCATGCTAAAGAGAGAAGTATTGTCTTTAATTTGTAACACTTAGGGCTCATTTTCCTCCTCTCTACTCTTAGTTATTCATCCTCCAATTTCCAAAATCACCACATTCTGTATTTTCTGCGCTTTGCATGCATGATTTGCACTTTTGCATCTCCGATTCCCGCAGTTGTGCTGCGTGATTTTCCTTCTATTTGTTTCATTCTCATCACAATATACCCTCCTTTTATTTGCACCCGTTTACAGGGGTTAAAAACCCTCCTCCGGTGCGTTTTCCCTCAATCTTTCACGCTACTTTATCACTTCGGGATAGATGCTACATGCAAGATCTAATGGGTTTTTCCTCTTATGTTTTCATCTTTGTTTTGTAGGAAAGCATGAATAGAACGTGGGCCCTCTTCTTCTAGCCTGCTGGAAGGCGAGGAGGTCAGATCCACATCGTTTCTCGCACCCCTTTATTTACACGCGATCATGTTCTTCATCCTTTTCCAAGGTACGCGGCAATGTTGCTTTCTTCTTCTACACACTTTGGCGGTGTCAATCCATGGTGGCGATCACGGTACATTTTTTTCTATTTATTCATCGCCCTTTTCATGTTCATGCTTACATGCATATTATTTATTTAGTTTGAGGGCGGGGTAGATATAAATCATCTACACTCACAACTTATCACATTCGAACATGCATTAGCCTTAGGATTTCTGATCGAAGATGGCTGTAGATATAGCAAGGATTGGATCAAGTGGGAAGGTTTAGACCTATTAGGATCCATACGTGGGAACTTAAATCCCATTAGGATACTAAGAACCCAGATCTAATAAATATGACCCCCTCCCGAATGAGCAAAATCTACTACTGTTGCTTGATTCGAAGAGCCCCCTGCGCCATCGTCTTCCCACGAGCTTCTGCATCCTGCTGCTCTTTTTGCACCGGTGTTGTTGCTGCTCTTGTTCCTGTTGTCGTTGCCACGAAGGAGAAGGGTCTTCTTCTTCTCCCTCTTCCTAGTTCTGCCGCTGTAGTTGTGGCTGCTGCCATTGCGTTGTCTACCTGTTGCTATTGTTGTTGTTTCCCTCATTTGCAAACTGAAAGATAGGAGCATCCCCTTCCGTTGCCGTTCCTTTGCTACTGCTATTGCTGTCGTTGATATCCTTCTTTCACGTTCGTGATTATTCACTTCGTTTCCGTCTTTGATGTGACACAACCTTGGACCTAATGCAAGCAAGCACAATCACATTCAAAACGGGCCAAGTTGGGCCACCGCTCTATCGTCACTCACCCAAGCCCGGGGTGACTTGGCAATGCCAAGGGGAGGATGTGGGGTTGGGCCCTTGCTGGTAGAGGGCCAGCAAGGCCAAGAATGATTCCCAATGGGTATGGGTACCCAAATCAAGGGGGCCGACAAAGTGCCAACGGCAACGGTTGCACTCTTCCCACGGTGATCACTCAAGACAACGGGGCTTGAGGATCGGGCTCTCACTCGCATAACCAGCGGAATTAAGAACTAATATTGAAAGACAAGCACTAAGTGGAGTGAAGGTTTGAGCACTTACTCGACCGGTTTGAAGAAACTGGTCCCGGTCGGAGACGAGGGCGAGCGGGGAGGCGAGTGGATCCCCACACGCCGCGGCGGTGTCGCTTGACCTGCCCAAACAAAGTACACCACTACACCTCTCGCAGGAGGGGGAACTTGGGGTGGGGGTTAATGATATTACATCAATACTACCTCCACGCAGGGAGGGGCCTTCAGCCGGCCAAGCGGGGTGGGGAAACCAAATCAAAGAACGAGGAAGAAGGGTGGACGCCGAATCTGCCTGCTGTCTGCGAACAAGGACAGAGGGTCGGTGTTGCTGTTGTAGATCTTGCTCAGGAATTTTTCTGATGGCGACACCAGCGGCGAAATCTTCGTAACAGGAAGGGGAATGCCTCAGAATATTTATAATTTCTTCTGGAGGTGCTGCAGGTCGGGGCAGAAGCTTGAACAGGGCCTCTATTTCTCGGACTAGCAGGGGCAGGTCACCAACAGTAGGATGCAGAGGCTGTCCTGGCCGTTCCCGAACACCAAATTTGATGCCGTCAGCGCCGTTAGAACCGTGGGTGAGTGCTCTTTGTAGCAAAAGAAACGGGGATGCAAGAAGAGAACGGAGACGATCTGTGGAGCCAAAAGAGTGAGGAGGTGTCGATGTAGACTGGGGAAGGCAGAGCCGCGCGACCGTGGAAGAAAATTGGTAACTTCTGTTCCCGGATGCTGAATGGGCTTCCGCTTCATGATTCTGAAAGTAGACAGGCCGATGAAGAACTTTGAAGAAGGACTTGAGGACTGATTCCTTCGGGACTGGTCGTGGCAGAGCTTCTAAGCTGGCTCAGGTCCTCAGCCGAGGCAGAACCGTGCAGCTGTGGGAGAATGGACCTCCTGGACGACTCGGAGATCGGAAGAAGACGAAACTACTTCGGTTGCGAAGGCGACTGGCATACGCTTCCGATGATGGCTCTTGGGTCTTCAGACTCGTCCGGAGGAGGTCGTGGTGGCCGCTGCAAGTTGCTGGTCTGCTGTAGATCTTCAGTTGAGAGCTGTAGGTTGATGATGATGGGGGGGAATGGGGTATATGGGAGGGGAAATGGGGGTGGATGAGTGTGGGGAAAGCCGGGGCTGTGAGGGGGTCTAGGAGGGGGTGTTCTAAGGTGGGGGAAGGGAAGAATGGGGTCTGGAAGGGGGTCTAACAGGTGGTGGGAGGAGGAGCTACGAATTTGGGAAGGTGGGTGAGAGGAGAAGGTGAGGGGGGGGCACAAGTGAGTGGAGGGAAGGGTGGATTTCAAATTTGAAATGGCATTGGAAGTTGTGGGGTTGTGTGGGGAAGGGGTTGATTGTGTTGGAATGGGGAAAGTGGTGTTGGAATGGTGAGGGATCTCCTTGGGACTAGGGGGGGAGTAATGGAGGCCATGGGGAAGTGGAGGGCTTTAATGATGGTAGGTGGGGGTTGAGGTGGTTGGGAAGGGAGGAGAGAGAAGAAAATTCGAAATTGGGTGATGAGGAGAGAGAAAGTGGAGTGAAAAAGAGGGATTAAGAGAGGGAAGGGTGGGGAATCTCTCCCCTAGGGTTTCTCACCCAAAAAATGTTGGAATCACTCCACTAAACTAAACTTTGGACTCTCAAATGGCATTTTTTTCATTGATTGATTCATTACCTCCAAATGAAGGAAATGGGGCCCTATATATAGGAAACCCATATTTTACAATAAGACCCTGACAAAAGACTCATTGACAAATAACCGAAGGGGTAGGGGAGCTCATTGGGCCAAGCCCGAAGAAATGGGCCCAATTAGCACATTACACACTCTAATGACACTCAAACATAGGAAAATAAATGCAAGACCTAGGGACATGACTCAAATAAAATGCAAATTACATCAAATGATTCAAGTAAAATTACATAGGACTCAAAATTAAATGACTAAACCATGCCGGATGCAACCGGGGCGAGGAGACGAGCTGTGAAGGTGGGCATGGGAGGTGATGTCCCCATCATACTCCCGGGGTGCGGAGAACTCGACTCTATCGAGTAAGTGTCCTTCCCTCCTTGGAGGGTGTAGAAGTGGTACTACCCTCAAGTCTTCCGAACGAGACCGATCCATCCACCTGCCGAGATAGCGCTCGTATACCTTGCTCCGAGTGGTAGTGACTTGTCCATCCAATATTTGTTCAATTTGTTCACGCTGGGCTCTCTTGGCTGGTGGTCTCTCCTCACGGGTGGGTGCTCTCTCAAGGGAAGAAGTAGGCTCAATCTCCTCACTATGTACCACCGTGGGTCCCTTATATGACACTAGGTCGGCAACATTGAATGTGGGACTTATTTCATACTCCTCGGGGAGATCTAACTCATAGTCATTTGCACCAATGCGTCTCAGGACCTGGAAGGGACCAGCCCCACGTGGCCTCAATTTGGAGATGGCTCCCGGGGAGAACCTCTCAGTCCTTACCATCACAAAGTTACCCTCATGGAAGTCTTGGTGACGCCGATGAGAGTCGACCCGCCTCTTATAAGCCTCATTCTTTTTGCTTATGTGCTTGCAAAGGCTTTCATGCAATTTTGTGAATGTTGACATTCTAGGGGTGATGGGTGGACCTGGGCAACCAAAAGTAGACCGATCATGCTTTGATGCCAAGAAGACTTTGATGGATTTTGGAGGGCCGGGGTAATCATATGTGGACTTATCATGCAATGTTGTCATGTAGACTTTGGTGGGCCTGGGTGGGCTGGGGCACCCGTAGGTGAACCTATCATGCAAAGTGGTGATGAATGTGGGGAGGCCCGGACATCCGTAGATGCTTTTGACATGCTTACGATCCATGATGAATGAAGGAGGACCATGACATCCGAATGTGGCCCACTCATGCCTTCTACTAGACATGTGGGTGATATGAATGAATGGACCCAACATAGTGTTCATGCCAAAGGGGGTGGAAAGCCTAGACACATGCATAATTTTCCCAAAAGTGACTTCCATGTGTATAGGTGTGGGACAACCCTTGAACTCCCATTGGAAAGGATCGAATGGATCTAAGAAGGTGGTCATCATGGGGTGGGGCACCACCTTATTACCTAGGGATATATGGTCCAAGGTTATGGCTCCCAAGGTGCAACCCGGGTCATGGATGAGGTGGGTTTGGCCCAATATGGTGGGTGAGGGTAGGAAAGGGTGGGTGGTTGGTAAGATGGTTGGGTCATATGAGTCCCTTGACTCCCATTGGAAGGGATCATATGGATCATAAAATAGGTCACTTAGGGGGAGGAACTCCATGTCCTCAAGATTCTTAAAAGGTGCTAAGTCATCCTTCCCTATGATAGTTGGGCCAATGTTCTTGACAAGTGGGTCGGCCATGAGTGGAGGGCTTGACTTTCTACCCGAGATAAGAAGCTCTAAATCGAGGAGAAGGTTGGGCTCATCCGGTGTAGGGAGGAATAGAAGGAGGTCGCTAGTGTAGCAACCATTGGTGCAAACCGAGGTGATAGACCCTATGCATAGGTGTAGGAGGCTAAGGCTCCTAGGTTGTTCGACCATAGGGGTCAACATGCTAGTGAACTCAATTTGCCATGCTAAGCCCCTAAGAAAATCCTCTAAGGTCTCCACTTGATAGGATGCTTGGATTGTGGTGTGATAGGAGAAGAGGGGCATTAGGGGAAAATTTTGTTCTATGGGAGGGCAAACATGGGTCGAGGTCTCTCTAATTAGGCTCTCCCTTAGCCACCTAACAAGGGACTCTTCTAAGATGAATTCAGCCTTATCTAGAGGGGGTGGTGTAGGGTGAAGATCCTTGTGCGAGGCTTCCTCTTCAATTGGGACATGGGAGCTCTCTATGGAGGGGATAGGTTCCCGAGGGATATTTGTCTTCATGTGGCAAAGCGGGTGGACTACTTCTTCCAAAACTAATGGAGTGGGAAGGTTCTTTGATGGTGGGGTGATGATGGCCGGAGTATGGTGCACCCAGGGTGGTGAACAAGGGTGGGATTCCCGCGGGTGGGAGAATAAAAGGTTGTTGAATTTAAAGGTTCCCGAAAGGTGTGGCGGATGCACTAGGCAAGTTCGACGTGTTGGGTTGATGTCGGCATTCCTTTCATCTAACCATTTCTTACCTAGGATTATACATGGACCCGCCAATGTTCCCTTTTGACACCAAGCCCCATCCAAATACTTACTCTTCCCGAACCATTTATGGAATTCAACGAAGACTAGGTCTCCGTTGTGCACAATTTGTCCAATCGTAGAGAGGGTGGCTACAATTTCGGGGGATACCCAATTATCTTCTTCCATGTCGATGAAGTCAATTTCTGTGGGGCTCCCATTAGGTAGGCATGCTTGGGATATGATGGGAATTGGGGCCTTTTGGTCGATAGACTCAATGACAATGGGAGGTGGATAATGCATAGAACGATCCGATGAGAACTCTAATGCAAGCGTGCCCATGGACTTGACTTGTGAGAACAAATCAAAGACTTGCTCTGATACCACTTGATGTGACACAACCTTGGACCTAATGCAAGCAAGCACAATCGCATTCAAAACGGGCCAAGTTGGGCCACCGCTCTATCGTCACTCACCCAAGCCCGGGGTGACTTGGCAATGCCAAGGGGAGGATGTGGGGTTGGGCCCTTGCTGGTAGAGGGCCAACAAGGCCAAGAATGATTCCCAATGGGTATGGGTACCCAAATCAAGGGGGCCGACAAAGTGCCAACGGCAACGGTTGCACTCTTCCCATGGTGATCACTCAAGACAACGGGGCTTGGGGATCGGGCTCTCACTCGCATAACCAGCGGAATTAAGAACTAATATTGAAAGACAAGCACTAAGTGGAGTGAAGGTTTGAGCACTTACTCGACCGGTTTGAAGAAACCGGTCTCGGTCGGAGACGAGGGCGAGCGGGGAGGCGAGTGGATCCCCACACGTCGCGGCGGTGTCGCTTGACCTGCCCAAACAAAGTACACCACCACACCTCTCGCAGGAGGGAGAACTTGGGGTGGGGGTTAATGATATTACATCAATACTACCTCCACGCAGGGAGGGGCCTTCAGCCGGCCAAGCGGGGTGGGGAAACCAAATCAAAGAACGAGGAACAAGGGTGGACGCCGAATCTGCCTACTGTCTGTGAACTAGGATAGAGGGTCGGTGTTGCTATTGTAGATCTTGCTCAGGAATTTTTCTGATGGCGACACCAGCGGCGAAATCTTCGTAACAGGAAGGGGAATGCCTCAGAATATTTTTAATTTCTTCTGGGGTTGCTGCAGGTCGGGGCAGAAGCTTGAACAGAGCCTCTGTTTCTCGGACTAGCAGGGGCAGGTCACCAACAGTAGGATGCAGAGGCTGTCCTGGCCGCTCCCGAACTCCAAATTTGATGCCGTCAGCGCCGTTAGAACCGTGGGTGAGTCCTCTTTGCATAAAAAGAAACGGGATGCAAGAAGAGAACGGAGACGATCTGTGGAGCCAAAAGAGTGAGGAGGTGTCGATGCAGACTGGGGAAGGTAGAGCCGCGCGACTGTGGAAGAAAATTGGTAACTTCTGTTCCCGGATGCTGAATGGCTTTCTGCTTCTTGATTCTGAAAGTAGACAGGCCGATGAAGAACTTTGAAGAAGGACTTGAGGACTGATTCCTTCGGGACTGGTCGTGGCAGAGCTTCTCAGCCGGCTCAGGTCCTCAGCCGAGGCAGAACCGCGCAGCTGTGGGAGAATGGACCTCCTGGACGACTCGGAGATCGGAAGAAGACGAAACTACTTCGGTTGCGAAGGCGACTGGCAGACGCTTCCGACGATGGCTCTTGGGTCTTCAGACTCGTCCGGAGGAGGTCGTGGTGGCCGCTGCAAGTTTCTGGTCTGCTATAGATCTTCAGTTGAGAGCTGTAGGTTGATGATGATGGGGGGGAATGGGGTATATGGGAGGGGAAATGGGGGTAGATGAGTGTGGGGAAAGCCCGGCTGTGAGGGGGTCTAGGAGGGGGTGTTCTAAGGTGGGGAAGGGAAGAATGGGGTCTGGAAGGGGGTCTAACAGGTGGTGGGAGGAGGAGCTACGAATTTGGGAAGGTGGGTGAGAGGAGAAGGTGAGGGGGGGCACAAGTGAGTGGAGGGAAGGGTGGATTTCAAATTTGAAATGGCATTGGAAGTTGTGGGGTTGTGTGGGGAAGGGGTTGATTGTGTTGGAATGGGGAAAGTGGTGTTGGAATGGTGAGGGATCTCCTTGGGACTAGGGGGTGGAGTAATGGAGGCCATGGGGAAGTGGAGGGCTTTAATGATGGTAGGTGGGGGTTGAGGTGGTTGGGAAGGGAGGAGAGAGAAGAAAATTCGAAATTGGGTGATGAGGAGAGAGAAAGTGGAGTGAAAAAGAGGGATTAAGAGAGGGAAGGGTGGGGAATCTCTCCCCTAGGGTTTCTCACCCAAAAAATGTTGGAATCACTCCACTAAACTAAGCTTTGGACTCTCAAATGGTATTTTTTTCATTGATTGATTCATTACCTCCAAATGAAGGAAATGGGGCCCTATATATAGGAAACCCACATTTTATAATAAGACCCTGACAAAAGACTCATTGACAAATAACCGAAGGGGTAGGGGAGCTCATTGGGCCAAGCCCGAAGAAATAGGCCCAATTAGCACATTACACACTCTAATGACACTCAAACATAGGAAAATAAATGCAAGACCTAGGGACATGACTCAAATAAAATGCAAATTACATCAAATGATTCAAGTAAAATTACATAGGACTCAAAATTAAATGACTAAACCATACCGGATGCAACCGGGGCAAGGAGACGAGCTGTGAAGGTGGGCATGGGAGGTGATGTCCCCATCAGTCTTCCAGTTCAAGCCAAAAGGTAGGTTTTCTCAAGTTCATAAGCCTAAGAAGAGAATAAATAGAATAGTACATGCATATACGATCATATCAGCATGCTTACATCTTATATTTCTATTCATGATCTTGAGTTTTTCGTAGTTTTTGAGTTTCCTATCTGCATGAAAATAGCGACCAAGTATTGGCCGCCTATTAATGAACGACTGTGTGGAATGTTGCAATTTCTGAATTTGCGACGGCCTTTTGGTCGCAAATTAATGAGCGACCATATCCATGTCGCTATTTCTTTTGGTGCAATTAATAAACATCAAATGTTTAAAAATTAATATCTATCAAACCTGACGTTTAAAATCTTGCATGAGCATGTTTCATGAACCTCCATAATTTTCTCCAGCCATCCATGTCTTGAGTTTCTTAAAATTCCATGTAAATAGCAAAGTGTTACTATTCATGCTAAGTGAAAAGAAATAAATAGTATTATGTATCTATAAACGTTCCTGGCCGCTGCGTAGCAGAAAAAGAATGGGCGACTATTACACAGTCGCCAATTCATGAATAAGCGCCCCTACAAAGAGCGTTGTTTTGTAAAGATTTAGTAAAAATAGAAAATATATGAAAATCATGATTCTGCGACATAATCATAGACGCTATTTAAAAATTGAGCCCCGTTTCACACTGTCACCAATTATAATTAAACTATATTGATTTCTAGAAATTACTAGAATTAGCGCCCGTTCACAGAGTCGCTATTGCTTGCTAATTTCCATAGAACTTTGTTAAAAATAAGTATGGGCGACTTTTGATTGGACGTTAATTCTTGTCTCGTAGTTTTCATCGTGTTTCTGGCCCTTACTGTGGGTTTTCTTGGCACTCTCATCTCACGTCCGTAGATGGAGTCCCTGTTTTATTTGTATCACTTACACACTTAACTCTTGGATATGATTGGACCCTCCGCGGGATATTTCTTCTTTCAGACTGGTACTTTCTTCATTCAGGCCTCCGTAAATCTCCGCTAGCCTTGGATTCCCTCATGACAGCCAAGTTGGTTGTATCCAAAAAACCCTAGAACCATTGAATGTCACGTCACTCTGAAAAAACGTGATGTTTGGCCCTTATAGAGCGATCTTTCTGACCTCTTTTGAGAAGTCTGTCTCTGTCAGTAATTAGCGACCATGGCTTGGACTCCAGAAGGAATTAACGACCAGGCTAGTGGCACTATATCACTGATTTAGCGACCTTAGTATGGACGCTATTTCCTCGTGCCTGTACTATTTACAGGAAAGGGCAACCATATAGTGGATGCTATTTCTGTAATTGATGGCTGTCAGAGTGGGCACCAATTATCCAGTTTCATGATATGTCATGGTTTTTCATGTGATTTATCGGTATGTCATACTTGTTCAAGTTCTATCCTTGAACTCCCTCATTCCAGGAAATCTACCTTATCATCCTACCATGGCTTAGTCCTTTGGAACTCTATATTGGCTATAAAACTATAGTGAATGTCTAAATATATACATGACTCAATGGTAGTGCATATAGGGCCCGATCTGGTCCTAGGAGGAGCACTCGAAAGTACTTGTGCCCATGTGAGCTATATTGATCACGGTGTGACATTGCACCGAAGTGCATGACTTGCTTGATTGTTGACATTCCACGAATCTCGTGCTTGACTTGACATGACGTACTTGCGTGGCCCAGAATGGGTAATTAGTTACTTGAATTTATAAATAGCCAATTCACTTGACACGACTTGATATTTACATGCTAGACCATCTTGATATACTTCACATGATTATCTTGAAATCTTGCTAGTTCATCTATATTATTCCTTGATACTCTACTCTCGTCATTATCTTGCATACATGCATCACTATACTTGCATAGTTCATGTAACATGTAATTTACTTTCTTGAGATATAATTCCTACTAAGCGTTCGCACACCCTAATTTTTTCCCTGTTTTTTAGGTAGCTCCGATGACGAAGATCATTCGGATGGAAATGGACAAGAGTGAAGAGCGTAGAGCCGTCCAGCTATTGGAGACTTTATCCAGTCGTGTCTTTTCATTTTTCTTAAGTCTATCATTGTATTTTCTTCTTTATTGAGTCTAGTTTGTCATTAAGTATTCCTTTACCTTGAAGGATTATGTATGGAACTAGTTGAAGTTATTAATGGAATTAAGGATTTGGTTTATTATCTCTACTTTTACGCGCTCTGTCTTATGTGTCGAATTACCTCGTGCTCTGATTAACATGAATGCTATAAACTCGTCATGTGTACCAGGCTTCTTCCGCACTCTGGACGTGACAGTTTTTGTGATATCAGAGCCTAGATATTCAATTCCTAGGAAACCAAGTCCAAGGATAGGTTATACCTATTACCCGATGAGATTGGGTAGAGCCATGGGTTAAGTTAACTTAGGAATATAAGACCCTTGGTTAATCATATGTTAATATAGTTACTTAAATCTTATAGAATCTTGGCTGCCGAACGTGCTCAATGGCGCGATATGTAATGTACCGTACAAGGACTAAACAAGTGGCGCAGGGCGGAGCAAACCATGGAGCAGGAGATCTCCACCGTAGTTTTCGCAACATGAACCCGCTGAAGGTCACCGGCTCGTCCAACCCCGACGATGCCGAGAATTGGATTAAGGAGATTGAAAGAATTTTCTGTGTGATGTAGTGCATAGACAAGGAGAAGATTCTGCTAGCGACTTTTTAGTTTGAACGGGATGCCCGATTCTAGTGGGAATCGGTAGAAGCTACATTGCCTCATGATCATATCACATGGGGCGAGTTTGTAGAATATTTCAATAACAAATATTTCTCGGACCGTATACAAGAGAAGAAGGCCGCAGAATTCGCCACACTTAAGCAAAGGACTCCATCAGTGGCTCAGTATGAGGCCCAATTCTCTCCTCTATCAAGGTATGCACCACATCGAGTGTGTACCGAGAAGATGAAGGCTAGGAGATTTCTTAATGGGCTTCGGCCACAATATATATGTAGCACCCCGAAAATTTAATATAGAGAATAAATGATAGTAGCTATTCAACATTTTCCAAGGGATGGAAATGAGAATAATTCTGACAAATGTAAAAAGGAAATAGTTAAAATAAATATATGAACCCTAAATAAGAGAGAATACAAAAAATTTGCTAGGACCCTTGACTCTAAGAATGTACCACTGTGGGCATCAGTAAAGGTATAAACAAATAATCAAGGAAAAAGAATTGAGTATAACTATTTATCTGATTAAGGCTCAAACTAGAAATATAATTCAAATAGTTGAGGGAAATCTTGCAGTGTATTCACATCTACACATATAACAGATTTTCATAGGATCGAACCCGACTCTGATACCCAAGACAATAATTAATAAGGTAAATAAAGTGACGAAAATTATAAGAAATGAAACCCCCATATGAAGTATTACTAAGACCCCAATATATATTGTGGCCAGCCACACCAAGTTAATGAAATATAAAACACCAATGGTAAACCCAATAGCCGTATGCGCCTTGCATATGAAATTAGCTTAAGACTAATGGGTCTTATATATATATACATATATATATATATAGACTATTAATAGATATAAGCCGTGTAGGCTTAATAAATAACAAATGGGCCATGCGTGGCGTTTAGAACCCAGGCAGCCTCATAGGTCATTAAGAAACTAAAGTCAACCTATATATATATATATATTTCAACCCATATATATATATATATGACCCCCTTCAAAGAAAAACCGTATGATATATATATATATATATAAACCATATTACAATTGCATTGCATATATTAAACTATATCTGAGCATCTATCTAACACAATATATATATATATATATATATAATATATATTTATATATGTTTACTAAATATGCCCAGAACCTTCCTCTAGTTTCCATAGAGAATTGACATTTAAAAACCCAATGGGATAGGGTTCGAACGGAGATTTGGATGGTGGCTGGGAATTTGGAAAGCTTGGGGATACGTTAGGATTTGTGTATTGGGTATTTCAATAATAGTAGGAGTCTTCATAGGGGAAGTTAATTCCCAATAGGAATTTAACTCATCAACCATTATAAATAAAGCCCCGTCGCGCAAGCTATGGCTGTTGTTACTGCTTGTGCTTCCATCTGTCAACAAATAAGGAGAGGAAGTGCTTCTCCTTCTACCTGCGAAAACTCTGTGTTGCCAACAAACCACGTGAAGAAGCTGCTGCCCTTTTTGCCTTCACGAACTCCTGTTTTCTCTACTACGACGGTAGCGTGGAAAAGGATTACTGTGTCTTCATCCCCTGCTGCATCGAAGTTATTGCTGTGAGAAGTCGTTTGACTTCTCTTCTCCCTTCACACAGAGCTACGGAAGCTCTGTTCCTACTTCATCATCGGCAGAAGTGGCTACAGTTGCTATTCTGCTACCGTTATCCTCCTCTTCCGCATCGTTCTCTTTGTACTGTCACCCCAGATAATCATCAAAAGGTAGGTGTTCTCAAGTACCAAGCCCAATCTAATTAGCTTCAGATCATGAGCATGCATATAGATCAAGAGTGGTTTGCAATTTTTTCTAGATCGGAGTTTTTTTCGGCATAAACAGTAAATAGTGACCCAACCTTGGGCGCTATTTAAAATTCAACGACTGTTTGAACAGTCGTTAATTCCTTTGCTAATTAATAATTACCCATTTTAAAATTTTAATAACTATATAACCTGATGTCTAAATTAATGCATGATCATAGTTTTGGAATCCTACTATTTTTCTCTTTCTGTCCATATATTCACTGTTGCAAAATTCTCTTTATTAAAAAAGTACTACTGTTCGTGTCAAATTTCATGACAAAGTAAATGACGGCAGAGCCTAAGTCTCTATTTAAATAGCGCCCCCATCTAGGGCGCTATATCCTAGAATTGAAGACACTTCACACAGGACGCCATTTCCTTTATGTAGAGATTTTTTTCTGAAATTAATATATATATATAATTGAAACAACGCTTGAGACCCTGACGCTATTCAATAAATAGCGCCCTGCCTGGGAGCTATATCCTGAAATAGTGACTCAACCAGGGCGCCATTCACCCTGTGTAGAAATATTCTAGTAACTGTTATATAGATATAATGTGAAATTTCTGAAATTAAATTGTTACATATATATAATGTGAAATTTCTAAATTTAGCGAATACTTTATACAATAAAATAATGGCACTGTCTAAGGCGCCATTTTCTATCTTTTGATTTCCGTAGTTTTCCTGTAACCTCTTTTCCGTGGGTTTATATATATGGCACTATATTCCAGTCCGTGAGTATAGTCCCACGTTTCTCGGTGTTTTATCGATTATCCCACTATTTCTCGGTGATAGATGAGCCCTCCGCGGGATATTCCTTCCTTCGGACTGGTGATTTTATCATAGAGACCTCCGTAAGTCTTCTCGTAGCCTTGGATTTCCTCAAGGCCGATTGAGCAGGTTGTACCATTAAAAACCCATGACACTTTTTAATTGCCATGTCACTATAAAGAAACATGATATATCGGCCCTCATGATATGCTATTTAGATACCGTGAGAATATTTCTTGAGCTAATGGAATGGGAAACCATACCATTGCTATCCCTTAAGGATTTTTGTGCCTTTATGTAGACATAAATTCTTTCTACCTTATCATGTACAAAGAACAAGCGACTTTATATAAGTGCTTATTCTTGATATCATGGCTACCTACCTAGGTGCCAATCTCCACCCAGTTTATCAACATGTCATGGTTTTTCTATGCTTTAGCGTGGATTTTATAATTAGTCTGTCCCCACTCAAGGGCCTTGCTCTTGAATTTCATGAATCATACCTTATCGTTCTATTAAAGCTTATTCTTGGAAACTTCTTATTGGCTATAAACTATAGTGGATGACTAGATCTGTCTTTAAATGATGTGCATATAGGGCCCGATCTGGTCCTGAGAGGAGCACTCGAAAGTACTTGTACCCATGGGAGCTAAATTGATCACATTGTCGGGCATTGCACCGAAGTGCATGACTAGTTGGATCTTTGACATTCCACACTCACTCTCTCTTTTCGTGACGTTACTTGATATTACTTGCGTGCGTGACTTGACTTGCGTGACTCGACTAGGGTGGCCCGGAATGGACAAGTACTTGCGTGAAATAGTTAATAATCTATAAATTCTCTCATGAATATCTCTTGTTTAAGACTCGCTTGGAAGTTTTGCATACCGTTGTTAATCTCCTGCTAGTTTTGTTTCACTTGCTCGGTTAATTCTACATGCATAGTCTTACCTGCATTTACAAGTGAAAATGTAATTACTTAAACCAATTGCTTGTTCTTGAGATGTAATTCCCATTGAGCATTTCGCTCATCCAGCCTATTTTAATATTTTTCAGGTAATCAAGTGGCTAGCGTGGCCATGACTCAAAGGGGAGGGACAAGTGTGCAAGAGAGCTCTGGAAACTAGACGACCCGTGTCTTTTATCTTTCTTGAGTCTAGTTGATGTTTTCTGTTAGTTTGTCTTGTCTAAGTTCGTCAGTGCATCTCTGATCCTTTTCTTTCCATTATGATGTAGTTGAGTCTTCAAGTTTAGAATTTGAAATTGTAAGGGATTTATATTTGAAATAAAATTTTATTGCTCCAAATTATTTGGTCTTATGCAACTGCTCTTGATCATTCACGACTGTTTAACTGCCATGTTCCGAGCAAACGAACACGTTCCACTGCTATCGGTTCGGGGCGTGACAATATTACCCAACTGGCGCCGATGGACATTCAAGTTTACTCAGAGATGATAAGGCGAGCCCAATTATTAGAAGATGCCACGGAGCTGTCCGGCCGGATCCGTGGGAAGGACAAGAAGGAGCACGTCACAAGCTCCGGCACTTTCAAACCTACTTTTAACAAGAAGAGATCTAAGAATGGAGGAGATTCCTCCCAAGAGAAGAAATTTAAGAAGAATAACAAGCCCTTTTCTATTACTGTCGCACCTTCCAAAGAGGTGTGTAAGCATTGTGACAAGGCCGGCCATAAGGCCGAGGAATATTGGAGGAGATTGAAAGCTTGTCTCCGATGCGGGAGCCGCGATCATCAGATTCCCAACTGTCCGTAATTAAATGATCAAGCCAACGATGAGAAGCGCCCGGCAAGGAAGCAAGGTCGCCTCCAAGCTCTCCAATAGGCAGACAAAAGTGAAGGTGGACTTGTAGAAGTTACATTAAAGATTTGGTCTAAGTCTTCTCGTGTCATATTTGATATCGGCATGACTCATTCTTTTGTTTCCAAAAGATTTGCTGATCCATTACCTATGGAATTGGAATGGATAGATTTAGTTATTTCCACTCCTCTCGGAAACGAATCTGAGATCTCACACCATTATCTAAATTGTGAAGTGATTGTAAAAGGAATAAATCTAGATGCCGACCTGATAAGCCTAGATATGGACGGGTATGATGTCATACTAGGAGCCGATTGGCTATCCACATACAAGACAGTTATAGATTGTCGAAACGGCAAAGTAACTTTTAAGGTTTTCCCGGAACTTGTCTACACTAGTCCTCGGAGTCGAAATAAGTCACCCCTTATTTCGGCCCTCCGAGCTAGTAAGCTTTTAAGAAAGGGGTGTGTGGTTTTCATAGATTTTGTGTCTACCACGAAAGTTAAGGAGTCCAAGATAGAAGACATCCATGTGGTTTGGGAGTTTCCCGATGTGTTTTCGGAAGATTTACCTGGATTACCCCCACAAAGAAAAGTGGCCTTCACCATCGACCTTGTCCCTGGTGCTGGCCCGATTTCTAAGGCACCTTATAGAATGTCCCCCGCTGAGCTAAAGGAATTAAAAGAACAATTGATGGAGCTCTTGAAGAAAGGATTCATCAGGCCAAGTACTTCCCCGTGGTGAGCATCTGTACTATTCGTAAAGAAGAAGGATGGATCGATGAGACTCTGCATCGACTATCGGCAATTGAACCCTCTTACCAACAAGAACAAGTATCAACTACCGAGGATCAATGAATTATTTGATCAAATATCTGGAGCCAAATATTTCTCGAAGATTGATCTCAGATCATGATATCATCAATTGAGAATCAAGGATGAGGATATTCACAAAATAGAATTTTGGAGCAAGTATGGGCATTATAAATTTACTGTTATGCATTTTGGACTAACAAATGCCTCTGCAGCCTTTATGTAGTTAATGAACAGCATATTCAGGCCTCATCTGGATCAATTTGTTGTGATCTTCATTGATGATATATTGATCTATTCAAAGACCGAGGAAGATCATGAAGAGCATTTAAGGACCGCCTTACAAATATCAAGGAAGAATCAACTTTATGCCAAGCTTAGTAAATGTGATTTCTAGCTTGAGGAGGTATCTTTCTTAGGACATGTGATCTCAAAGGATGGGATTTCTGTTGATCCGTCAAAGGTCGAGGCTGTAAAGAATTGGGAAAGGCCGACAAATGCAACAGAGATCCGAAGCTTCTTAGGTCTTGCTGGATATTATCAGCGATTTATAAAGGACTACTCCAAGATCGTTGTTCCTCTTACTAGGCTGACCCGTAAGGAGATTCCTTATAAGTGGGATAAAGATTGTGAAAGGAGTTTTCAAGCCTTCAAAGACCATCTGACGACTGCTCCATTCTTGGCATTACCAATCAAAGGAGAGAAATTCGAGGTATATACGGATGCATCAGGCATTCGCCTCAGATGTGTCATAATGCAACAAGGGAAGGTCATTGCTTACTCTTCCCGGCAACTGAAGTAACATGAGGAGAACTACCTGGTGCACGACCTAGAGTTGGCCGCGGTAGTGCTTGCTTTAAACATCTGGAGACACTATCTCTATGGAGAACATTCACTGTGTACTCCGATCACAAGGGTCTCAAATACTTATTTTCACAAAAAGAATTGAATATGAAACAAAGGCATTGGCTAGAGTATCTCAAGAACTTCGACCTAACAATATAATACCATCCTGGAAAGGGTAATCCCGTAGCTGATGCCCTCAGTCGAAAGCTGAGAGCGTTATTGGCCAACTGTATGATCCAAGAGTGGAAGATGCTGGAACAATTTTCCAAGCTTGACATAAGCACGGACAAGGAGAAAAGGTGTATTACTCTATCACACATGAGGATACAACCGGATCTACTTTCCGAAATCAAAGGGCTACAAGATGAAGACCCATCGCTAGTAGAAATAAAGGATAAGCTAGAAGAACAACCTGATTTCAAGCTAGCAACAGATGGAAGATTATTGTTCCGAGAAAGGACATGTGTACCGGACTGTTCCGAATTGAAGAAGAAGATCTTAGATGAAGCTCACCGATCAAGTTACATAATTCATCCTGGATCTACCAAGATGTACCGGGACTTGAAACAGACCTTTTAGTGGCCCAACATGAAAAGGGAGGTAGCAGACTTCATTTCTCGCTGTCGCACATGCTAACAAGTCAAGGTGAAACACCAAAAGTCTGTTGATAAGTTACATCCTCTAGACATTCCCAAGTGGATGTGGGAAGATATCAACATGGATTTTATCATGGGTTTATCTAAGTCTAAAGGAGGACATGATGGAATATGGGTCATTATAGATCGATTGACCAAGTCGGCACACTTCTTACCTATAAAGAGCCGATGGTCGGTTGATGTTCTAGCCGCCTTGTATATTAAAGAAGTGGTTAGACTGCATGGAGTTCCTATTTCGATCATGTCTGACCGAGACCAGCGTTTCACTTCTCACTTTTGGAAGGGTCTACAACACTCCTTGGGGACAAGACTCAACTTCAGTACTGCTTTTCATCCCCAAATGGATGGTTAGACCGAGAGAACGAATCAAGTTGTGGAAGACATGCTACGAGCTTGTATTATTGATTTTGATGGAAGCTGGCATGATCATCTACCTCTGGTTGAGTTTGCATATAACAACAGTTACCAGTCAAGTATTTAAATGGTACCCTTCGAGACACTATATGGAAGGAGTTGCTGCTCACCACTATGCTAGAACGAAGTTGGCGAAAGGCAACTTCTAGGCCCGGAGATGGTAAGGGATAGTACCGAGAAGATTCAAATCATTAGATAAATACTTCAGATGGCTCAGTCTAGACAAAAGTCTTACGCCGATACTAGAAGGAGAGACCTCGAGTTCCAAGTTAGAGATCACATCTTTCTTAAGGTTTCCTCAGGATGAGCCATTAGAAGATTTGGTGTTAAGGGCAAGCTCACACCGAGATATATCAAACCCTTTGAAGTACTGGAAAGAGTTGGCGAGGTAGCCTATCAAATCACTTTGCCACCATAGTTATCCGAAGTCCATAATGTGTTCCATGTATCTATGCTCAATAAGTATGTTCATGATTTGTCCCATGTCATAGAACATGAAGATCTGGTAATACAAAAGGATCTTACTTATGAACAAAGACCGTCAAGGATCTTGGCTCGTGAGTTTCGCATCCTAAGGAACAAGACGATGCTTACGGTGAAGATTCAATGGAACAAGAATCTCGAAAGAGAAGCCACATGGGAGACTGAAGAATATATGAAGAAAAGATTCTCAGACTTATTTCAAAGTCATAAATACTCTGAACCCTCCATGTTTTTATGCAAATAAATTTGGGGACCAAATTCTTTTAAGTGGGGGAGGGTGTAGCACCCCGGATAAAATTATAGGAATAAAATTTTCTAAATAAATTAAACATAAGAAAGCTTCCAAATAAATAGTGAAGGGCCCAAAACAAACAAATTATAAAACCCAAATGATTAAACCAAAAGGCCTTAACCTTTATATGGGCCTTAAGCATAAAACCCTCTCACTTAACCTATACTTATATGAGCCTAACTCAAAATCAATAGAACCTAAACATAAATGGGCTTCACGTGTACCTATTCAGCCTAAGAACCAATGGGCTGGGGGGATATAAACTTAAATATAAAAATACGGAAGGGCTTCCTACAAAACACTCACAACTTATCACGTTCGAACATGCATTGGCCTTAGGGTTTCTAATCGAAGATGGCTGTAGATATAGCAAGGATTGGATCAAGTGGGAAGGTTTAGACCTATTAGGATCCATACGTGGGAACTTAAATCCCATTAGGATACAAAGAACCCAGATCCTATAAATATGACCCCCTCCCGAATGAACAAAAGCTACTGCTGTTGCTGCGTTCAAAGAGCCCCCTGCGTCGTCGTCTTCCCACGAGCTTCTGCATCCTACTACTATTTCCACAACGGTGTTGCTGCTACACTTCTCCCTGTTGTCGTTGCCACGAAGGAGAAGGGATTTTTTCTTCTCCCTCGTCCTAGTTCAATTGCTGTAGTTGCAGTTGTTGCCGTTGCATTGTTCCCCTGCTGCTGCTGTTGTTGTTTCCCTCGTTTGCAAATGGAAAGACAGGAGCACCCCCTTCCGTTGTCGTTCCTTTGCTGCTGCTATTGCTGCAGTTGATATCCTTCTTTCATGTTCATGATTATTCTCTTCATTTCTGTCATCTAGTTCAAGCCAAAAGGTAGGTTTTCTCAAGTTCCTAAGCCCAAGAAGAGAATAAATAGAATAGTACATGCATATACGATCATATCAGCATGCTTATATCTTGTATTTCTATTCATGATCTTGAGTTTTCGTAGTTTTGAGTTTCCTATCTGCATGAAAATAGCGACCAAGTACTGGCCGCCTATTAATGAATTACTGCGTGGAAGGTCGCAATTTCTGAATCTACGACGGCCTTCTGGTTACAAATTAATGAGCGACCATATCCATGTTGCTATTTCTTTTAGTGCAATTAATAAACATCACATGTTTAAAAATTAATATCTATCAAACCTGATGTTAAAAATCTTGCATGAGCATGTTTCTGGAACCTCCATATTTTTCTCCAGCCATCCATGTCTTGAGTTTCTTAAAATTCCATGTAAATAGCAAAGTGTTACTATTCATGCTAAGTTAAAAGAAATAAACAGTATTATGTATCTGTAAACGTTCTTGGCCGATGCGTAGTAGAAAAAGAATGGACGAGTGTTACACAATCACCAATTCATGAGTAAGCCCTCGTGATTATTCTCTTCGTTTCCATCGTCCAGTTCAAGCCAAAAGGTAGGTGTTAGAACCACCAATTTGGGCACTGGCCTAATTGGGTGAAATTCGGATCCATCAACACAATGAACTAGAAATTTAAACAGAATATTGAAGAATCCTTAGGGAATTCATAACTTAACCTAGGAAGGTTGGAATTAGGAGAAACTAAAGCCTATGCGGTGACCATGGGGAAAGGAACAACTTTGATGAAGATTATAACTTTGGAAAATAGGCCTAATAGGAGTTAAGAGGGAGTTTATGAAAATAGGTCAAAACAGTTACAGAAAATGATGTCACCTATTGAAATAAGGAAATCTTGGCCTATAGTTATGTAAATTGACTGAAACCAGGTCTATTAGAAAGCTTAGGCCCTTAAACCAAACTCTTCTATTGAGATGGAAACCCAATTCGCACCAGAACCTAAGGTTCCGAGCCCATTGTCACCAACCGTCATGAAGAGGTGTGACTGTTTGGGAAATTCACACGCAATTAATTAGAAATTCATAACTTCGTTTGGAGTCATTGAAACGACTTGAAACCAAGGCCATGATCTTGAATTGGATGTTAGCTACATCTTCTGTGTTGAGATCGAGGCAGAATTCTGCCTGGATACTAGAGTTATACTCAAATTACCTCGGGCTATCGAAAGGTCGCTACTGGAACAATGGAAAATAAATGCTAATATTGCGAAAATCATAACTCATGCTAGGGATACTGACATTCAAGAAACTATGACCCATAGTTAGATCCGGAAGTCCTCTTGACTTTATCTGAAGACGTCCCAAGCCATATCCCGACAGAAGAGCGCGTCCAACAACATTTATGACCGGTGGTCGAAGGGTCACGTTTGTTCAAACCCGAAGAGGTGCATAGCATTAACTCCTCTTCAAACCAGCGACCTTGGAGCGGGTTTGAGCCTTGTGGGACATCGGTAAACCCTTGGGAGGCTTGAAAATTATATAAGGAGGTGGGTTTCATAGGTGGTAAGCCTTTAGCAACCATTATCTTCAACCATCTTCCATCCTTCTTGCGTGAGAAGAGAGTGTGGGTGTGACGACTCGGATCTCGGATACCGGATATACCCAATAGGACTACCGAGTAGACCTGATATCGCTTGGAACCCATGAAGCCTCCCAAGAGCTGTAAAGCTCCGAAGGGAAAAAGGATTATCGTGTAGTACATTGAAGCCACAGAGATATAACAGTAAGCAATTAAATTTTATTAGATCGGTTTACTAAAGTAGCGGAAATAAAATTACTTTTTAATTAACAGTTACACGTTTAACAATTATAACAGAGTCCAGTCCAAAGGAAAGACAAGTAGTACAGTCAACAGAAAAGAGGGACGTACACTGAGGTCGGGGGAAGCCTGATGCACGTACCGCTGGCAACTACGGACACGTCACACCAGGAACCGCGGAAGTAGAAGATGCCACCCACCTAAAAAATAGGGGTGAGCCTCATGTCACTGGCCCAGTAGGGGTCACGCGGATCCCCACTGAAAAATAACACAGTAACACGCTAAAACAGCAGGTAAACTATAACAGTAGTAAAGTAGGAAAACTAAACTACAAAGCTGTAAAAGAAAATCAGAACGGAAGGAGTAGAGCAGCTAAAAGAAAAGGAAAAAGAAGACGTACTTGAATGAAAACACGGCTACCGAATTAACCTCGGCCTCCCAAACTACTCTAGACAGCAACAGGAAGGCGAACTCTGTTCTGACAAAGTCAGGAGTTGCCGATCTATCGGGTCTACAAAGATAGGCAAAAAGAGCCTAGAAAAGACCTAGATAGACGCAGACGCCCAAAGCATACACGACTCGATTGCCGTGCACGCTCTTCTAGACACGACCACACACACACACGACCATAACGTCGTGCACTCTATACAACACTGACCTCGGGCAAGACCGAGGGAGGGCTAACCCAGAAAGGTCATGACGTACGAGAAACGCGAGAGTCACGTGTCACGTGATGGAAGCACCTCCTCACTAGAAGAATAGCTAGCTGCGTCCACTGACGTCTTATGCTGCGCCTACAAGTGTCTCATCTACACTGCCGCCCGAAACACGACAGAGACTATGACACTATCTGAACAGAACAAGAACTACAGTAACAAGTGAGTAGACAGGATAACACTCGTCGGCGTCAGTCCAAGCCCCTGACCACGTGTGCACACACAAGCTCAATGCCTTGAGCCAGGCCTCTAGCTAGTTTTCTCCCCTAGCAGGACGCTACTACCAGGCAAGGGAGCCCACAGAAACTAGCTTACAAACCGTACCTCAGGAACTGCCGTACCACCACTCCCAGGTGGGCCAACACTGGAACATGTTGACAAGCTACGACTAGTGGAGGCTCACTAGACACAGAACTCTGAAACAAAAGTACTGTAGTACAGACAAGCGAGGAAGCACTGTCGCACGTACTATGAAGCACTAAGGCAGCATAATGACAGCCAACAGACTCAGGATAGGGTAACTAGACCTACCAACACAACGATCCTTGAGTCAGAAGACTCAGGTCAAGATTATCATACAAAGCGGAACAAGCCGCCAATCGGTCTATTCCTTGTTGATATGTTCGTTGTTTCTACTCTCTTTCTTTTTCAAGACCGGCTTGAAAGATCCCTCCTCTCCTTCTAATAAATCAATATGTAAAATAAAATAGGACAGTAGAAGGGGAACATAGGAGAGTAAAGAACCGTGATCGCCACCAAGGTGCCATACGTGATAGACATGCCGTACCTTGGAAAGAGAGAAGACACTCGCCTGGCCTGCAGCGCTGGGAGGATGAACGGTTCAGGGAGAACCGCCTAAATGATGCACGGTCTCACGATAGACCGTTCTTCAGTGTTGCAGGGACGCGGGACGTAGGACTACTGGCTGACGGACGGTTTAAACACGACCGCAGGATGATGAAGCGCGGTTGAATATCCACCGCACATACCCTCGAACGGTCCTGACAGAGCCGCACAAGACCACCACGCCAGAAGTTGCAAAAGGGTTCAACCTCCACCCTCTCCAGCCGGCAAGAGGGGATGGGCCCCGTGTTAGTGAGTTGCTGACCTGCGAAACAGAGTGTAAACACAAAAAGAAAATCCAAGTTAGAACTATAGAGTGTAGTATATGTTAAAACTGAGATGAATGATCATAACTAAATGGAGTGGGGGATCCCTGGGGAGTTTTAAACCCCTGGGAATATACAAAACGTGGGAGGATGTGTGAATGATAATGAAAGTGAAGAAAAACACGAGGGAGAATGATTCATGCAACACAAAAGGGAATAATGGATTATCAAAGATAGAAAAAAAAACTCAAAATAAAGGTTACTCCCTGGACCGGAGGCCTGTATGGACGTAGAAGGCCTCCCTCCTTGGTGCTAGGTCGCGCCAGGATTCGGCAGGGCTTCGCCGTCGACCAAAATCTCCCCCCCTTTTCCACACCCGACCTTTAGGGTCTATTTATAGAGCCTAGAAAGCCAGCCCCGAAACTAGGGTTTCCAGTCATTTTTAGGACGAGATATTATCACAAAAGTTGGAGATAATCGAGTTATCTCTCATCCAGAAGAAACGACATTGAAAAAGACTCCATATTCGAGAAGAAATCACCGGATAAAGCCCGGGGACACACCCACGGATAGAGAGAAAAAATATTTGATTTCTTCAGAGTTCGCAGGGCTAAACGGTCTCACGATAGACCGCTCAACTGGTTGGGCGGTCAACAAGGGACCGTCCATCCTTGTCGGTGATAATTCCAAAATAAGATAAATACCAACAAATTATCCATTAACCAACCGAAGATATCGCCGTTGGACTCTCATAATTGAACGGCTATTATGGGACCATCCAAAA
The DNA here is from genome assembly GCA_022559845.1 of Amorphophallus konjac. Lineage (NCBI taxonomy): Eukaryota > Viridiplantae > Streptophyta > Magnoliopsida > Alismatales > Araceae > Amorphophallus > Amorphophallus konjac. The sequence continues at coordinate 161,443,636 of CM040128.1, read as the reverse complement.
GAACGAGCGGCCAAGGTAAAACCGTTTAAATCTTGTCGGTGATAAATGGAAAAAATGGATAATTATCTGAGAGATATTTAGGCTTTAGGACTCTGGAAGAAGAACGGTTCACTCCAGACCGCTCATCATGTTAAACAGCTAAGATTCAACCGCGTAAGCCCTTGTCGATGGAAATTCAGAAAATCATCAGAAATCAACCATAAATGTATGGACGGCTCATAAATAACCGCTCAAGGGTTGAACGGCCAGGGATGAACTGTACATGTTCCTGGACACTTGATTTTTATAAACATGCTCAATTAACCAAAAAACCAAGGCCCATTAAGCTCTGAATCGATACGGACCCAACCAAGGAGGGAGGCTACCCATAAAATTGGCCCATGACTTACCAGAAAACGCCCAGCGAGTGATGGACAACTCGAGGCATCAACAAATGGGAGTAAGCGGAATGACTCAACTTATCGGTAAAAAACGGGTGTCAACAGATGGCCCTCCTTAACATCCTCTTTGCAGGGGAGCGAGCGGAGGTGAAGCGGAAGCGAACATGGAACATGGAGATGAAGCGGAGATGTAGTGGAGCGGACTGAAAAGCGGGTGTTAAGGTAAAATGACACCCATTTTTTACCAACCAGCGATAAGAATCTTCCGAAAAACTCTGAACCAAACGCAAGGAATGACCAAACCAAAAACGACGCTTTTTTTTGGATTTTCTTTTCCAGATTTTTATAGATTTTTTCATGAATAAGACAAACAAGATAAGCATAGCGATTACAATAATGACAAACAACATGACATAACATGACGAATGGAAAACACCACAACAAGACGAACAAGCACATAAGCAAAGGCATAAACAGACAATATGTATGCATGAACATGGAGTGACAAGACAACAATTGGCAGGACAACACAAGGTTGAGATAAGAACATGACGGATCGCACGGTTGGGAGAACATATGGAACATAAAGGGACGACTAACAACATGTGCAAAATAACTAACAACACATGGTGAGAAAAAATAACAAGCGTGGGACAACACGATGGGACATGGGCAGGAGACAAAGACATGGCGGGACAAAAGACAAGAACAAATACGCACTTCAATCAAAAACCAAGATCAAAATGAAGCAGAACCGCCAGGTTCATAATCATGAGGCAAAGCCCTTTCAAAAAGATTTGATAAGACAAAGCTGAGAAGGACACAAGCTTCAGAATAGATCGAGAGATAAGATTGAAGGAGAGAACAAATCAAAGATATGGACAGGAGGCAGAGCAAAAAGATATAGCAAGGAAATGCCTGAGTACCTGCAACCTGCACACTTAGCAAACGGATTACATATTTATTCTCAAAATAAATGCAAATGCATGAAAAAGACACATTTTTTTAGATTTTTGTGATCTTTTTCGATTTTCAATAGTATTTCATTTTTCTGGATTTTTTGAAGTATTTGATTTTTTAGGTTTTTTGAAATATTTGATTTTTTTCTTTGAAATTTTGAAGTATTTGATGATTTTTTTTTTGGTTTTGGATTGTTGACAATATTTGATTTTTTTTGGATTTTTTTTGAAGTATTTGATTTTTTTAGACTTTTGATTTTGACATAGCAATCCGCAGCACCTAAAGACGGGCTCAAACTATTCGCCATGGATCGTCGTTCCTACCCCTTTCATTAAAGGCTTCCCTTAAGCAGGGCGTGTATGTGAGGGTGGCTTACCACAACCAACTACCTCTAAAGAACGGTGCCCCTACTAAGGCCATACCCGGGATACAACCCAGCCTAAGAGGGAGAAGCAGAAGAAGAATTGGAGACAAGCTTTATGCAGGATGGGAGATATCAGGATTCGAATTCCTTCTAGGGCACTACCCCTCAGAGAGATAGTCTGTTGCGCTGGGGCCTTGTGTCTTTGATTTTTAGACCCATATTTATCAGGCACGCATGCGACCGGGCTCATGACGTCCCGTGGGGAACTGTACTGCCACTCTTGCCATGCCTTTGATTCATAATGTTACATATTGATTCATTTTCTCATTTTGGTAGCCCTTATTAGCCAGATATAGCATGAAAGCTCACTTTTGAGGGTCAAGACTGCCCCTATTTGAGACCTCTCTCGTATTAGGGAGCGCCTAGGTTAGTCATCTTATCCATCAATCTCTTGCCCCTGCACTTGGCCGAGCAGAGAAGAGAAAAGGCCTTCGTGCATACCCAAAGTATGGCCAAAGCAGCAATGGTGTTGCTCAAAGGAATCGGCTATGGCTTGCCGTGTAGTGTGTGAAAAATCCATACTCATAGGTCACCCTCAACAATCAGGGAAAGAACTAGACTCCTAGCGCGGAGTTATCACTAGCCTAAGGATACTGCAGAAGCTAACTTTTTTATTTGACACAAAGTTAAGATCTAATTAAACAAAGACTCCTAAAGCCACTCAATCATGTTAAAGAATCAAGTGCAGAAACAATAGAAGTAATAGAAATGAAAGCACGTTCTTGCACAAAATAAAGATACCTTTGCAAATCCATGGCGCGGAAACCAACATCCTGAAGCGATTTCGATCATTGAGATTTGAGGAGTGTGAACTTTGTTTTCCTTGCTTGTCAGGATAAAGGATGAAAAGAGAGCAAAGGATTGGATTCCTCGACATAGATGAGTGGCAGACATCATACTGGACGAAGGAGGGATAAAAAGGAAGAGAGACGAGGGCTAGAACTCCCTCATTAAGGCACTGCGGCCCTGATAACAAGGAACCAAGTACAGAATAAACATAGATTAACTGAGATCAAGGTGGGCTAAAGTCTCGAAAATAGCAAGGAAAAGGGTGAGAACCCCGAAAGGGTGAGGAAGAATGAGTAGGAAGATGAGAAGAAAAATCATTCGACACAGTCGGAGAAAAGGAATTAGAATCACCCGACACGGTCGGGGAAGGCTCAGAAAAACCACCCGACAAGGTAGAGGAATGAGCACAAGGAATCCCCAACAGGGTCGGGGAAAAAGGATGAGTAGCGAAATCTGGGCATACCCGGGGAGAAAAATTACAAGAGGATGCCCCCGAATCAGGGGAAGAGGAGGACATAGGCCGAGGCCTAGAATGGTGAAAATAGGAGAAGATGGTGGAAATATGGTCAAGTGGCAGAAGGTACACCACCCATGGATAAGAACTGAGCAACAGAAATCCCCAACAGGGTCGGGGAAGGCTCAGAAAAACCACCCGACAAGGTAGAGGAATGAGCACAAGGAATCCCCAACAGGGTCAGGGACAAAGGATGAGTAGCGAAATCTGGGCGTACCCGGGGAGAAAAATTACAAGCGGATGCCCCCAAATCAGGGGAAGAGGAGGACATAGGCCGAGGCCTAGAATGGTGAAAATAGGAGAAGATGGTGGAAATATGGTCAAGTGGCAGAAGGTACACCACCCATGGATAAGAACTGAGCAACAGAAAAGACGAATGGACGGAAGGAGAGGAGGAAGTGGACCCCCAAGCGTGCAACTGACGGCCCTTGAACTTATGCCGTTGCCTCTTCTTAGCAGAAATCATCTCGAAACAACTCCGCCTGGCGTGGACTCGGGCCTTCTGGCTTCTTGTCTTGCAATACTTTCTTAGATACCAGGCCCATCTGACAGACGGCCTGACCCGATCATGAATATGTAGCTTCATTGAGATGGTTGCCCCTAGCTGTGCGGCGCTAACCCCAGAAAGATATTCCAGACAAGTTAACTCCCTGGGATGAACATCAAGAAATAGTGGAGTTTTGTCATTCGACACTATAAACATAAGATTCGGCAACTCCACTCGGCAATCGTGCATGAAGCACAACTCCCTTGCTAAAAGCGCAGGACGGAACTGAGGGAGGGTGATGCGCGGCGTTGACGTGGCCGCCTCACCAATAAACCGAGGGAGATGAGACATACAATGTAGAATGCCCCTGGTCAATCTCGAGGACATGGCCAATTGCCCCTTGAATGCTAGATTCATTAGATTTCTAGCGGCCGTGTGGGTTAGCACCATCCGGGCAAAAAACTCTTATGGGCCAGTGAATTGAATAGCAATGAAGCGAGAGGTGGTAACAACATCAACAGTGAATTCTCCGGTGAGTAAAGAGATTGCCACCGGCCTCGCTTTTGAAGAAACCGGCACCAGTGCACAGGAACTCTTCTTGGCAACTGTCTTCATAGCGAATGCAGACTCATTCCCCCTAGAATAGCCAGGAACCAGGACTCGGACCGGCATGCGGGAAATAACATCTTGGATCTTGAAATGCACGATTGAAACCGGGCTTGGCTTCTTTTCCCCTTGGGGACTAGACCTGAGGGGCACCAAAGGTAGCGTGTACCTGCTCCGTGAAGTGGGAAGTGGTAGAGGGAGGTTAGAAAGAGGAGGTTTGAAGGGCGCGGGTGGCGATGGTGCAAGCGATGGGGAAATACTGATGATGATGGGCATGGGTGGAGGTAAAGGCAAAAGTGGAGGTATGGGTTTAGGGTCGGCCCGCTCAGACTCAGAGGATGATGGCGAAAGAAGTGGCATCAGTGAAGGTGACGGAACAGGGATTATTATAATGGTAGGTGACGAAGATAGTGGTGACGGTAATGGGGATAATGGAGAAGGTGATGATGGAGATGTGGCCAATGGAGGTGGCAAAGGTGGGGGTGGAGAAGGTGGTGGCAAAGGGGGTGATATGGTTGATGGAGATGGTGACGGGGAAGAAGGAGGAGAAGGTGATGATGGAGATGTGGCCAATGGAGGTGGCGAAGGTGGGATTGGAGAAGGTGGTGGTAAAGGGGGTGATATGGTTGATGGAGATGGTGAATGGGAAGAAGGAGGAAAGAAGGTAGCGGCGTAGTGGAGGAAGTGGCGGGTGGTGGCGCTCTTCGGCGTATCTTTACAACACGTCGAGAGGTGTTGGGGACAGGAGTGGTGGTGGAAACGGAGGGTAAAGGAGAAGTTGCCCGAGCGAAGGCTGGAGTAGGTAAAGGTGGTGGAGGAGATGGGATAGAGGAAGAAGTGTGTAACGGAGCAGGTACCTTATCAACTGAAGAAACACCGGGGTGCCCCTGGTCTTGAAGTGAAGACGGTTGCCTAGGCGGCATGGCTTGCTGCTGCTGCTACTTGTTGCTGAGATCTGAAATAACTTGGCGCATGATAGCCCAATCAATCATCTTCTTATCTTCCAAACTGTAAAAAAGTTCCCGGAACTCTGAGCAATTCTTGACCACATGCCCCTGTTGACGATGGAATTCACAGAACTGGAGCAAATTCCTGACCACGGGTCGGCAAGGCATACCCGGAGGTAGCTGCAACGCATGGGTGGCCGCCAAAGCCCTGAAAATGTCTGTAAAAGACTCCAGCAATGAAGAGTGAGAAGCCCTCTTCGGGCAAGGTGGATGCCGAGGGGTATGAAAAGGTAATGGAGATGGTAGCGGGGGTTGCATAGGTGAAGGTGGAGGGATAAAATGACGTGGCGGCGTGGAGGGCGTGGGAATGTAATGGACGGCATCTACCCGATCTGGGTGTAGTGTTTCCTTGAGCGGAGGTGGAGGGGTGTGGTGAGATGAAATAGCGGAGGGCTGACTCGTGGAGGGTTGGTATGCGGTGGAACACATGGAGGTATAGGGGTGTGTGGGAGTGGAAGGCCGACTCGTGGAGGGATATGTAGTGGAGGGCTGACTTGCGGTGGAGGGCGGAGGGAAAGTGTATGTAGAAGGTGACGGTGGAGGAGACTCATGGTCAAAGGAAACTAGGAGTTGTTGGCTAACAAAGCGGGCTCAATTGTAAAGCTATTGCCAGGGTGTGAAATCGTTCAGGGCTAAAATGCACCTGAGCTCGGGCGTTGTATTAGAAATAACCATCTTGATCTGTTCGCCCACCGGAATATGCCCCGGGACTTGCGTGACTAGGCGACGCCAGCGGTCGGCAAACATGGAGAATTCCTCGCCGGGCTTCATCTTCTCTTGGGCCAGATCAACCATAGAATATCTGGGCCCCACCTGGTCTCGGTACTGCTGAATAAACCTTGCTTGGATGGCTTGAAAATTCATCATCTGCTCCTGCGATAATGTGAAAAACCAATCCTTGGCCGAGCCCTCTAAAGATAGGCCAAACAAATAGGCCGTCAAGCGTGATCATGCTAGAACTGGGCCGACTCATAGAGGAAATCCTTCAAATGGACATAGGGGTCACCAATTCCACCGTAGCGACGATATGCGGGAATCTGTGAACGCGGTGGAAGTTGAAGACCTTGAAAGGCAAACGGGATATCCAAAGAAGTCTGAGGATTGATTCAGCGTTGCAATTCATCAAGCTGGCATTGGGCCTGAGTGAACATCTCCTCGGTAGGAAGAGTCCAAGAAGGGTATGAACCAGCTTGAGCAAGAGATGGTGAATTTAGACCAGGATAATGTTGATGGGCCGGATAAGGGGATCTGGCCTGAGTGGAAAGGAAGCCCATCCCAGGAATGGAGGAATGCGTGGGCCTGGAAGAATCATGTATGTGGGAATGAGGATGGATTGGACTAGCAACAGCACGGGCGGGGTAAGAAGGCTCGTTTAAAGAATATGGTTCAATGGAGGAATAAGGAGACGGGCCCGCATGGGAAGTGGAATCCACACGGGGGTAAGAAGATGGAGAGGTGCAGGAATAAGGTATAGGGGAGAAATGCTCCATGGGGAAAGTGGAGACTTTATACAGTGAATTTCAAATGAATATAAGGATGGCAATAAACCTAGGACAAATGCAGCTAGATGGAGACACACAAAGATGAACTAGACCAAATGAGCCTAATCTGACAAGAGGATGCAAATGACGACACAATGCAACATACAATAGAGAAGAGAGATGAGAAAAGAATCAGCCAATTACCCAAACAAATTCCAAGTGATGCGCGAAGATTTTTAAAAGTTCTCTTTTAGGACTATAGTGGATTAATTAAAATGGGAATTCACTCGACCACAAGGTACCTAAACAGGATGAGAATGGAGAACTGGCAGACTCTAAAGGACTCTCTCTCGCACGAATGCAGACCCTAGATTGGGATGTGGTATGGTACAACCTGCCCAGCGTCCGTGTTGGAATCCACGGCTCACGGGGGCTTACGGAGGTCCTCGGCAACGTCCCCTAGTCGGCTCCAAAGAATATGAAGACGAGAGGAAACCCTACCTCGGTAGGAATGCGACTAACTACGAATGAAATGCATGAATCCTATGTGCACCAGAGTGCAAGCAAGATCTAGCCTAGAAACTAGCAACCAATGACCAAAATAAACATGCGAGGATGAAAACAAGTAGGCATCAATAACATATAACTAGGGGAAGATCGATAAATGGCACCAAGGAGAACAAAGACAATATAGATATGGCAATCAAAGTAACCTCGGATGCACTGTGGCATCAGAAGGACGGTCTGTGGGAGACTGCACAACAAGATAGACGGTCTGGGGTGGACCGTATGATTCAGAGAGTAACGACAAAGTAATAGGAGAATCAGAAAATGATAGAATGAAGGAGATAGAAATCAGAAGCGTACCAGGATGGGCGGTTTATTTACTGCCGCATAATCGCTAGAACGGACCTGAAACAACCGCGTGACAGTAATCCGGCTAATAGTATAAAGGTAGAGGCGTACTTGAGCCAAGAAGATAGACGGCCGAAGGATAACCGCACAAAACATGAACGCTCTAAGCTAGACCGTCTATAGCAGCAGAGTCGTAGGAATCAAGACCCTGTCGAAGAGAAGGACGGTGCCGTGATAACCGCCCAAGACCTGGAACGGCTTTGTACTAACCGCGCAACATCCAGGAGCAGAGGCCAGCTAAAAACCTGAAACCACTCCCAAAACACAGAGCTAACAAAGCAAAGGGGAGTCAGTAAACCACCAACACGATGGGCACTAGGTGTCCCACCGTGATCGCCAAAAAATGGGCTGTTGAAATGTTTGTTGTTTCTACTCTCTTTCTTTTTCAAGACCAGCTTGAAAGATCCCTCCTCTCCTTCTAATAAATCGATATGTAAAATAAAATAGGAAAGTAGAGGAGAACAGAGGAGAGTAAAGAACCGTGATCGCCACCAAGGTGCCGTACGTGATAGACACGCTGTACCTTTGAAAGAGAGGGAGACACTCACCTGGCCTGCAGTGCTGGGAGGATGAACAGTTCGGGGAGAACCGCCTAAATGATGCACGGTCTCACCATAGACCGTTCTTCAGTGTTGCAGGGACGCGGGACGTAGGACTACTGGCTGACGGACGGTTTAAACACGACCGCAGGACGATGAAGCGCGGTTGAATATCCACCGCACATACCCTCGAACGGTCCTGACAGAGCCGCACAAGACCACCACGCCAGAAGTTGAAAAAGGGTTCAACCTCCACCCTCTCCAGCCGGCCAGAGGGGATGTGCCCCGTGTTAGTGAGTTGTTGACCTGCGAAACAGAGTGTAAACACAAAAAGAAAATCCAAGTTAGAACTATAGAGTGTAGTATATGTTAAAACTGAGATGAATGATCATAACTAAATGGAGTGGGGGATCCCTGGGGAGTTTTAAACCCCTGGGGGTATACAAAACGTGGGAGGATGTGTGAATGATAATGAAAGTGAAGAAAAACACGAGGGAGAATGATGCATGCAACACAAAAGGGAATAATGGATTATCAAAGATAGAAAAAAAACTCAAAATAAAGGTTACTCCCTGGACCGGAGGCCTGTATGGACGTAGAAGGCCTCCATCCTGGGTGCTAGGTCGCTCCAGGATTCGGCAGGGCTTCGCCGTCGACCAAAATCTCCCCCCCCCTTTTCCACACCCGACCTTTAGGGTCTATTTATATAGCCTAGAAAGCCAGCCCCAAAATTAGGGTTTCCAATCATTTTTAGGACGAGATATTATCACAAAAGTTGGAGATAATCGAGTTATCTCTCATCCAGAAGAAACGGCATTGAAAAAGACTTCATATTCGAGAAAAAATTACCGGATCAAGCCCGGGGACACATCCACGGATAGAGAGAAAAAATATTTGATTTCTTCAGAGTTCGCAGGGTTAAACGGTCTCACGATAGACCGCTCAACTGGTTGGGCGGTCAACAAGGGACCGTCCATCCTTGTCGGTGATAATTCCAAAATAAGATAAATATCAACAAATTATCCATTAACCAACCGAAGATATCACCGTTGGACTCTCATAATTGAACGGCTATTATGGGATGGTCCAAAAGAACGAGCGGCCAAGGTAAAACCGTTTAACTCTTGTCGGTGATAAATGGAAAAAATGGATAATTATCTGAAAGATATTTAGGCTTTAGGACTCTGGAAGAAGAACGGTTCACTCCAGACCGTTCATCATGTTAAACGGCTAAGATTCAACCGCGTAAGCCCTTGTCGGTGGAAATTCAGAAAATCATCAGAAATCAACCATAAATGTATGGACGGCTCATAAATAACTGCTCAAGGGTTGAACGGCCAGGGATGAACCGTACATGTTCCTGGACACTAGATTTTTATAAACATGCTCAATTAACAAAAAAACCAAGGCCCATTAAGCCCTGAATCGATACGGACCCAACCAAGGAGGGAGGCTACCCATAAAATTGGCCCATGACTTACCAGAAAATGCCCAGCGAGTGATGGACAACTTGACACATCAACAAATCGGAGTAAGAGGAACGACTCAACTTATCGACAAAAAATGGGTGTCAACATTCCTAAGCCAGAGGAAACGACACAATCGAAGAAAATGACTCACGAAGACCTTAGGGAACACCGAGAACCCTTAACACATCTGGACACACTAACCGAGGTAAGACGACACCTCGAGACATCCAGAACCATGTCTCGAACTGGACAAAACTGTCGACACACACACAAGGTTACCTGTCAACCACTGGGCCACCCTGGGTTGACCGGAACCAGACAATGATGACTTAACAGTAGGAAAGAGAATCCTACCTTAAACAAGAAAACTCCTGGCTACCTTCAAATGTAGTCTTAGCCCTCATAGGATGTCAAGAGACATCCACGGAACAGTGGGCAGGCCACAAGGTCAAGCCAAGACATATCAGAAACTGAAACACCAGTAAACCAACCTATGGGAGACAAGGGATCTATCTCTCGGCCACTTAATGGCATAAGTAGTCAAGGAAGATGTTGCCGCACTCACGGAGGTATCAAGTGTTAGGGTGCTAGGCCAGGATACAGAGGGGGGGTGAATGTATCCTTCTATGTATAATGGGCGAATAAAAACTTGGATGCTAGAGATAGACACAGAATAGAACCAGTTCGATTCAACTCAAATACAAACATTTGGAGCGTGCCTATTCAAGCATCTAGCGGAAGCAAAGCAACCAATCAAACCACTGCACAATAGATTTTTAGGTGGTTCGGTCCACAGACCTACATCCACCCCTCACTCCCAACCGGAGTGAGGCTTCCACTAGCTCAAGCTAGAACGCAGACTTAGTCTGCAAACAATTGCTGCCACACAGCTTGACTAGGGGAACAACCTCCCCTCTTCCTCCCAACCGGAGGGACACCCAAGTGACTCCCAGCCACTTGGAAACTAGAGGTCGAAGACCTCTCTTCCTCCAGACCAGGAGGGACCACTAGACTTGCAACCACAAGCCCAGAACCGGAGGACTAGCCTCCCTTCCTCTAACCAGAGGGCAACCCACAAGTGACAACCTGTCACTTGCAACCTGGAGATCAGATCTCCCTTCTCCTGAACCAACAGGAGGAACCCGATCCCCAACAGGGCAATCGGAAGAACAAAGATGATCAGAAAACAAAGGAAAATAATAAAGGAAAATAACACAGCAATCAGAAAGCTGTAAAACGAAATGCACAATGTGGCTCTCAACGGAGCTGACTGGCTTGGATCTGATCCACGGTCCAGTGAAGACAGATCTTCAAGCAGCTTCTTCCTTCTTCTCCACGAGCTCTCTCGCTCACTCTTTTTCTCTCTTTATTTCTCTTCTGCTCTCCAAATCTCTCACTCACTGCTCTCTCTTCACGGCTTCTCTCTTCTATCTCTTCTTCCTCTCTTTTCCTTCTTTTTCTCTTTTTCTGGATCGAAGGGCTTTCTGATCTTCAGGCTTCTGCTTCGATCTACCTTCATCTGAAGATGAAGGCTCCATTATATACCAGCAGCAGCAGCAGCAGGGCGCGTGTGGCTTCCACAGTTCCCGCCCTAAGAATTCGGACCACGTGGCAGCACCCAGCAGGCTGTCAGAACACGTGTCCTCATCTGGGCGCTCTCCTTATCCACGGATCACGTGCCCAGCACCAGTACGCTCAGCAACTGGAGTTGGATGGTGTCAACTCACTTGCTTCAAAGAGTTGACATAGCCATCAGAGATCTTCAACCTTTTTAACCGCTGCGTCGACTCCATCAGCCTGCTGCGTTGACGCAACGGTATCGGCAGTCCAGTGATCAAGTCTTCAACAAATGGGCGTGCTGCGTCGACGTTATCAGCATGTTGCATTGACGCATTGAAGACATGTACATTTGTATACTGGCGTCTCTTAAGCCGCTGCGTCGACGCTGCTTGTTGATGGCGTTGATGCAGTGGATGATATTGTGAAAGCTTCGTCGCTTGTAAGAGTCTCTGCTTCTTTAACTGCTGCGTCGACGCTACTTGCTTCTGGCGTTAACGCAATAGAAGACATCGTGAAAGCTTCGTCTACTGATGCGTGGACGCTTTAAGCTTCAGGCGTCGACCCTGTTCCCTTCAGCAACAATAATGAAGTGTATAGACTTAGTGTTAACGTGAAGCATTGTATAGACTTCAGAGATCAATATAGCAAGTGTATAGACTTGAAAGTCTGAAGGCGATGTACAGACTTTGATGCCCAAAGGCGATGAACAGTGAATCAGTGTATAGACTTCAAAGTTCATTGAAGGATGTACAAACTTCAGAACTGAACGTAGGTAAAAGGCTCCCAATGTATAGACTTTGAAGTTCACTGAAGGATGTTCAGACTTTGTTCCACCGACCAGAGTATTGACTTTGCAAACGTGAGACGCTGAAAGAGACGATGGCTGAGACGAACGCTGTATAGACTTAGGAACATTTGTCAAGGCTGTATAGACTTCAGGCTGAACGTGTGCAAAGACTGAGAATGTATAGGCTTCATGAAGTGCATGCTATAGTGATGTATAGACTTAGACGCAACATGCTATGCAATGTACACACTTGATGTAATGCATACCGATGTACAGACTTCAGTTGAAGTCAACCGAAGAGTGTATATACTTTATGAATGCATATGCCAAGACCAATGTACAAACTTGATCGAATGTCTAGACTTTGCATGAACAGTCGATGTGTAGGCTTGAAGAACTGAAGCCCACGTTGTATAGACATGACCTTAACAGTCCAGTGTATAGACTTGAATAACTAAAAGCTACAGTGAGAGAGTGTATACACTTGACCAGATCAAGGGCAATTCGAGTGTACAAACCTCATGCCATGAGACGCTGAGAGAGACAGTCCAATGTACAGACTTATGAAGACTGATGCATGAACAGTAATGCATAGACTTAGGAGCATGGAGGCCAATGTATAGACATCAACTATCAAGACGCTAAGGAAGACGGACAATGTACAAACTTCCTGTAACAGTCTGATGTACAGACTTCATGAAGCTAGACCAGCAGCTGTACAGACCTTGAAGGAGGACAAATGTATGGACTTGGTGACGTGAAAGCGATGAACACACTTATAGCGTTGACGCTAATGTCTTGAGAATGCTCACAGCGTTGACGCTGCATGAGACGTAGGCTGTACAGACTTAGCATGTGAAGACTGATGTGCATACTTGCTGAGTTGACGCTGCAGCCCAATGTGACGCTGCAACGTATATTCTTGATGATCAACTGATGATGTATAGACTTCATCAAATGAAGAACCTGAACTGAAGCGTCAACGCATCAGCTCAAGGAGTTGACGCACTACTGTATGGATAGATACAAATATGACCAAGGGGTCGACGCAACGGTACACTGAGTTGACGCACTGCAGTGACAACTGTGCAGACAGAGTGTAGCAATGAATGCTTTATGCATCAGTTAACATGACTGAACATCAAAATATATTAAACTAAACTGAGCAGCAAGATGACTGAACATTTGATTAACTCACATCAACAACCAATCATCATAACCATCATCAAAACCACAGGGGCACAACATCAAGGACTCTAGCGGTCAAGGGTTGGGCCTCCAGGGCACTGTGGCAGTCAAGGAATAGGCCGCTAGACACAGTTGACCCAGAACCAGCTTACCCCGTCAAACAACCGTAGCGGTCTAATATAGACGCGCTACACGGACCTGGCAGTCAAAGAATGAACCGCCACACTAACCGCCCTACAACTTTGACCTAAGTCAAACGGACTGTAGCTGCCTAATAGAGGCGCGCTACACGACTCTAGTGCATGAGGGTTGGGCCGCTAGAGCCAACCGACATAGACCTCTGACCCGGTCAAACAACATGTGGCGGCCTAAGGAAGGCGCGCCCCAACACTCTGGCGGTCAGAGCTAGAACCGCCAGACATTAATATCGAGAAACAGCGAAGCTGTGGCGCACCAATATAGGGGCGCCAGAGGCAAGAGGCGGTCCAAGGGTGGGCCGCCACCTTTACCGAACCTCGAACTCACTGACACACACTGAAGGATGTGGCGGTCTATCATGGGGCCGCCAGAGACCTGTAACGGTCTCTGGAACGGCCGCCAAAGCGATACGTCAGGAAAACTAGGGAAAAGGCCGAATTGGCCCGTTCCACGCCCCATTCACGCCGATACACAGGGGAATCAGTACATGATGACAAGAATAGCCTTCCACAAGCCAGAAGGACCACATGCAACGGACTAATCGAGAGATCAGGGCGATTTTGACGAATCGACCCTAATCGGGTCACCGGGGTTCCCGGACTCCTACCGGCCCCGAATGACGACCAATCACGACAAAACTAGCGGGAATGGGATCCAGACATCCCAGTGGTTCGTTTGATACTAATTTTACTATGAATGGTCGCCATTTCCCTGCAAACCCTACAAACCCCAAAAATGACGGTTTTACCTAAACGAGCCTAAACTCGCCCGTTCTAGCACCGAACAAAATGAAATTGCAGAGAAAACACAGAGGAGAAGTATGTGATCCGTCTCCCTACCTCCACCAAAGAGTTCATATGCCGAAGCGACTAAACCACGCCGAAAACCATGTCGCGAGCTCGACCGTTGGCTTTGAATCCACCGTTCAGGATCACGCCAAAACCGATCCAATCCTCGCCCCTTAAGGCATCTGACCATCCCCACGGCATCTCCTCTACCTGCCCGAGCCTCCTCCGTCTACAGCTGGAGCCGGAAGGGTGAGAGAAGAGAGAATATGGGAGAGAGAGGTCGCGGAGGCGAAATGAGACGGGAGGAGAGAGGAAGGAAAGAAAAAGGAAAAGAAATTAGGAAATTTTCCTAATTTTTGAAAATTCGATAATTAGCCCGAAAATGGACTAATTCAGAAAAATATGTAAAAATTGTCAAAATGATCCTCGGGAAGAGTACATCGCAACTGTAGCATCCACGAGTCGATGAACTGAGAAATAAACTCACCGTAGGGTTCCGTAACTAGTACAAGAGAAAAACTCACACAGATCGTAAAACTCAACTCAGGACCCACAAAAGCGATCCGAAACTCTCCGAAAAGATCCGAAAGACCTAATAAGAATCCGGTAAGAATCCAGGGCATTACATCCTGCCCTCCTTCAAGAAATTTCATCCTCAAAATTTAAGGACTAGCAAAGGAGAAGCAGGGAAGAACAACCTCACGACACAACTTGAAACAACACGAATCTCGAGAAGCACAATTCAGAGGGACATAGTCAGACCATAATCACAAGTACACGCTTTGGACCAAGCATGACACAAGTGAACACAAGTCTGACATCTCCGAAACAAGGCAATGTCGCTTACGTCTCGCAGGAAATGAGACACGACTCATGCCACGACAATAGATATCGGGAAAACAAAATGACAGACACGGCGAGTATCAGCTTAAACAAGGAAACATAGTCCTCTCAGCTGACAACTCGTCACATCATCGGCTCCACTGCCAAAGGTAACAGGGAACACTTGGCACACAGGACACCAATGATAGCACCGGACCATAACAGAATCAAGTCAGTCCTCACTCAGATATTACATCCGATCGAGTCGCATGCTAACTCTACCAAGGGAGAACAGTACAGCAAAGCTAACCGACAAGATCTGATCCACATAGTGCCAAGACAGATGCACAAAATCATAGAGAAACAGTGCTAAAACAACCACAACAACAGCACTTGCAGGATTCCGGCTTCGTACAGAACACAGAACCACGGAACACAACTGTAAGCTGGGTCACATCAAGGCATGACGATCGCTGAACACACGACTACCAGGGACTAGTCATGCATCGAGCAGCTCACCAAGAATAGACCCACAATAACGAGAAAATGACAATCTCGGGAAATGCATCTCAAGGATCACGATCACGCCCCGAGAGCACAACACCCAAGAAAGCATTGCAGAGCAAGAAAGTATTGCAGAGCAGAGGGCACCTAACCAGCAAAAATGCCGATAGATTCTCCAATACTCAACAAATGTGATGCGGGACGGACATGCCACTTGGGACTCTAGCTCGCAATTGTCCCTAAGCGAGGGAAGACGTGGGACCGTGCGCGGTTGAGAAACCGGCAGTGAGTCTCGGGTATCGGCTTTCCACGTGTACTCGGATCGAGTCACGGGACGGGTCACTCTCGCTTTCTCGCAGCGGTGATAAAAAATAGATATCATGCAGTGACATATACGAATAAATACGAGTAAAGCAAATGCCGAGTAGAAGAGCGAACACGATACCTCCATGCTCCGGGCGTGGGGAAGACTTCCCGGCCAAGTACGGTAACTCCCGGTAACAACGGTTAAAATTTAATTACAACAGTGAATTTTATTACCCACTCCACTTAGGGAGGTAAAGGGCTACAAGTGGGCCCGGGAGGACCGATCCTGGGTTGACAGGCAGCAAGCTGGATGGGCGTTTGGGGCGAACTCGGCCTACTGGTCCGACTCGGTACTGCGCCGACTTGGTTCTGACTCGCTGGACAGTAAGACGCAGTTTCCAAAGGAACGTCACCTTCCTGAGATCTTCGGAAGGCGCCGCTTGGCTGGAACGTTGGCAGGACGTCCCTGGTCGACTCCTAGGAGTGGCGGCTCCTGAAGTTGATTTTTGATATTTATTTGTGAATTTTTCTCAGACTGTAATTTCAGACCTGCACAGGGAACAGATTTGCACGCCTCGGCGGCAAGAATTAATTCTAACAGATCCGGAATCAGATCGAGGAAAGATTGGTGGTGTTGGAAAGAAGACACCCAGATCTACAACATATAATGTTTGTAGGTCGATCCAACGAAATGGGAGGCTCTGTAACACCGTGTTTTTTCTGTGGATCTGATTACTGACACTCAGGACAGAAAGGGATCTGCCTTAAACTGACCTTTGACCGAGGAGTGAATGATTTTTTCAGGGGCTGAAAATCTTATGGGAGGTAGGGGGGAACGTGAGGAACACTGAGGAATTTTTGTGGATTTTTTGGAAATTTCTAAAGGGGTGAGAAAAATATGAATATGTGACACTCTCCCGTGGATCTGTAGAAAGGTAGATTACAGGGGAAGAACAAGAAATATGGTAAAAATACTAAACGACGTCCAAATGACATGAAATTTGAACTGGAGGTTAAGGGAGACAGGAAAAACGAACCCTCAGAGTTTGGGCTCGATCTGACAACAAGAGAAATAAATAGAATTTTGGGATTGAGGTTCAGTGCTGATTTAGACAGAGCTCCAACGTAGCGGCGGTGGCGGTGCGATGGCGGCTCGATGGCGGCGGCGGCGGCGGCGCTGAGTTTCACACTCAGGAAGGGGGAGGGGGAGGGGGAGGAGGCTTCGCACCTCAGAAATTCGCAGCTTTCACAGCAGCTAGGGGTTGGGAGAGAGAGAGGGGTGCCCTTGGGCTCTTGGAGGCAAATTCTGATTTTCTTCTCATCAATTCTAGTAAAATGGGAATTACATGGTATTTGTATGAAATACAAAATGACCTAAATTAACCTCAGATCTAGGTTAGGGGAGGGGCACTTAGGGGATAGAACGTATTTAATTCCCCATGTGATTTGGAACAAAATAAAAAAACATTAAGAGGGGGGGACCTTTGAAAAATGGGGATGGCATCTTGGACATTTTAAGTCCATTGTCCCGTTTGCATGGTCAAGCTTCTAGAAGCCCACCTTGGACCTTTGACTAGCCCCACATGGGCCCTAAGGCTTAGGTGGACCAATAGAGAAGTAGATGGGGGCTCATTACTGGTCCTACTGGACTTTTACACAAAAACCCAAAGATCCTTAAGGAATGACAAATTGGCTTATAAAGCCTTACAATTGCATACATATTTTCCCAAGGATATAAATGTAAATAAAAGGACTCAAATGTAAAATAAAAAGTTAGTGGTCTTGCTCTGATGTCCCCATCAATTCTCCCCGGGTGGGAAGAACTCGACCCCGTCGAGTAAGGGGTGCGGCTGCTCGAGTGGTTCTGGCGGATCCGTCACCGAACCTGGAAACGTGGAGTACGCTCCACTCCAAGTCTTCGACACCTGCTCATCCCGTATAGATTTGATATGCTCACGTTGCTGTGGGAATGAGGCTAGAGGTGGAGACTCCGGGGTGGGGTCACTCTCAAAAGAGGGAGGCGGCTCAAAGACTCACTAGGAATCACCGCTTGTCCCTTACGTGACTAGATCCGATATGTGAGGTAGAACCGATCCCAAAGTCCGACAAGTCTCAAAAGGGACGGGCAACGTGAGTGTACAAAAGACCGACTATGCTGGACACATGCATGGACAGACACACAAGACTCTAGACACACCTACTGTTAGTCTGACCCATACACATGCAAGGGTGGACAAGGACACCCGAATGTGTGCCATGCATACACTAGATGCAACCGATGGTTGGCAGAATTGGGAAGGCATCCTAAAGTGATCCATTCCGGCATGGACGGCCTCTTAGATTTGGGAGGTTTGGGTGGGCCATCTTCTACATTATCCCGATATGTAGGTGTATCATGAACGGGCTTGGAGGGTGCAGATGGATCGGCCCGTGGAGAAGGGGTATGATGGTGGACTCCCTCGAAAAGGTGGAGTAAAGGTGGTGGGCCAACGGGTCCACAAGAGAATGGGTCGAAGGGATCAAAGAAAGTATGACCCCTCGAATTAGGCTCCCACAAGTCACGGTCCCACATTTGGAAATCTTGAAGGTGTAGGTGGTCACCTTCATGCATGTGGGTATAGGGGACGGTGATCTCATATAGGAGGTATGGTTCCTCCTTCGGGCAAAAGCATATGAAGGTTGGCTCGGCCGAAAAGGGAAGGAATAGGAGAATCTACGTGGTGACACAACCCACGGTGCACACGGAGGTAATGGACCCGAAGGCCGGATGGGTGAAGCTACGACTAGTGGGTTCGTCGAAGTCTCGGGCCAATAAGTGCGTCAACTTCCATTGCAAGTCTAATCCCATAACAATGTCATCCAATGTGTCAATATGGTGATTAGACCTGAATGTGGTATGAAATGAGTTGACCTGTACTAATGGTAGGGTGGGGTCCATGAATGGGAAGGGAGGTAGGACCAAGCCATTCTTGAGCCAGCTAAGGAGTGGCTCGGCAATGAAAAGCTTTCCCGTTAGAAACATGGGTGGCTCGGGCTGAGATAGCTCCACATAAAGATTGTAAGATAAGGGTGGTGGCAACGGAGCTCTCATGGGTGGGGAAGGAACATCCTCTCGGAGGAGAAGAGGTCCTTGGGACCCCGGAGGTGGGGCCGGGTTGGGGTTACCAGCTATGACATCCCTAGGCTCGGGTATGGCTACGTCTGGTCTCAGAGGTGGGCAAGGGGAGACCAATGACTCAAAATACGCACACCTCCTATCCACCCGATCCAAAATCATTGCAGAAGTTCGGCAACGGTGTAGGTTGGAGTAGGGGTATCACAGTGGACTCGCCCGTAATCAACCGGCCTAGGCTTGGGTACATGAGGGGCTTCTTGCCTCCGGGTATGACCCACTTGGTTGGAAGTGAGTTGGTGGGGTCGACTGGAGGTGTGACCCACGTGATTGGAGGTAAATGGGTGGGACGAGTTGGAAGGGACCGGATGGGGAAGGTAGACCCTCCAATGCTCTCTCTTCATGTCCAACCATGATTCGATGGGCCATTGCCTCCTAACCTCTCTCAAGCCTTCGATGTCTCTCCACTTTTCGGCCGCCTCGTGGAGGAGCCTCTCCTTGGCAAAATAGAATTGCCCGGCTTCGGACATGGTATAACAATCAAAGTATGTGTCCATGGTGGCCTCCCACTTGAGGTAGTCACCCGGGTCATTGGAGCCATAACAATCCGAGGCTTCGGGCCTACAGAAGTGGAGAGGGTGGTTGCCAAGTCCATGGGTGTGCCAACGGTCATATCGCCTGGGCGATCGAGATTCCATTGGAAATGGGGAACAACAAGATGGACATGCTGACACTTGGACAAGACAGTAGACATGACTATGCAAGGTTGGAATGCACTAACCAATGCACACTAAGGACCCTAGACTTAAACCAAGATCCGGTACGTTGGCGGAGTTTCGGGATCCAAAGATCCTCTCGCGCAAGTGTGTGGTCTTCCCGATAGGCGTGGCCTAACGTTCGGACAACACCTTTTAATATACCGAATAAGATATGCGATGCAACCTTGGACCGACTTAAACTTAATCTTGACTTAAATGACACTTTTTTTTTGTATTTTTGTTAAGCAATGATGAATGACTACCCTAGACTCAACTGGCGCTCTGATACCAAATTGATGCGGGATGGACGCGCGACCTGGGATTCTAGCTCGTGATCGCCTCTAAGCGAGGGAAGACATGGGACCGTGCGCGGTTGAGAAGCCAACAGTGAGTCTCGGGTATCGGATTTCCACGTGTACTCGGATCGAGCCACAGGACGGGTCACTCTCGCTCTCTCGCAGCGGTGATAAAAAATAGATATCGAGCTAGTTACCTATCACATGCAGCGGCATATACGAATAAATATGAGTAAAGCAAATGCCGAGTAGAAGAGCGAACACAATACCTCCACGCTCCGGGCGTGGGGAAGACTTCCCGGCCAAGTACGGTAACTCCCGGTAACAACGGTTAAAATTTAATTACAACAGTGAATTTTATTGCCCACTCCACGCAGGGAGGTAAAGGGCTACAAGTGGGCCCGGGAGGACCGAACCTGGGTTGACGGGCATCAAGTTGGACGGGCATTTGGGGCGAGCTAGGCCAGCTGGTCCGACTCGGTGCTGCACCGACTCGGTGCTGCACTGACTCGGTTCTGACTCATTGGACAGCAAGGCGCGATTTCCAAAGGAACGTCACCTTCCTGAGATCTTTGGAAGGCGCCGCTTGGCTGGAACGTTGGCAGGACATCCTTGGTCGACTCCTAGGAGTGGCGGCTCCTGAAGTTGATTTTTGATATTTATTTGTGAATTTTTCCCAGACTGCAATTTCGGACCTTCACAGGGAACAGATTTGCATGCCTCGGCGGCAAGAATTAATTCTCATAGATCCAGAATCAGATCGAGGCAAGACTAGTGGTGTTGGAAAGAGGACTCCCAGATATAGAACATATAATTTTTGTAGGTCGATCCAACGAAGGGATGAGAAACGGGAGGCTCTGCAACACTGTGTTTTTTCTGTGGATCTAATTACTGACACTCAGGATAGAAAGGGATCTACCTGAAACTGACCTTTGACCGAGAAGTGAATGATTTTTCCAGGGGCTGAAAATATTATGGGAGGTAGGGGGAAATGTGAGAAACACTGAGGAAATTTTTGTGGATTTTCTGAAAAGTTATAAGGGGGTGGGAAAAATACGAATAGGTGACACTCTCCCATGGATCTGTAGAAAGGCAGATTACAGGGGAAGAACAAGAAATATGGTAAAAATAATAAACGACGTCCAAATGACATGAAATTTGAACTGGAGGTTAAGGGAGATAGGAAAAATGAACCCTTAGAGTTTGGGCTCGATCTGACAACAAGAGAAATAAATAGAATTTTGGGATTGAGGTTCTGTCCTGATTTGGACAGAGCTCCGACGTTACGGCGGTGGCGGTGCGATGGCGGCTCGATGGCGGTGGCGGCGGCGGCGCTGAGTTTCACACTCAGGAAGGGGGAGCGGAAGGAGACTTCACACCTCAGAAATTCGTAGCTTTCACAGCAGCTACGGGTTGGGAGAGAGAGAGGGGTGCCCTTGGGCTCTTGGAGGCAAATTCTGATTTTCTTCTCATCAATTCTAGTAAAATGGGAATTACATGGTATTTGTATGAAATACAAAATGACCTAAACTAACCTCAGATCTAGGTTAGGGGAGGGGCACTTAGGGGATAGAACATATTTAATTCCTCATGTGATTTGGAACAAAATAAAAAAAATATTAAGAGGGGGGGGGCCTTTGAAAAATGGGGATGGCATCTTGGACATTTTAAGCCCATTGTCCCCTTTGAATGGTCAAGCTTCTAGAAGCCCACCTTGGACCTTTGACTGGCCTCACATGGGCCCTAAGGCTTAGGTGGACCAATAGAGAAGGATATGGGGGCCCCTTGCTGGTCCTACTGGACTTTTACATAAAAACCCAAAGATCCTTAAGGAATGACAAATTGGCTTATAAAGCCTTACAATTGCATACATATTTTCCCAAGGATATAAATGCAAATAAAAGGACTCAAATGCAAAATAAAAAGCTAGTGGTCTTGCTCTGATGTCCCCATCAAAATGTCAGTGCCAACACAGCACGCACAAGACCACACGAGGAAAACAAAATGATAAGAATCGCGAAACCTAATGCCAGCTGAAGACTGTACTGGACTTTCAGGACTCTGGATACTGTATATCTCGAATTCCCATGTACTTCACACAACAATGCTCTGATACCAACTGTGGCGACCCAGATCTCGGATACCGGATATAACCGATAGGACTGCCGAGTAGACCTGATATCGCTTGGAACCCGTGAAGCCTCCCAAGAGCTGTAAAGCTCTGAAGGGAAAAAGGATTGTCATGTAGTACATTGAAGCCATAGAGATATAACATCAAGCAATTAAATTTCATTAGATCAGTTTGCTAAAGTAGCGAAAATAAAATTACTTTTTAATTAATAGTTACAAGTGTAACAATTATACCAGAGTCCAGTCTAAAGGAAAGACAAGTAGTACAGTCAACAGAAAAGAGGGACGTACACTGATGTCGGGAGAAGCCCGACGCAGGTACCGCTGGCAGCTACGGACACGCCACACCAGGAACCGCGGAAGTAGAAGATGCCACCCACCTGAAAAGCAAGGGTGAGCCTCGTGTGACTGGCCCAGTAGGGGTCACGCGGATCCCCACAGAAAAATAATGCAGTAACACGCTAAAACAGTAGGTAAACAGCAGGAGTAGTAAAGCAGGAAAACTAAACTATAAAGCTGTAAAAGAAAACTGGAACGGAAGGAGTAGAGCGGCTAAAAGAAAAGGGAAAAGAAGCCGTACCTGAATGAAAACACGGCTGTGGAACTAACCTCGGCCTCCTAAACTACTCCAGATAGCAATAGGATGGCGAACTCTGATCTAACAAAGTCAGGAGTTGCCGATCTGTCGGACCTACAAAGACAAGCAAAAAGAGCCTAGAAAAGACCTAGACAGACGCAGACGCCCAAAGCATACATGACTCGATTAACGTGAACGCTCTTCTAGACACGACCACACACACACACGACCGGAACATCGTGCACCCTACACAACACTGACCTCGGGCAAGACCGTGAGAGGGCTAACCCGTAAAGGTCACGACGTACGAGAAACGCGAGAGTCACGTGTCACGTGACGGAAGCACCTCCTCACTAGAACAACAGCCAACTGCGTCCACTGACGTCTTATGCTGCGCCTACAAGTGTCTCATCTACACTACTGCCTGAAACACGACAGAGACTACGACACTATCTGAACAGAATAGGAACTACAGTAACAAGTGACTAGAAAGGGTAACGCTCGTTGGTGTCAGTCCAAGCCCCTGACCACGTGTGCACACAAAAGCTCAATGCCTTGAGCCAGGCCTCTAGCTAGTTTTCTCCCTTAGCAGGACGCTACTACCAGGCAAGGGAGCCCATGGAAACTAGCTTACAAGCCGTACCTTGGGAACTGCCGTACCACCACTCCCAGGTGGGCCAACACTGGAACGTGTCGACAGGCTACGACTAGTGGATTCTCACTACACATAGAACTCTAAAATAAAAGTGATGTAGTACAGACAGGAGAGGAAGCACTATCGCACGTACTACGAAGCACCATGGTAGCACAACGACTGCCAACAGACTCAGGATAGGGCAACTAGACCTACCAACATAATGATCTTTAAGTCAAAAGGCTCAGGTCAAGATCATCGTCCAAAGCGAAACATGCCGCCAATCGGTCTATTCCTAAGCCAGAGGAAACGACACAATCAAAGGAAATGACTCACAAAGACCTGAGGGAACACCGAGAACCCTCAGCACATCTGGACACACTAACTGAGGTAAGATGACACCTCAAGGCATCCAGAACCATGTCTCGAACTGGATAGAACCGTCGAGACACACACAAGGTTACCTGTCAACCACTGGGCCACCCTTGGTTGACCGGAACCAGACAATGACGATTTAACAGTAGGAAAGAGAATCCTACCTCAAGCAAGAAAACTCCTCGCTACCTTTAAATGTAGTCTTAGCCCTCATAGGATGTCAAGAGACATCCACAGAACAGTGGGCAGGCCACAAGGTCAAGCCAAGACATATCAGAAATCAAAACACCGGTAAACCAACCTCTGGGAGACAAGCGATCTATCCCTCGGCCGCTTAATGGCATAAGTAGTCAAGGAAGAAGTCACCGCACTCACGGAGGTACTAAGGACTTTGGCGGTCAAGGGTTGGGCCACCAGGGCACTGTGGCAGTCAATGAATAAGCCGCTAGACAAAGTTGACCCCGAACCGGCTTACCCCGTCAAACCACCGTAGCGGTCTAATATAGACGCGCTACATGGACCTGGCAGTCAAAGAATTAACCGCCACACTAACCACACTACAACTTTAACCTAAGTCAAACGGACTGTAGCGGCCTAATAGAGGTGCGCTACACGACTCTAACGCATGAGGGTTGGGCCGCTAGAGCCAACCGACATAGACCTCTGACCCGGTCAAACAACATGTGGCAGCCTAAGGAAGGCGCGCCCCAACACTCTAGCGGTCAGAGCTAGAACCGCCAGAACGAACCGACAGACATTAATATTAGAGAAACAGCGAAGCTGTGGCGCACCAATATAAGGGCGCCAGAGGCAAGAGGCGGTCCAAGGGTGGGTCGCCACCCTTATCGAACCTCGAACTCACTGACACACACTGAAGGATGTGGCGGTCTATCGTGGGCCCGCCAGAGACCTGTAGCGGTCTCTGGAACGGCCGCCAAAGCGATACGTCAGGAAAACTAGGGAAAAGGCCGCATCATCCCGTTCCACCCCCCATTCACGCCGAAACGCAGGGGAATCAGTACAGGATGACAAGAAAAGCCTTCCACAAGTCGGAAGGACCACATGCAAAGGACGAATCGAGAGATCGGGGCGATTTCGACGAATCGACCCTAATCGGGTCACTGGGGTTCCCGGACTCCTATCGGCCCCGAATGATGACCAATCATGACAAAACTAGCGGGAATGGGATCTAGACATCCCAGTGGTTTGTTTGATACTAATTTTCCTAAGAATAGTCCCCGTTTCCCGGCAAACCCTACAAATTCCAAAAACAACAGTTTTACCTAAACGAGCCTAAACTCGCCCGTTCTAGCACCGAACAACACGAAATTGTAGAGAAAACGCAGAGGAGAAGTAGGTGATCCATCTCCCTACCTCCACCGAAGAGTTCATACGCCGAAGCGACTAAACCACGCCGAAAACCATGTCGCGAGCTCGACCGTCGGCTTTGAATCCACCGTTCGGGATCGCGCCAAAACCGATCCAATCCTCGCCCCTTCGCGCATCCGACCATCCCCACGACATCTCCTCTACCTGCCCGAGCCTCCTCCATCTGTAGCCGGAGCCAGAAGGGTGAGAGAAAATGGGAGAGAGAGGTCGTTGCGGTGAAATGAGAGGGGAGGAGAGAGGAAGGAAAGAAAAAGGAAAAGAAATTAAGAAATTTTCTTAATTTTTGAAAATTTGATAATTAGCTCGAAAATGGACTAATTCAAAAAAATATGTAAAAATAGTCGAAACGATCCTCGAGAAGAGTACATCGTAACTGTAGCATCCACGAGTCGATGAACTGAGAAATAAACTCACCGCAGAGTTCTGTAACTAGTACAAGAGAAAAACCCACACGGATCGTAAAACTCAACTCAGTACCCACAAAAGCGATATGAAACTCTCCGAAAAGGATCAGAAAGACCTAATAAGAATCTAGTAAGAATCCAAGGTATTATAGTAGGACCTTGATTGGGCGTGGGTGGACGATCCGGCGCGTGCAAGATGATCCGGCGCACGGAGGATGATCCTAGAGTGCCCAGGCTCGAAAGGAGAAGCTTAGGAAGATTTGGGATGTGGATCTCATCCCCAGATCGTCGGTTTAACATTTTGAAGGTAGGCACCTATCCTCAAATCTTAGGGGTCAACGAAGCACTAGAACGATTTTGAATTAGTTTCTATATGTTAAAGTGGGACTAAGGGTATGGAGGATCAACTACTATGCTTATTTTCTAGTTTTTTCATCAAATTACATGCTTTCGTGAGGTTTCTTTGAGTTTTTATCAAAAATTAGGGCCTCTGCACTGAGTGCGTCGATGCAACACTTGGCTGCATCGATGCAATTTGTTCAGAATGCTGACTGCGTCAAGGCAGCCAAAGAGCTGCATCGACACAACCTCTTTGGAAGGGTGACTGCGTCGAGGTAGCCAAGAGTTGCATCGATGCAACCTCCTTTGTAAGGGTGATCTGCGTCGAGGCAAGGAAGAGCTGCATCGACGCAGCCTCCCTTGGATGATGACTGCATCGAGGCAGCCACTAGCTGGGTCGATGTAGCTGTGGCTCTGTCCCAGTTTCCAGAAATTGAGAATAAGAGAGTTTAGAGAGGCCATTCTTATTCAGAAAAATATGAAAAATTGGAAAATGATAGACGACTAAGTTAGTAACTCACTGTAAAAATTCCGTGCTCACAGATATGTAACACCGCGGAAGTAAAAGAACCCAGAGGACGACGATACGTAACGCCCTGGTCAAAATCCTATAGATTTGGTTGGTTCGTTCTGTGGGATGGCGATACGTAACGCCACAGAACCCGGGGGACGGCGATACGTAACGCCCCATGAGGAAGGAGTCTAGGTAGAAGTTCGCTCTTGGATCTATGCAGTACTCTTTCGTTAGTTGTGTGTGTGGGCATCCTGTGTTTGCAGTAGCTGTTTGTTTCCATGAATAACGTAAGATGTGTAACTCATGAAAATATAGAAATGTGTAAATTAATCATTCCTTGTGGATTTAGTGCATGCATGAGTATTGTACCTATTAGATAGGGATTTCAATGCATAGTTTCTTCTGTTGCGTCGACGCACCGGGCTGGCTGCGTCGACGCAGCAGTTCATTATCCAAGGTTCGATCGACCGACCTGAAAATTTTGGTCGACCGAATCTCCCAGCATTGGCCTGTCTGGAATTTGTTACAGTTCAGTCCACCGATGGCCTAGTTAAGTCGAACGACTTCTGTCAGGTAGCAGATTCAGCTTCGAAATCCATCAAACTTGATCCGTTGAGTTCCGTCTTTTACCCATTTATTCATGAGTTCTTGATAGACCTATTGGGTCCCTTGGAAGCTTTTCGAAAGGTTTTGATAAGCCTTTTGCACTCTTTGGTTGTTAACTTTTTGAATCAATTATTTTTAAGCAAGTTTGAATGAAAGGATTATGATAATATTAATGTTGGACCCCTTGGTGTGTTTGATGATTTAGTTTTAATGTTGACAAAACTTGTGTGCATGCTTGTGTGCATGTAGTATGCAAAATACCAAATTGATGAATAAATGGTTAATCAAGGATCTCATGCAACATATGACAACTATGCTTTGCAGGACTGAAATTCATGGTGAATACCCTCTTGAAACCAAAGGTTTGAAGAAACATGTATCGTGTCATCAACAAGACCAAACAGGTTGAAATTCCCACACAATGAACATCAAAGATGGAATGGTAAGATCTATGATTGCAAAATTGTCATTGGGGTTGTAAAGGTAACAAATGGTCAATCTTGTGCATTTCTGGAATGCTTTGGATGGAACTTGCATATTGAGCAATTATGTGTTGTAAAGATTGGTTGAAAATAGTTCTTTTGGGTTTCACACCTTGCTCATATTCATGCCAATAGGTCATTCATGCAAGGTGTGTCTCATTGATCTTCAAAGAGCATTCTTGCATATTCTTTTAGATTTTTAAAAGATGAAATCAGTTCATGGCTTGTAATGCAAACATTGGTTGAAACTTAGCATCACATTAAGCATTCATGTCAATTAAAAAATAAGGATGCTTGTTGCTTGGCTTGATTGAGATTTTCATGTTCTGAATTGGTTTCATAGTGTTCATTTAGTTATTTTTACATTGGGGTAACATGCAAACACTTCACGCATATCAATCCCTTACATTAGCCCCTCAAAACCATCAAAAATCTACATTTTACTGAATGTCGGTCGACCGGCCCTAGGCCACCGGTCGACCGGATCTGTCGAAATTGTTCTACTCTACCTTGTGCAAAACCAGAACCGGTCGACCGCCCGTACTAGACCGGTCGACCGGCTAAATTCAAACCGAACCAAGTTCTATCCGGTCGACCGGCCCAGTGTAACCGGTTGACCGATTTTTCTCTACTACGCCCGAAATAGAACTTATGTTGGCCCGGTCGACCACCCCAATGAATCCGGTCGACCAGAAATTATCTGCTACGAATTCGGGCTGCACGAAATGCATCCGAAAACCCACTAAACCTAATCCATTTGGTGCCAAACTTGACCCCAATACCCCTAGGGCATACATACACATATAAGACTATATTTGGAGGGGTTTAAACATGAGATTTTTGGTCTTTTCATGCATCTCTTGTGGCCATATATATGAGTTACGAATTTGGGAGATTTTTAGGACTTTCTAATGTTCTCTATTTGTCTTGTAGGAGAAGAAAAGGAGAAGGAGAGAAGTTGAGCAAAGATCCAAGGTTTTCATCTACTTTGGATGGTTTCTGGAGTACGTGATTGAAAAAGAAAAGAAGCGGAACGCGAGGACGTTCACATCGTCAACATCCAGCTTCCTTCCAACCCGAGGCCTAGAGAAGAATTTCTACAGCCCTTTCTTTCCATGGAGTTTTCTTTCTAGATCTTGTTTGTGTCTAGTGGAGTTACTAGCTTCAGGTTTGCATGCTTGTATTGAACATATCTTTATTTTTGTAACTTCAACTCTGTGAGTCTATTGACCGTCTGCGAACGGTTGTGGTGTTCTTGTGCCGCGGGTGTTGCGACAAGTGTGTGTGTTTGTTGATCCGTGGTAGGATCGTGTAGGAGACTATGCCTCCATGTCTTTTGGAGCAAAAGCTCTGTGCGCTTCATTTGAAGCGAGTGGATCCTTGCCGGTTCGGTGAGGGGTGGACGTAGGGAGCCCGTCGTTGTCCCGAACCACCTAAAAATCCTGTCTCGCATCTGTATGCTTGTGGTTTGATTGTTATCATTTTATCTTGATCCTGTGAGAACGGTAAACGTGAGAGAATTAATTTTCTTATTGCTTATACTTCATGCAATTATTCTCTGCTTTGGCATCTATTTTAAATAGATGTGTTGAAAATTTAAAAGTTACCATTGCGTTTGGCGGGGACAATTCAACCCCCCTTCTTGTCCATACGAGGACCTAGGGACAACAATCTGGTATCAGAGTGAGGTCTCTGATTTTAGGACAACCTCACAGTTGTAGAGAAAAGATCTCTTGATATAGCCAACAAGGGAATGATCCCCGAGGGACATTCGATTCATAGACCTCCCTTCTTTGATGGGACTAACTATCCCTATTGGAAAAATCGTATGATTGTGTTCATGCGAGCACAGGACTAAGATACCTGGACGGTTATCAACAAAGGTCCCTATGTTTTACGTCCAAATGAGGATGGATGGGATGATGAGCATATTAAGAAATCATGTGCAAACTTTAGAGCTATGAATATCATTCAATGCGCTATACATCCTAATGAGTACTCACGTATTTCTATGTGTTATTCTGCGCAGGAAATGTGGAACAAACTGAAGACCATCTATAAAGGTACTTCAGAAGTACGGGAGACTAAAGCAAATCTGTTGGTTCGAGAATATGAGCTCTTTACAATGAAGCCTAAGGAGAACATCACGCAAATGTACGCAAGGCTGAGCGAGATAACCAACAATTTGAAGGCTTTGGGAAAGGAGTACTCAAATTAAGATTTGGTGAGAAAGGTGTTGCGATCTCCCACACCTCCATGGCACACAAAGGCGACCATCATCGAAGATTCAAAAGATCTCACCACACTCATGGTGGATCAACTCATTGGATCATTGGACATATGAAATCAACATTATGAAGCCGGCTGAGGAAGAAAGCAAAAAGAAGAAGACGATTACTTTGAAAGCATATCCAGCATCGTCAGACGACAGTGATGGAAAATCAAGCATTGACAGTGAGGAAGAGGAATTGATGGCTCTTATCATAAGGAGAGCCAGGAAATTTTTTAGAAAGGCAAGACGGGAAGGAAATTTCCCAAGGAGATTCTTAAGAAAAAATACCTTCAAGAAAGGAGAGCCGAGCAAGAAAGAGGAGATTATCTACTATGAGTGTAAGAAGCCCGGCCACATGAGGGGTCAATGCCCCGACCTCTAGAAGAAGATGAAGAAGGACAAGGCCAAGAAAGGAAAGGCCATGAAACCCACCTGGAGCGATGAAGACTCGGATAGCTCAACATCTGAAGGGAACATGGACGGAATAGACGTGTTAGTCCAGAACCTTTGCTTGATGGCGGATGAGGAACACTCCGAGTTACATTTTGATTCCAAAAATCTTACTCCTGATTAATGGCAAGTTGCATATGCTGATTTGTACCAAAAGTACAAGAAGTCAAAAACTGTACTCAAGAACTTGAAAATGAAATTTCATGATTTGATTAGCTCAACAAATCCATGTGCTAGGTGCAATTTCTATGAAATGCAAATTGAAAAGTTGAAAGAAGATAAAGAAGATTTTCAATCCAAAATGACACTGTATGAAGATGAATTGGCATGTTTGGAAACTGAAAAATAGAATGCCTACGAAAAAGTGGACAATTTAAAAAATGAAAATGAGAATTTTGTTAAGGAGTTGAATCAACTCAATTTGAGATTGAGTGAATGTGAAAAATCCAAGAAAGAATTACAAACCAACTTCAACACCATGCATGCTGAATTGATAAAATTGAAAGACGTTGTTCAAAAAGAATTGAAAGGAAAAGAGAAAATTGTTGAACATGATAAGACTAGCAATGGAAATGCTAGGAATGAGAGAATTGATGTGGGAAGCTCACCCACAAAGAAAAATTGTTTTGTAAAAAACAAAATTCAAAAATCCTTTGATTCATATGGCTTTAATCATGTTGACTCATGCATGAACTCATTTGTTGATAGATCTTACATGCATAGGAGTCGGTTTAGAAAGCCAAATGTCACATGCTTCTATTGTGGAATGTTTGGCCACTCAATGTATGTTTGTGATTTGATGAGGGCCGATGTTGCATATTTTGAAAAGAAAAACAGAATGCATCTCTCATGGTAGGACTAACACTTCGGGACCCAAGCTTGCTTGGGTACCTAAATCAACTTGAGAGTTGTTTTGACTATGCAGGTCTGTTTAAGGGCCAAGTGGAACAAATGGTATCTGGACAGTGGATGCTCCAGACACATGACATGCAATAAGGAACTCTTTTCAAACCTGAACGAAAAGGAAGGCGGATTGGTCACCTTTGGTGGAAACGACAAAGGTAAAATTATGGGAATTGGACGAATAGGTAAGGATTCAAACCAATCCATTGAAGATGTCTTACTTGTAAATGGTTTGAATCACAGTTTGCTTAGCATCAGTCAACTTTATGAAAAGGGTCACAAGATTGTTTTTGAAAACAGACACTGTTCCATTGTGGATAAAATTTCACATGAAATAAAGTTCATTGGTGTTAGAGATGGAAACATCTACTCTGTTGATCTTGAAAATTCTCAAAATAAAAATCTTTGATTAGTTGCTAATAAGTCGGATGATGCATGGCTGTGGCATCGACGACTTGGTCATGCGAGTTTTAGTGTTATTTCAAAACTGTTTAGAAAAGATTTGGTAAGAGGCTTACCAAAATTGAATTTTGATGCAAATAAAATTTGTGATGCATGTGCTATGGGAAAACAGACCAGAGTGTCATTTAAATCCAAAAATATTGTCACCACCACTAGACCCCTTGAACTCCTTCACCTAGACTTATTTGGTCCCACTAGGACACATAGTCTTGGAGGGAAACTTTATGGGTTTGTTATTGTAGATGATTATTCAAGATTCACTTGGGTATTATTTTTAACCCATAAGAATGATGCTTTGCAGGAGTTTGAAGATCTTTGTAGGAACTTACAAACTGATAAGGGGTATCAAATTAAAGCAATTAGAAGTGATCATGGAAGAGAGTTTGATAACTATGACTTTGATGATTTTTGTAGGAAACATGGGTTTACACATAACTTTTCAGCACCTCGAACCCCACAACAAAACGGAGTCGTGTAAAGAAAGAATAGGATGCTCGAGGAGATGGCAAGGACAATGCTTGCAGAAAATGGCTTACCAAGGTATTTCTGGGCTGGGCGGTGAACACAGCCTGCTACATCATCAATCGAGCCATGGTAAGACCTATACTCAAGAAAACTCCATATGAGCTGTATAAAGGTAAGAAGCCGAATATTTCATATCTTAAACCTTTTTGTTCTCCATGTTTCATCTTGAATAATTCTAAAGACTATTTGGAAAAATTTACCGCAAAGAGTGATAGAGGTATATTTCTTAGTTATTCTTCATCATCTAGAGCATATCGAGTATATAACCTACGTACTCTTATGGTAGAAAAAAGCCTCATGTGATTATTGATGAATACACATTAAGAATGTCTGACAAAGATAATCATTTTCTTGATGAAGGGCATGAAGATGGAGAAGAAAAGAAAGACAAGAAAAATCAAGATGCGGATCAAGCTGAGTCAAGCAACAAGAATGATGAAGCTACAACCCAAAATGAGGATAGCAACAAGAATGATGAAGCTCCAACCGAAAATGAGGAGCTCCCCAAGCAATGGACATTCCACAAGGACCATCCACAAGACAATGTCATAGGAGACGTGGAACAAGGCATAAGAACAAGGGCTTCAATGATGGAAGTTGAAGAAATTGATAATCTTGCATTTCTTTCTGATATTGAGCCCAAATCCGTAAATGAAGTATTAAATGATAATTTTTGGATCTTGACTATGCAGAAGGAATTACACCAATTCGAAAGGAATGAGGTGTGGTTTCTTGTGCCTAGACCTAAGAACCACTCGGGGATAGGAACTAAGTGGGTTTTTCGAAACAAACTTAGTGATCAAGGGGTGGTGATTAGGAATAAAGCCCGGCTTGTAGCCCAAGGTTATAGTCAAGAATTAGGAATTGATTTTGATGAATCATTTACACCCGTGGCTAGGCTTGAGGCTGTTAGAATATTACTTGCATTTGCATGCTCTAGGAACATAAAACCTTTTCAAATGGACGTTAAAAGTGCCTTTTTGAATGGTGTAGTGAAGGAGGACGTCTATGTTGAGCAGCCACCGGGTTTTAAAGATGAGAAGCATCTGGATCATGTATTCAAACTTGACAAAGTACTTTATGGTCTGAAACAAGCCCCCCGTGGGTGGTATGAAGCGCTAAGTACTTTTCTTTCAGAAAATGGCTTCAAGAGTGGTAATATCGATCAAACTCTTTTCATTAAAAGCAACAATAAACACATGCTTATTGTTCAGGTATACGTTGATGACATTATTTTTGGAGCCACTTTTGATTCATTGAATGATGACTTTGTAAAATTGATGCAGGGAGAGTTTGAGATGAGTTTGATGGGGGAGTTGACATATTTTTTGGGTTTGCAGGTGAAGCAACAAAAAGATGGCATCTTCATCAACCAAAAGAAATACACAAAGGAGCTCATCAAGAAATTCAAATTCGACAATGCAAAGCCACAAAAGACGCCGATGTCTACAACAGTGAAATTGAAGAAAGATGAAGAAGATAAGTCTGTCGATCAGAAACTTTTTAGAGGAATGCTTGGTTCCTTATTGTACTTGACTGCTAGTAGGCCAGATATCATGTTTAGTGTTTGCATGTGTGCAAGATTTCAATCTGATCCTAAAAAGTCACACATGTTAGCAATCAAAAGGATTTTCAGATACTTGCTAGGCACCACAGATCTTGGTCTTTGGTTTCCACGTAGCTGCACTTTTGATTTGGTAGCTTACACGGATTCCGATTATGCTGGGTGTTTAGTAGATCGTAAGAGCACAAGTGGGTACTGGCAATTTCTTGGAGGTTACATGGTCTCATGGGCCTCTAGGAAACAAAATACTGTGGCATTGTCAACTGCAGAAGCCGAGTACATGGCGGCAGGAAGTTGTGCAGCCCAAGTGCTTTGGATCCAACAACAGTTAGTTGACTTTGGCATTTCTTTGAATAACACACCCATTCTTTTTGATAACACTTCTGCGATTAATCTTTCCAAAAATCCTATTTTGCACTCTCGCACAAAGCACATAGAGATTAGACATCACTTCTTGCGAGATCATGTGAGTAAAGGTCATTTAGAACTTGTACATGTAACTACGGAAAATCAACTTGCAGATATTTTCACAAAACCCTTAACTCCTGAAAAATTCACTCAAATAAGAAGAGAACTTGGAATTTGCTGTTTGAATGAGTAACTGTGTTTGAATGACATGATTCTCCGGTATCTCAAATGGCGATTGTGGAAAGTTGGGTTATGTCCAACTAGAAACTTTCCCCATGCGTGATGTTGGTCTTCAGACCTATGTTCTCCGCCACGTACCGAAAATCATCTTGCATGACTTTACTTTCATTTTCTTGCTTGACTGCATGCATATATATATATTTCTAGAAAATCATTTCTTAAAAATCTTCTAAGACCTCACTTCCTTGTTAAATAATTTGCTTTGACTTTGATCATTTGTGAATCATGACATATACAAAGGTGGAGGAACTATTTCCAATTGTGCATACATTTAGGGGGAGTCATAGCTATGTTTTTGACAAATTCATGTTCTACATACATAGCAATTACCCACACACCTTGCACAAGATGATGCATATGACTTTTATTAATAAGGATTTTAGAACTTCTTTTCAACACTTTAAGGGCAATTAAATTTCTACATGGAAATGAAGAGTAATCGTGAGGAAAAGGCTGCCAACCCCATTCAATAAGTGGAATGTGGAACCGAGTAGCCGGGAATCCCCACTGAAATAAATGAGGAAACTCGCGTCGAAAGTGAAACTAAAATCCACAAGAATTAAAATTGTGATGAATCCTAGTAGCCAGGAAACCCCATTGAGACACATGAGGTGACTCGCGCCGAACAGTAAAGTCCAATTAAAAACAAAAAAAATAAGGGGGTTGTGCGAAGCTACCAAAAGTCAAGGATCTAAATGGAATTGTAGAAACGAAATAACCCTCTAGTGTTTTCTAGAAATTCTACCAACATCCATATATGTTTGAAGTTCATTGCTCATTTTCACATATTTCACTCAGGTATTATTGTGATGTTTGTATAGCTTGAATTTGTTCTTTTTATGGCTTATGTAGCACTTCAAACATATATATGCACTACCTCTTTTGATTATGATTCATTTCTCACATTCTGATTCAAATCAAATGCTCAATTGCTATCCACCTATCCCACTTAGGGGGAGCTATACATATTTATATGCATGCTTGTCGGTCTTGTTTGTCTTTCATGCTTGCATGCTTGCTTTTTGGTGCTGACAAAAAGGGGGAGAACATGTGTGCATAACGTTGTCATTGGCATTCTTAAGATCATCTCCTAGTGGCATTTTCAATCACTATTCTGAACCATGCACAAACATACGTTCTAGTTTGTTTATCAAATGTCGGGCACACAATGCATGTTTTGTCATCATCAAAAAGGGGGAGAGTGTTGGACCCCTTGGTGTGTTTGATGATTTAGTTTTAATGTTGATAAAACTTGTGCGCATGCTTGTGTGCATGTTGTATGCAAAATACCAAATTGATGAATGAATGGTTAATCAAGGATATCATGCAACATATGACAACTTTGCTTTGCGGGACTAAAATTCATGGTGAATACCCTCTTAAAACCAAAGGTTCGAAGAAACATGTATCGTGTCATCAACAAGACCAAACAGGTTGAAATTCCCACACAATGAACATCAAAGATGGAATGGTAAGATCTATGATTGCAAAACTATCATTGGGGTTGTAAAGGTAACAAATGGTCAATCTTGTGCATTTCTGGAACGCTTTGGATGGAACTTGCATATTGAGCAATTATGTGTTGTAAAGATTGGTTGAAAATAGTTCTTTTGGGTTTCACACCTTGCTCATATTCATGCCAATAGGTCATTCATGCTAGGTGTGTCTCATTGATCTTAAAATAGCATTCTTGCATATTCTTTTAGAGTTTTAAAAGATGAAATCAGTTCATGGTTTGTAATGCAAACATTGGTTGAAACTTAGAATCACATTGAGCATTCATGTCAATTAAAAATAAGGATGCTTGTTGCTTGGCTTGATTGAGATTTTCATGTTGTGAATTGGTTTCATAGTGTTCATTTAGTTGTTTTTACATTAGGGTAACATGTAAACACTTCACGCATATCAATCCCTTGCATTAGCCCCTCAAAACCCTCAAGAATCTACATTTTACTGAATGTCGGTCGACCGGCCCTAGGCCACCGGTCGACTGGATCTGTCGAAATTGTTCTGGTCTACCTTGTGCAGAACCAGAACCGGTCGACCGCCCCTACTGGACCGGTCGACCGGCTAAATTCAGACAGAACCAAGTTCTATCCGGTCGACCGGCCCAGTGTAACCGGTCGACCAATTTTTCTCTGCTACGCCCAAAACAGAACTTGTGTTGTGATGCGGGACGGACACGGGGACCGACTCTAAGTGATGCGGGCCTCGAACTCTAAATGCGGACGCGACCAGCAACATATAACAATGGAGACACTATGGCCCGACACTAAGAGTTCCTATGGGCTATACGTCGCTAACAGAAATGGAAGCTCACTCGTCGTCCCAAGCGAGGGGAAACGTGGATTTGCACGGTTGAGAAACCGGCAGAGTCAAGGGTGGTCGACTCACTTTCGTGCTCGGATCGAGCCACGGGACGGGTCACTCTCTTACTCACAGCGGTGACTTGAACTCATGGGCTAGACTCCTAATGCACTCACAGCAACATATGACCATATACTAAACTAGCAAATGAACGCCAAGGAGTTAAGACTGTTACCTCCACGCTCCCGGCGTGGGGAAGACAACCCCGGCCAAATCCGTACTCCCGGGTAAACAAGTTTTATTGCAATACAAAGTTTTGACCCACTCCACGCAGGGAGGTAACAGGTCACATGTGGGGCCCGGGAGTATTGGGAATTGGGTTGACGGGCATCATCTTGATGTCGCTCCGACGGTGCCGAAATCTGGGTTTTAGTGCTGTCCGGATGGCGCGATCTACTGTTCGTGGGGCCCACATGCTGCTTAGTCCTCCGGACCTGGCGGGGTGGGTCCCGCTATGATGGTGACACCTGGTGGCACGCTTCCTTGGATGGCGGTTGGATTGGAACACCGGTCGGAGGCCGGGCGGCTCTGATCTCCACTTGTCGGAAGTGCTGGCCACGGATCTGCAACCTCTGTTTTGCAACGTGCGACCCGACGAGATTTATTTCTGCGATCAGCACCGATGTCAGATCGGCACAAAACCAACGCCGTTGGAACGCTGACTCAAAATCCTTCGACCCTCTATCACTCCAGAAAATTTGTTATGACTGTGCTTCCGATGGGGAATTTTAGAACCATACTGATCTCTGTTTCATATCTGGCCGGACAGAAATGAACTTTCCTGAGAGTTGGCGTTGACCGCGATGTAGACCTCCGAATCAGAAGATGGGCTCTTCATGAAAGTTGTAGAGGGCAGAGAGTGAAAAACGGGGATAATTTTTATGAATGGTGTGGTGGAGGTTTGGATGGGGAAAGGTATTTTAGACTGCTGGGTGGTCGGATCTGGACAGTGGCAGGCAAAACTGAGCTGGGATCTGAAGTGAATTTTTAGAAAATATTAATGAGATTATAAATTCACAAGAAAATTTGTGGATGGTGGGGGTGGTGGACAGAACCTCCAATAAATTTGGGGATTCAAACAAAAATCAAGAAGGGGATCGAAAGGTGGAAACTCAGGGCTGCTATCACACAGGGCAGAGATCTGGCAGATCTGGTGGACTGGAAAGCACGAAAATGGAAAAATGGAAAACGATGGCTAGAATTTTTTTTTATTTTTCTGGGACGTGATGATGATCTATGGAACTCACCCTGAAAGTTTGGGTTCCAAAAGATCTCGTGGCTGGGAGAAGAAATTCCGGGAAGAAGGGGCTGTCCTGGATAGAACTCCGGCGACAATGGTGGCGGTGCGATGGCGGCACGATGGCGGTGGCGGCGGCGGCGACGATCTTCACACCTGATAGATGAGGCTTCACACCTATATTTCACAGCCTTCTCAATTGCATAAAGGGGAGAGAGGAGAGAGAGAGAGGGGCGCACCAAGCTATGCTCCAAGAAATTCTGACAAATTTTATGCATTAATTCTTGAAAATAGGAAATACAACCCTTTTATATGAAACCCATGGATCTTAGTTTACGTAGAGGAGATGCCAAATGCTATTTCCCCCATGTGGTCAAGCCTAAATAAAAAAGTTTAGCCTAATGAGGCCAAAAGAGGGGGGCACCCCCGTTATTTTAAGGGGAGAAAGTGGGCTTTTCTCCCACTTTGTCTCCCTTGGTCAACAAGAGAGGCTTGGTCCAAGTTGGGCGATAGACAAGCCAATTGGGCCTTCCAATCTAGGAAGCCCATGAGAAAGAGAGAAGCCCAATTGGGCCTTAAGTGACTTAAAGACCCATTATGAAGCCTAATGGTCCAATATGGCCACACCCCTTAATGGACTCTAAAGGGCCTAATCCAAATGGCTTATTAAGAGCCTTACAAAGAGCCCAAAATGAAAACCCAAGTAAAAACACACATTACAAGCCCAAATACAATGTAAATAAATGCTAAAAAGTATCCAAACTCAAGGCGGAGACTCCAGACTATCTCCGAGCCAAAGAGAAGCTGATGTAGCTCGAGTGGTGCTTCGCGTACGGTACCTACGGCTCGCCGGTTAGTGCTTCTAGCTCGCTCTGGTGTCCGCACCATGTTGGCCCGATCGACCGCCCCAATGAATCCGGTCGACCGAAAATTCTCTGCTACGAATTCGGGCTTCACGAAATGCATCAGAAAACCCACTAAACCCAATCCATTTGGTGCCAAACTTGACCCCAATACCCCTAGGGCATACATACACATATTAGACTATATTTGGTGGGGTTTAAACATGGGTTTCTTGGTCTTTTCATGCATCTCTTGTGGCCATATATATGAGTTACGAATTTGGGAGATTTTTAAGGCTTTCTAATGTTCTCTATTTGTCTTGTAGGAGAAGAAAGGGAGAAGGAGAGAAGTTGAGCAAAGATCTAAGGTTGTCATCTACTTTCGATGGGTTCTGGAGTTCGTGATTGAAGAAGAAAAGAAGCGGAACGAGAAGGGGAATGCAGGGACATTTACATCATCAACATCCGGCTTCCTTCCAACCCGAGGCTTAGAGAAGAATTTCTACATCCCTTTCTTTCCATGGAGTTTTCTTTCTAGATCTTGTTTGTGTCTAGTGGAGTCACTAGCTTCAGGTTTGCATGCTTGTATTGAACATATCTTTATTTTTGTAACTTCAACTCTGTGAGTCTATTGACCGTCTGCGAACGGTTGTGGTGTTCTTGTGCCGCGGGTGTTGCAACAAGTGTGTGTGTTTGTTGATCCGTGGTAGGATCATGTAGGAGACTACGTCTCCGTGTCTTTTGGAGCGGAAGCTCCGTGCGCTTCATTTGAAGCGAGTGGATCCTCGCCGGTTCGGTGAGGGGTGGACATAGGGTGCCCGTCATGGTCCCGAACCACCTAAAAATCTTGTCTCGCATCTGTATGCTTGTGGTTTGATTGTTATCATTTTATCTTAATCGTGTGAGAACGGTAAGCGTGAGAGAATTAATTTTCTTATTGCTTATACTTCGTGCAATCATTCTCTGCTTTGGCATCTATTTTAATTAGCTGTGTTGAAAATTTAAAAGTTACCATTGCATTTGGTGGGGACAATTCAACCCCCCTTCTTGTCCATACGAGGACCTAGGGACAACAATCAACATCTGAATTATGTATATAATTTGATTATATAAATGCGAGTTTCCCTGATTTGTTTAGGCTGCCTACTGAGCGTCACACTCACCCCCTTGTGACTCAAATTTTTAGGAGACATAGTAAAGGAGGTCGAGGAAGAGGCTGCGGCCTAGGAGTAGTTTTAGTCCTCTCTTCATCAGAGTAGGCTATGGATATTATCGCGCATTACCAATAGTTTGAATGGTGAACATGTATGGAATCATGTTTATTTTGGGACAATGGTCATGTACTTTTCTTTGTAATTATGAATGGCTGAGATGTTATATACATTTCTTGTAATTGTGGTTTCTCTCTCTCTCTCGCTCATGTGAATGTATGCAATTGCGCTTCCGTGATACGTACGACGTAATGCTTCGTGGTCCGATGAAAAAAAAATAAGGCCCAGAAATTGGGAGTCGGATCTCGGGGCGTTATAGAGTGGTATCAGAGCACGAGTGGTAAACCATGGTTACAACCATTTCAATTGTCCCAATAATAGAAGGAGGGATAGGCTAGAGTGAAAAAGGGTAGAGTATATTTTAGAACCCATTTAGAACGAACCCTTACATTTAATAATGGTTGTCTTCTCAAAGCTATGCCGCCGAGAAGGCAAAGAGATCTTCCCGAAGCTGATGAGAGAGGATCGGGGGTGGATGACCCCAATATGGTGAATGATGGGACTGTCAATGCTCCGGTAGTCGGGGGCGGACAAGTGCCCAATGCAGGAATTAATCTGGAAGGATTTATGCAGAGTTTCCAAGGACTGGTGCAAGCCATGCAGCAACAAATATTACAACAGCCAACGCCTGCACCGCGTCATGACTTACCTGCGCTTGATCAATTTCTGAGGCTGGCACCTCCTACTTTTAAGGGGGAGAGCTGTCCAGAGGTGGCTGCCTCGTGGCTTAGTGAAATGGAAAAGAAATTTCACGCGATGCGATGCCCCGAGGAAGAAAGGGTGAATTTGGCGGCCTATGTATTGCAAGATCAAGTTGACTTGTGGTGGAAGGCCAAGATGAGGACCAC
This sequence comes from Amorphophallus konjac, assembly GCA_022559845.1. Taxonomy (NCBI): domain Eukaryota; kingdom Viridiplantae; phylum Streptophyta; class Magnoliopsida; order Alismatales; family Araceae; genus Amorphophallus; species Amorphophallus konjac. The sequence goes on along the minus strand of CM040128.1, from coordinate 161,402,907 downwards.
CTTCGTAGGGCACGAAGGTGATATATTATGGGAAGAGTTCCTAGCTGTCTTCCGAGAAAAGTATTTCCCTGAACATATCCGAGATGCTAAAGAGCAAGAATTCTTAAGCCTCGAACAAGGAAACATGTCAGTAATAGACTATGAGGCTAGATTCTCTGCTCTGGGTCAGTATGCTCTAAACATATTCGATGAGGCACATCGAAAGGTGAAGAAATTCATCAACGGTCTGCGTAGCAGTGTCTGGCGCTATGTGGCAACCCAAGACCCAAACTCCTACACTATAGCATTGAGGCTTGCTCATCTAGTCGAGTGAGAAAATGCAAGGTAATAGCTGAAACCATAAAGATTTTAGGGACATATTAAGTTAATTTCTAATGAATGTCCATGTATAGGTTCACCGAGGAGTAGAAGACATTGGGCAAAAGGCCTATGCAGATAGGAGGGAGGCGAGACAAGGAAAAGGTGGCACGCCAGGAACTGGTACCAAGGGACAGGCTAGGGGTTCCATTTTGTGTCCATTGTGGGCGCAATCATCCTGGACAGGAGTGTTGGATGACAAAAGGCAAGTGCTACGAATGCGGCGAGGCCAGACATATTGCGAGGAACTGCCCTGAGTAGGCTCAACAAAAGCCAATACCCCAGCAGGAGAAGATTCAGTACAGAGGGCGAGTCTTTGCACTTATGCAAGGAGAGGCAGACAATACCCCTACCATGGCTGAAGGTACACTTCTTGTGGATAATATTTATGCAAAGGTTTTATTCAACCCAGGGGCTATACACACATTCATATCCACTAGTTTTGCTAAGGAACTGACGAACAGACCCCAATCCACATTCTTTAGGGAAATGGTAGTTAGTACACCAACCGGGAAACAAGTCCACACCAAGCTTGTGATCTCTACTCTACAAGTCAACATCAATGGGAGGATACTGCTAGGGGAAGCATACATCCTAGATATGAACGACTTTGATCTCATTTTGGGGATGGATTGGTTAGACAAACACAATGCTCACTTAGACTGCCGCCGAACGAGGGGGTGTAATGCCCCGAGATCCGAGTCCCAAATTATGGGCATATATTTTTTTTTCTTTATCGGACCCCGAAGCATTACTTCGTACGTATCGCGGAAGCACAATATATAACATGCCAACATTTGCAAGAGAGAGAGAGATATAGATAGAGAGAGAGAGAGAGAGAGAAACCACAATTACATGAAATGTAAATAACATCTCAACCATTCATAATTTCCAAAGAAGAGTACATGTCCATTATTCCCAAATAAATATGAGTCCTCATAGGCTCACCACCCCATAACCTTACATATAAGAGAGACATTCATCCATAGCATACCCAGATGAACTAAGCACTAGCAGTACTCCTCAGCTACAGCCTCCTCCTCAACCTCCTGCTCTATGTCTCCTGAAAACGTGAGTCACAAAGGGGTGAGTGTGACGCTCAGTAGGCAGCCTAAAAGAAATCGGGGTTAACTCGCATCTATATAACCAAATTATATACATAATTCAGATGTTAATAATAGCATAACCCATTAATTATCATCTACTTAAAATAACTAATATGAGAAAAATACATATTCTTTAACTAACATATAAGGTACCCATGCATGCGTTAAAATCACGGTGAATGAGCAGTTTACATATTATCACCTTTTCTCATTTTCACATTTTCACAATTCTGTTATTCTTGGAAACAAACAGCTATCACAACACAGGTGGCCCCACACACACAAACGAACAAACGAACAAACGAACGAAAGAGTACTGCGCAGACCCGAGAGCGAACTCCCGCCTAGACTCATGTGGCCCACACAGTTCTGCCGTTCCACAGAACAATCGGCCGAATCAATAGGATTTTTGACCAGGGCGTTACGTATCACCGTATCCTGGGATCTTTTACTTTCGCGGCGTTACGTATCACCGTCCCACAGAAAGGGCCGCCCCACAAAGGGACCGAAGTCCTATCTCACAGAATGCTGTTGTTCCTACTCATAACATTCACATCGTATTCGATTTCATACTCATTTTTAAAATACTAGTATAATACTTTATCATAACATGCATGCTTCCAATAGTTTAAGTGGGCTAAACATACTTATATGCTGACTGGTGCAGAACAGTGCATGATCAGGTTACTATATAAAAAGAACAGGTTTATCCTTATAGGCCACACATGCACAGAAAATGATTTATATCGGAAAGTACAGAATTTCTGTGAGCATGAAATTTTTACTGTGGCTTACTAACTTAGCCTTCTACCATTTTCCAATTTCTCAGATTTTTATGAATTAATATGACCTCCAAAAACTCTCTTTTACCACATTTTGGGAAATTGGGGACAGTGCCCGAGGGTGTCGACCTGTTCAAAGGAAGTCTCGACATGTCCACCCTACACATGCTTAGAAAATGAACCATAACTATAAGCGCAGAATTTATGTGAGCATGAAATTTTTACTGTGGGTTACCAAATTATCCTTCTACCATTTTCTAATTTTTTAGATTTTTCTAAATTAATTTGACCACTAAAAACTCTCTTTTCCCACATTTTTGGAAATTGGGGACAGGGTTCTCAGGGTGTCGACACATCCATGGGAAGTGTCGACACATCTGTGGGAAGTGTCAGCACGTCCATGTGCAGTGTCAGCACATCCGACTGTTTCTAAAGAGGAAGTGTCGACACATCCAGGATAAGTGTCGACACATTCAGGGGAAGTGTCAGCACGTCGATGGACAGTGTCAGCACATCCGACAGATTCTAAAGAGGAAGTGTCGACACATCCAGGGTAAGTGTCGACACATTCAGGGGAAGTGTCAGCACATCCGGGAGTTTCTGAAGGGGAAGTGTCGACACATCCAGGGTAAGTGTCGACACATTCAGGGGAAGTGTTAGCACATCTTGTAGTTTCTGAAGGGGAAGTGTCGACACATCTATGGTAAGTGTCGACACATTCAAGGGATGTGTCAGCACGTCCATGGGCAGTGTCAACACATTTATGGGATGTGTCAGAACATTCATGGGAATGTGTCGACACATTCGTCAGCAGTGTCGACACCACCCAGCATTTTCAGTTAAAAATTCCGAGAAACCTCACAAAAACACATGACTTGATGGAAAAACCACTAAATAGACATGGTAGTCAATCTCACATGCCCTTAATCCCTCTTTGGCATATAGAAACTACTTTAAAATCATTTTAATGCATCATTGACCCCTAAGATTTGAGGATAGGTGCCTACCTTCGAAATGATAAACTGACGACCCGGGGATGATATCCACACCCCAGATCCTCCAAAAGCTTTCCCCCCCCCTTCTAGCCCGGGGGGCTGCAAGATTGTCCTCCATGCGCCGGATCGACCACCCCCGCACCAGATGGTCCGCCAACGAAGAGACAAGGTCCCTCACTCTCTTCTTACTCAAGAAAGCTAGAAGGTGGTGAAGGGTTGATGGAAATGGTTTGCTAAAGGCTTGACACCCTTAAACCCACCTCCTTATAAAGGTTTTAGGCTTCCCAAGGGTTTATCCATGTCCCTCAAGGCTCTAACAAGCTCCAAGGTCGCTGGTTTTGAAGAGGAGTTAATGCTTAGCACCTCTTCGGGTTTGAATAGGTGTGACCTTTTGACCTCCTGTCATAAACACTGTTGGACGCGGACTTATACTGGGAATTAGGTTAGGATGTCTTCATATGAAATGAAGAGGACTTCCATATCTAACTCGGGGTCATGGTTTCATCGACTTTCCTTATTCCTAGCCGAAGTTATGATTTTTCAAACATTAATGTTTATTTTCCCATATTTCAATTGCGACCCTTCGTCTACTCAGTCATAAATATGTGTGGGTGTGCTCTTCCATCGAGATTCAGGCTGAGATGTCTTCAAATAAAATTAAGAGGACTTCGGGATCTAAATTTGGGTCACAGTTTTATCAAATTTAATTATCCCTATCACGAGTTATGATTTTCACAATATTAACATTTATTATCCCTCGTTCCAGCCAGGACCTTTCGGTACCCCAAGGTTATTCGGGTATAACTATAGTGTCCAGGCAGAATTTGGCCTTGACCTCAACAGAGAAGTTGTAGCTAACACCCCATTCGAAATTATGGCCTTAGTTTCAGGTCATTTCATCAACCACAGACGTAGTTATAAATTTTTCATTAATTACATTCTAATTCTCCTAACAGTCACACCTCTCTATGATAGCTGGCAGCAAAAGGCTCAGAACCTTAGGTTCTGATGCAAATGGGGTTTCCACCTCAACAGAAGAGTTTGGGTCAAGGGCCTAATCTTTCTAATGGGCTAAGTTTCATCTCATTTGGTTGACTGTGGCCCAAGATATCCCTATTTTAATGGGCGACCATTTTTCTATAACTATTTCGACCTATTTTCATAAACTCCCTCTTAACTCCTAATAGGCCTATTTTTCAGAAGTAATACTCTTCATCAAAGTTGTTCCTTACCCAATAGCAAGTGTGTGGGCTTTAGTTTCACCTAATTCTGACCTCTTTACATTAAGTTATGAATTTCCTAAGGATCCTTCAATAATCTATCTAGATTTCTTGCTCCTTGAGTTCATGGGCCCGAATTGTTCTCAATTGGGCCAGTGCCCAAATTGGTGGTCATAACATCCTCTCCCCCTTAAAAGAAATTTCATCCTTGAAATTGACTTGAGAAATTTTCTTTAAAATATATTTTTTTTCACCGAACCGTTGAGGGTATTCCTGGCGTATCTTACCCTCTGGTTCCCAAGTTACTTCCTCGGAATGAGAATTCCTCTATAAAACCTTCACCAGCCGGATGGTTTTATTCCTTAGTACCTATTCTTTCCAGTCTATGATCTCACTGGGCTGCTCCACATAAGACAGATCTGCTCGAACCTCCAAGGGCTTGTACTCTATAACATGTGGGGCATCCGGGAGATGCTTCCTGGGCATAGAGACGTGAAAGACCGGATGCACATGTGACAGGGCAGGCGGAAGTGCAAGTCAATAAACCACCTGGCCAACCTTTTGCAAAATCTGGAAAAGCCCGATATATCTAGAACCAAGCTTGCCCTTCTCCCAGAATCGCAAGACTCCCATGGGAGAGACACCTTTAGGAGCACATGGTCCCCCTTCAATTTTTCTTAAACATATGAACTGAAATGACTGAGCATTACAAAGCTTGTAACTCCATGTTAAAGCCTACCCACCCAACAATCTGAAAAATGAGGGAACGGTTTCATACCACATGCAACTCAGGACTTCAAAACTAACTTGGTGAGACACAGGGCAACCCATTGATGCAATTGGTGGGGAAGCTAGACTGTCGGTCAATGCTGAATGGACATTATCTTTCATGGCAAAACTACCACTATGGACCATATCAGAACCCTTCCAAACTTTGATAAGTATTTTGCTGCTAGTTGAGGAGCAAGGTCATCAGTTTAAGGTATGCACATGAGCATTTTGCCTAGAATCCATGGTATCAACATAACGAGATATCTTAATAGGCATTAAATATGTCAGGGACAGGAAGAGTATGACCTTAGATATCAATTTCTTGAAGTTTAGAGCTGGCACATATCTTAACTAGACCTTGATGGTATCCTGGACAGCCCGCTTTTCCACAACTAAAATGGTTTAAGCTTGCTTGTCTTATTTCCTAATTCAGACATTAATGATCAGTTGACCTTCTTCTATTCTAGAAAGGAAGCTTGCACGTGTAATGCACAAGCGGTGTTTTCAAGGCTCATTGAATATCACCTTACTTAAAATAATTGTAACCTACAACATATGCCACAAAGTGTATGCTTTTTAGGGTTTTTATCAGTTACATTCGAAGGTTCAGCTTGTTATGCGACTCGCAAACTAAAATGGGTCATTGCTCTGTACCTTCAATCACGATAGGGGTATTGTTTGCCTCCTCTTGCATTAGCGTATAAACTCACCCTATGTACTGAATCCTCTCCCGCGGTGGTACTGGCTCTTGGCGAGTCTTCTTAGGATAGTTCCTCGTAATATGTCCTACCTCGCCGCATCCATAGCACTTGCCCTTTGCCTTCCATCATTCTTGTCCCAGATGGTTGCGCCCACAATAGACACACAATGGGACCCTCGGTCCGCCCCTTGGTACTGGCTCCTGACGTGCCACCTTTTCCATGCCCTGCCTCGCTTCTGCCCGTCTAGGCCTCTTGCCCATCGTCTTCTGCTCCTTAGTGAACCTATACAAAGGCATTCATTAGAACCTAACTTAATATGTCCCTAAAATCCTTATGGTTTCAATTATTACCTATGAGGGTTCGTCTATTTGAAATGGGTTCTAAATATAATCTACCCCTTTTCACTCTAGCCTACCTCTTCTTCTACTACTTGGACAATTGGAATGGTTGTAACCATGGTTTGTCTCTCGTGCTCTGATACCACTATGTAATGCCTCGAGATCCGAGTCCCAAATTATGGGCATATTTTTTTTTTCTTTATCGGACCCCGAAGCATTACTTCGTATGTATCGCGGAAGCACAATATATAACATGCCAACATTCGCATGAGAGAGAGAGAGAGAAACCATAATTACATGAAATGTAAATAACATCTCAACCATTCATAATTTCGAAAGAAGAGTACATGTCCATTGTTCCAAAATAAACATGAGTCCTCATAGGCTCACCACCCCATAACCATACATATAAGAGAGACATTCATCCATAGCATACCCAGACGAACTAAGCACTAGCACTACTCCTCAGCTGCATCCTCCTCAACCTCCTGCTCTATGTCTCCTGAAAATGTGTGACACAAAGGGGTGAGTGTGATGCTTAGTAGGCAGCCTAAAACAAACCGGGGTTAACTCGCATCTATATAACCAAATTATATACATAATTCAGATGTTAATAATAACATAACCCATTCATTATCATCTACTTAAAATTACTCATATGAGGAAAATACATATTCTTTAACTAACATATAAGGTACCCATGCATGCGTTAAAACCACGGTGAATGAGCAGTTTACATATTATCACCTTTTTTCATTTTCACATTTTCACAATTCTGTTATTCTTGGAAACAAACAGCTACCACAACACAGGTGGCCCCACACACACAAACGAACGAACGAACGAACGAACGAAAGAGTACTGCGCAGACCCGAGAGCGAACTCCCACCTAAACTCATGTGGCCCACACAGTTCTGCAGTTCTAAAGAACAATCGGTCGAATCAATAAGATTTTTGACCAGGGCGTTACGTATCGCCGTCCCCTGGGATCTTTTACTTCGCGGCGTTACGTATCGCCATCCCGCAGAAAGGGCCGCCCCACAACGGGACCGAAGTCCTATCTCACCGAATGCTGTTGTTCCTACTCATAACATTCACATCGTATTCGCATTCATACTCATTTTTCAAATACGAGTATGACACTTTGTCATAACATGCATGCTTCCAATAGTTTAAGTTGGCTAAACATACTTATATGCTGACTGGTGCGGAACAGTGCATGATCAGGTTACTATATAAAAAGAACATGTTTATCCTTATAGGCTACACATGCACAGAAAATGATATATATCAGAAAGTGCAGAATTTTTTTGAGCATGAAATTTTTACTGTGGGTTACTAACTTAGCCTTCTACCATTTTCCAATTTCTCAGATTTTTCTGATTTAATATGACCTCCCAAAACACTCTTTTACCACATTTTTGGAAATTGGGGACAATGCCCCAGGGTGTCGACTTGTTCAAAGGAAGTGTCGACTGGTCCACCCTACACATGCCTAGAAAATGAACCATAACTATAAGCGCAGAATTTATGTGATCATGAAATTTTTACTGTGGGTTACCAACTTGCCCTTCTGCCATTTTCTAATTTTTTTAGATTTTTCTAAGTTAATTTGACCACTCAAAACTTTCTTTTCCCACGTTTCTGGAAATTGGGGACATGGTTCTCTGGGTGTCGACACATCCATGGGAAGTGTCGACACATCTGTGGGAAGTGTCAGCACGTCCATGGGCAGTGTCAACACATCTGACAATTTCTAAAGAGGAAGTGTCGACACATCCAGGGTAAGTGTCGACACATTCAGGGGAAGTGTCAGCACGTCCATGGGCAGTGTCAGCACATCTGATAGTTTCTAAAGAGGAAGTGCCGACACATCCAGAGTAAGTGTCGACACATTCAGGGGAAGTGTCAGCACATCCGGCAGTTTCTGAAGGGGACGTGTCGACACATCCAGGGTAAGTGTCGACATATTCAGGGGAAGTGTCAGCATATCTGACAGTTTCTGAAGGGGAAGTGTTGACACATCCAAGGTAAGTGTCGACACATTCAAGGGAAGTGTCAGCACGTCCATGGGCAGTGTCAGCACATTCATGGGATGTGTCAGCACATTCATGGGAATGTGTCGACACATTCATGGGCAGTGTCGACACCACCCAGCATTTTCAGTTAAAAATTCTGAGAAACCTCTCAGAAACATATGATTTGATGGAAAAACCAGTAAATACACATGGTAGTCAATCCCACATGCCCTTAATCCCTCTTTGGCATATAGAAACTACTTTAAAATCATTTTAATGCTTCATTGACCCATAAGATTTGAGGATAGGTGCCTACCTTCGAAATGATAAATCGACGATCCGGGGATGATTTCCACACCACAGATCCTCCAAAAGCTTTTCCCCCCTTCTAGCCCGGGGCGCTGCAAGATCGTCCTCCACGTGCCAGATCGACCACCCCCACACCGGATGGTCCACCCACGAAGAGACAAGGTCCCTCACTCTCTTCTTACTCAAGAAAGCTAGAAGGTGGTGGAGGGTTGATGGAAATGGTTGCTAAAGGCTTGACACCCTTAAAACCCACCTTATATAGTTTTTAGGCTTCCCAAGTGTTTATCCACGTCCCTCAAGGCTCTAACATGCTCCAAGGTCGCTGGTTTTGAAGAGGAGTTAATGCTTAGCACCTCTTCGGGTTTGAACAGGTGTGACCTTTCGACCTCCTATCATAAACTCTGTTGGACGTGCACTTATGCTAAGAATTAGGTTAGGATGTCTTTATATGAAATGAAGAGGACTTACATATCTAACTTTGGGTCATGGTTTCATCAAATTTCATTATTCCTATCCCGGGTTGTGATTTTTCAAACATTAATGTTTATTTTCCCCTATTTTAGTCGCGACCCTTCGTCTACTCAGTCATAAATGTGCGTGGTCGTGCTCTTCCATCGAGTCGGGCTGGGACATCTTCAGATAAAATCAAGACGATTTCAGGATCTAAATTTGAGTTGCAGTTGCATCAAATTTCATTATCCCTATCACTAGTTATAATTTTCACAATATTAACAATTATTCTCCCTCGTTCCAGCCGTGACCTTTTGGTACCCCGAGGTAATTCAGGTATAACTATAGTGTCCAGGTAGAATTTGGCCTTGACCCTCAAGAGAGCAGTTGTAGCTAACACCCCATTCGAAATTATGGCCTTAGTTTCAGGTCATTTCATCAAGCACAGAAGAAGTTATAAATTTTCCATTAATTACATTTGAATTCTCCTAACAGTCACACCTCTCTATGACAGCTGGCAGCAAAAGGCTCAGAACCTTGGGTTCTGATGCGAATGGGGTTTCCACCTCAACAGAAGAGGTTGGGTCAAGGGCCCAATCTTTCTAATGGGCTAAGTTTCATCTCATTTGGTTGACTGTGTCCCAAGATAGCCCTATTTTAATGGGTGGTAATTTTTCTGTAACTATTTCGACCTATTTTCATAAACTCCCTCTTAACTCCTATTAGGCCTATTTTTTAGAAGTAATACTCTTCATCAAAGTTGTTCCTTACCCAATGGCAATTGTGTGGGCTTTTGTTTCACCTAATTCTGACCTCCCTACATTAAGTTACGAATTTCCTAAGGATCCTTCAATAATCTGTCTAGATTTCTAGCTCCTTGAGTTCATGGGCTCGAATTGTTCTCAATTGGGCCAGTGCCCAAATTGGTGGTCATAACAGGGTGATATTTCAGAAGTCGGGAAAGGAGACATTCTTCTTCCAATGCCCGAAAAGCAAGTTGGGAAGGATGATGGTGTCAGCCATCAGGGCTTCCAAGCTGATTAGAAAGGGGTGAGATTATTTCTTAGCTAGTCTGGTAATTGAAGAAGGCACTGTCAAGATTTGGCAAGACTTGGATGTGTTCCAAGAATTTCCTGATGTATTTCCCAAAGATCTATCGAGACTGCCACCAGTTCAAGAGGCAGACTTCTCTATTGAACTGGTGCTGGGCACTATACCTAGCTCCATTCCACCCTACAGGATGGCTCCAACAGAGCTTGCCAAACTTAGAAAATAATTGTAGGAGTTGCTAGACAAAGGCTTCATTAGGCCCAGTGTGTCTCCATGAGGAGCACTAGTCCTGTTTGTGCGGAAAAAAGATGGGGCTACGCGGCTATGCATTGATTACCGCAAGCTTAATCAGGCCACCATTAAGAACAAGTATCCTCTGCCGAGGATTGAAGAATTATATGACCAGCTGTCATCTGCTAAGGTTTTCTCCAAGATCGATCTGAGGACGGGTTATCACCAAATCAGAATCAAGCCTGAAGATGTGTCGAAGACGGCCTTCAGGACTCGTTATGGTCACTACGAGTTCTTAGTAGTACCATTCGGGTTGACCAATGCACCGGTTGTATTCATGGAACAGATGAATCAGATCTCTCGCCCATACCTAGATCAGTTTGTCGTGGTCTTTATAGATGACATCTTGATATATTCTGCCAGTCAGGAGGAGCATCGACAGCATTTGAGAGTGGTTCTGCAGACTCTCAGGGAGAACAAGTTCTACGCCAAATTTAGCAAGTTTGAATTTTGGCTAAATCATGTTATGTTTCTTGGACATGTTATATCCAGGAACGGCATATCTGTGGACCCTAGCAAGGTCGAAGTAGTGACAAAGTGGGAAGCACCGAAGACAGTCGTGGAGATCAGAAGCTTCCTTGGTCTGGCAGGCTACTACCGTCGGTTCATCGAAGGCTACTTCACCATTGCAACCCCAATGACCAAGTTAACCAAGAAAGGAGCGAAATTTGTCTGATCAGAAGAGTGTGAAGATAGTTTTCAGATGCTCAAGGAAAACTTGACTTCGGCCCCCGTATTGGCACTCCCTCAATGGAATGATGGCTTAACTGTTTATACAGATGCCTCCAAGATAGGCCTTGGGTGTGTACTAATGCAAGATGGCCGAGTAATCACCTATGCCTCGAGACAGTTGAAGGACCATGATAAGAACTACTCCACTCATGACCTTGAAATGGCAACAGTGGTCCATGCTTTGCGCATCTGGAGACACTATTTATATGGGGTTCAGTTTAAGGACTTCACTGACCATCAGAGCCTCAAGTATATATTCACTCAGAAGAAACTCAAGTTGAGGCAAAGGAGGTGGGTCGAACTGTTGAAGGACTATGACTTTGCCTTGCAGTACCATTCAGGCAAGGCGAATGTAGTGGCAGATGCTCTCAGCCGTAAATTGATGGCATTGTGCTTGCATCGAGAATGGAATATGATGGAGGGTGTGATTGAATCACGACCCGAGAAAAGGAAGCAATTCGGCCTCTTGGCTGGGTTGTCAGCTAGACCTGCATACTTAGATAGAATTGTTGAGGTGCAAAAGCAAGATATGGCATTGCAGAAGCTAATGAACAATGAGGACTTCCATGTGGGGAGCGATGGGCTGATCATGTTCCAAGAAAGGATCTGTGTACTAGATGATGTGGAATTGAAAAGAGAATTGATGCAGGAGCCTCACAGGTCAAAGTTCTCCATCCATCCTAGAAGCACTAAGATGTTTCAAGATATGAATCGGATGTATTGGTGGCCAAGAATGAAGCGAGACACAGCGGAGTTCGTGTCCAAATGTCTCACTTGTCAGCATGTGAAGATTGAGCATCAAAGACTGGCGGTCCTCTCCAGACCATTGAGATGGCACAATGAAAATGGAAACAAGTCACCATGGACTTTGTGTCTAGTCTACCCGTGACCAGAAGGAAGCATGATACCATATGGGTAATTATGGACAGATTTACAAAGACTGCACACTTCCTGCCCATCAACAAGCAGACTCCAATCGAATCCTTAGCGAAACTGTTCATCGTTGAGATCATTCGGTTCCATGGTACACCTTTATCTATCATCTCTGACTGAGACCTTCGATTCACAGTGAGGTTCTAGAAGAGTCTGCAGTAGGCTATGGGGACAGAGTTACGGTTTAGCTCACCATTTCATCCTCAGACTGATGGGCAAATTGAGTGCACTATCCAGACTCTAGAAGATATGCTAAGGCCATGCAGTATTGAGTGGAAGGGGAATTGGGATGACCATTTGCCCCTGATAGAATTTGCATACAACAATAGTTACCATTGCGCCATCGGAATGGCATCTTATGAAGCACTCTATGGGCGGCCATGTAGATCACCAGTGTGCTGGTATGAAGCTGGTAAGAAGCAGCTGTTCGGACCACAGTTGGTACAAGACTGCTCGGAGAAGATTTCTATGATTAGGCAGTGACTCCTCACAGCCTAGAGCCGTCAGAAAAGTTATGCAGACTAGTGGCAGAGAGAGTTAACATTTGCAAAAGGAGACCATGTGTTTCTAAAGGTGTCTCCTACAAGGGGGTCATGCGATTTGGAAAGACGGGCAAGCTCAGTCCTAGATATATCGAGCCTTTCGAGATTTTGCAAAAGGTTGGCGGGGTGGCTTATCGACATGCACTCCCGCCAGCTCTGTTGCATGTACATCCGGTCTTCCACATCTCTATGCTTAGGAAGTATGTCCCGGATGTCTCACATGTTATGGAGTACAAGCCCTTAGAGGTTCGATCAGATTTGTCATATGTGGAGTAGCCCAGGGAGATCATAGACTAGAAGGAACAGGTGTTGAGGAATAAAACCATCCGGCTGGTGAAGGTGTTATGGAAGAACTCTCGTTTCGAGGAAGCAACATGAGAACTGGAGGACAAGATGTGCCAGGAATATCCTCAACTATTCGATAAGTAATCTTAAGATTTTCAAGATAATTTCAAGGACAAAATTATTTTTAAGGGGGAGAACCACCAATTTGGGCACTGGCCCAATTGGGTGAAATTCTGACCCATCAACACAATGAATTAGAAATTTAAACAGAATATTGAAGGATCCTTAGGGAATTCATAACTTAACTAGGAAGGTCGAAAGTAGGAGAAACCAAAGCCCATGCGACGCCCATGGGGAAAGGAACAACTTTGATGAAGATTATAACTTTGGAAAAATAGGCCTAATAGGGGTTAAGAGGGAGTTTATGAAAATAGGTCAAAACAATTATAGAAAATTGATAGGATGCAAGGCTCAGATTCAGAGGGGGGAGAATGAATCCCCTTTAAAAATTATTACAGAATTAGAAACTCAAACAAGTTAGAGACAATCAATGAGTCAAGGAAAATAAACATTAACCAGATAGCGCTCAATAAGGCAAGCCAACACATCTTGTAAAGGAGATAGAAGATATGGAATCACACACACTCACAAACCACAGGCCCGCTGAATTTTGAGATGGTTCGGTCTGCTACCACAGACCTTCGTCCATCCCCCACTCAAACCTGAGTGAGGCTTACCGCTGACAAACAACTTGAAACACTGAGCATCACAGCTTGCTACACGCTGAGCATTACAACTTTGCTACATGCTGAACCTTACACCTTTGCTATCCGAGGAACAAATCCTCAACGTTGAGCCTCACATCTTGCTAACACGCTGACTAACAGCTTGATGAAAGAAATCAAGGAAAAAAACTGAAAGACAAAAGCAACAAGAACTATAGCAACAGTAGCTATGAAAATGAAAACCACGATGGCTTGGATTTGATCCAGAGGCCTAGAAGGAACACCCAGAACTTCACTCAGAACTATGATGCACACATTTACTCCACGGGCTCTCTCTTTCTCTCCTTCTTCTCACTTTTACGATACTCTATTTTTTTCTCCCGCTCTCTTCACTTCTCAGCTCTCACTCTCTTTTGCTTCCTCTGCACAGCTCTCTTTTTCAAATGGAACCTTCGCTCACAGGAGCCCTTGCACTTTCTGCTGCCTTCTGCAGCCCTTCTTTCTTGATGATCTCCCATTCAAAGGATGAGGTGGTCTTTATATATAGCAGAGCCTCCGTATGGATGTGGGACAAAATCCCTAGTGAAGCCCCATTGGTCAACGTGGCAGGGATGAGAATGTTCCTCTAACCTTAGCCTTGAATCACGTGCCCATCATTGTTGTACCAATGATTGGTCTCACTTGACTTCTTATGCCCAGTCACGTGCCTCCGTAAAGTTCACTGCTTCACTTAAGTCCCGCTGCTGCCAACTGTTCTCTTAGGCATTTCATCAAACACCTTTGATTTGCTTAAGGCCTTAGGTGCACCGACCTTATACATGCATAAACCAAAATGTGCATCGACCTTCAACACTGTTCCTAGTCAATGTGCATTGACTTTGGAAAGTAGCACCGACCTTGAAAGCTTGAGGGCAAAACTAGCATCGACCTTCTTGCTTGAGGGCCAAAAGGTGCACCGACCCCAGTTTACGCCTCGAACCGATAGCAGTGAAACGTGTTGTTCGGAACGTGGCAGTGATACAGTCGTGAACAATCAGAGCAAACGTAAGACACAAAATTCCAAGGCCAGACAATATGGACAAACATAATCTTTATTGATACTCAAATATTTGAGTTACATTACTTGACTCAACTTACATAAGTAAAGAAAGGACTCACTATTACACTTTAATAAAAAGAAAAGACTCTAATGACAGGACAAGACTCAATGAAAACTAAAAGACACATACTCGATTCTCCATAACACTCATCACTCTTGCCCTTCCTCGTTTGAATGGTTGTCTTCGATCGCATTACCTAAAAAAAATGTTAAAATAAGCTGCATGTGCAAAACGCTCAATGGGAATTACATCTCTCATCAAGCAGAATATAAGTGATTAATAGATTTTATCATATTTATGATGATACAATGCATGAAACGATATAACTTGAAAATCATGATGATCAATCTAACTGAAAGGATGAAAATCAAAGTCAAGGCAGATATAAGCTCAAGAGAAAGGAAATAAATTTCCATGCCGAGCCAAGGATAGATATCAGAAATAAGCAAGGGCAGAAGTTACAGATGAACATAACTTTAGAATTGGCCAGAGTATAACAGAGTTTTAGAAAATATAAGCAGAATTAAACAATCTAGCAGAATACCTAAATTATTAGAATAACCGAACATCAGAATATCAGAATAACAGAATTTCTAGAATTCATAGAATTTGCAGAATAACAGATATAACAGAATAACAGAATATAACAGATATACAGACTTTGGTGCAATGCCACACCCAGAATTTCCATGGTTTACAGAATTGGACTTTCGTCCTACCTGACATTGATAGTTGCGGACCCACAGCCCTTAATGTTTCAGAATCAGATATGGCCAAATACAGAGTCAAAGGGTTATGTTCTCGAGATAATATAAGGAAATTCCCAAAAGGGACATAGTGTCAAAGCTGATGTGGAAGTTAATCATATGTGATATTACTATCTTGCAATAAATATCACCAAATCAGGGAAAATGGAGAAAACAAGAAATTAGCGTCACTCCCTCCGCCGTCCATTGGAAACAGCGTCCAGGGAGGGGTCACTCATTAGTGTGAACAAGACAGGCACAAGGGAAATAACGACACTTCATGCAGTCGCTTAATTCAAGATAGCATCCTACACCAGGTCGCAAAAAGGGTAAACTGCGCCCCTAGGCTGGTCGCCACTTCTATTAGGCGTCCAGAGCAGGGTCACAGTTTCAGAGATATGCAAGCTTTCAGAAACCAAAGTGACATGCATCGGTTCCAGGGTTTTTAGGGTACAACCCGCTTGGTTGCCTTGAGGGAATCCAAGGCTAGCAGAGTCTTACGGAGGTCCCAATGACAAAGTCACCGGTCCGAAGGAAGGAGTATCCTGCGAAGGGCTCATTCATCACCGAGAGTTGAGTATGTAAGCGAGAAAAACACAATAGGGACCAAGTCTCAGACGTGAGACATTGGTGCCAAGAGATCCAGTGGTCTCGGATCAAAACATGCGAAGGAAACAGTCACGGAAAACAACGTCCATGGCCAAGACATCTTTTATGAATTGGCGTCGTGATTAAGGGCGCACATTCCTTTATTACATGCTATGTATCTTTATTCAGATTTTGTGTTTAGGTACAAGTCACTTAATTCTGTGTCTATTACATGGACATTATTCATAAATTGACGTCCACAGTAAAGACTTTATTCCAGAATTGGTGTCCCTACCCAGGGCGCAAATTCCTTTTATGTATTAATCATTCTTTTCAAATATGATTCTGGGTATTA
Source organism: Amorphophallus konjac (assembly GCA_022559845.1). Lineage (NCBI taxonomy): Eukaryota > Viridiplantae > Streptophyta > Magnoliopsida > Alismatales > Araceae > Amorphophallus > Amorphophallus konjac. The sequence goes on along the minus strand of CM040128.1, from coordinate 161,386,513 downwards.
ATTTGTTTAATTTGAGTCCATTAAATGGACTTTATTCATAATTTGGCATCCTTATATAGGGCACATATTCCTTCCTAAATATTTGTTACCCATTTGTTATTTTAATTTTTTTAGATATTCATTTATCAGATATATATATATATATATATGTTTTGATGGGCAACCTTGTGGGAGTCGCAATTTCATGTTTGACGCCGTTTTGATCCGGCGCAATTTCTAAGCTGCAGTAGTTTTACGTTTTACTGTTCATTTAAGCCATGAATAGTGCCACTTTCATATTTCAACGATTTTTCGGGAACAAAAGATATGGAAAAATAAAGAAAATTACAGGGGTTCCAAAAATATAAATATCATGATTTTAGGATATATGGTTCCATTATTATTCAATTTTGAAGATAAAGTAATTATTAATTAACAAAGCTATTGACGACATGGTTAAAGTCACCCAATTGAAATGGCATGAGGGGTTCTGCCGCTATTCAATGAACCAGCGACCATGTGTATGTCGCCAACTCCCTTTTTATGCAGATAGTGAAATCTCGATACAGTATACATGCAATTTAACTGTATGACAAGTTTTCAAGCATTCATTATAGTGCTTAGGCTTTTGGAGAGATTTCCTACGAAAACACCCAGGAAATCATGGAATATGCAGAGAACATTTAAGGTTTAATTTATCAATGAGTTTAGCTTGGGATATTAAGATCACCTACCAGAAACTGGAGACTATGAACTCGAACATGAAATATAAGCATGTTGTTATGATCATAGGAGCATGAATTATCCTTGTTAATGAGTTTAGCTGTAAGAGAGATCACCTACCAGTCGGGTTGCCTGGGATGATGAGCGAAAGAGAGGGAAGCAAAAATAAGAATAGAAAAGGCAACAGAACTGCAACTGCAATAGCAAATAGCAGCATACGACGTAATAGAAGCTCAATCTTTCACCTCTCATATGACACCAGGGGAAATAGATACGATGCGACTCCAGCAGCTAGAACAACGGGAAAAGAAGACCCTTCTTTCACTTACAACAGAAGGAGAAAGCAGTGTCTTCTCTACACATTCTAGTCGACGTAGCCAGAACCCACGAACAACAGTAGCAAAAGGATGCTTCTTCGTCCGATGATCACGTATTTATAGAGAAATCCTAATGGGGTTCTTAAGTTTCCTAAAGGGAATTAAATTCCCACGTAAGGGTCCTAATAGGTTTTAAATTTTCCTCCTGTCAATCCTTTCCCTGCCATAATCGTAGCCGCCTCCTCTACAGGTTCGATCGTGATGAGATTAAGGATTTTAGGTTTGTAGAAAGTCCTTATATGTTAAGATATTTATGTATATGTTTTGTATATGTGTATATATGTGAGTGGGTTACTCATCTGCATGGTGTAATACATATATATGGGGTTGATATATATATATATATATATATATATATATCTTATTGTATTGTAAATGTGCACACACACATAAATATGTGGGTTTTTGGGCTAACTGGGGCTAAATAGTGGTTTGTCTTATGTGATCCCTTGAACATAGCCAATTCTTATCATGGCTTCAAACAAGGTGGTGAAGCCTACTTAACATGCATGGGCTGACTTGCCTTTATGGGTTTTAAGCCTCACTTACAATGTATATATATACATATATATATATATATATATATATATATATAGGAGCTTCAGTTAACTTGTATACTTATCGCAAGGTTGTGGGTCTAGGCCCATTAATATACATATGTATGAGTTAACATGAATTACACCTTTCCTTATTAGGTCTGTCCATACAATTACATGGGTTTAAACTTATTCAGTGAGACTTAATTTCTTTATCATTTAATCCGGGGTGCTACATCCTCCCCCACTTAAAAGAATTTTGTCCCCAAATTCACATGAAATTTATTTCCACTATATCAGTGGGGCATCTAGTTCTATTCCTCAATCACAAAACGAGATCATCTAGTCATGCTTGCAAAATAAACTAAGGTACTAGGCTTAGGTTAAGGGGTACCTCCAGCTACTTCATGGTCAGCAGGTTCGATTCGTCTTATTGCTTACATTCATCCTTGACATCGTTCCTTATTACGATCCTTTACCTGCTGAGGTTGATCTTTCGGAAGGGGACACTCGGATATCTTATGTTCCTGGCTCCCACTGCGAATACAAGCTCCATTCTTCCAGTGACATTTCTCGGATTGATGACCTTCGTTGCCACAATGCTTGCACTTCTCTTCTTTAGGGTTCCTGCCATTCAGAACTCCATTCCCATTATTAGACCTTTTGTTGCCATTATCTACCTTCTTATTTTCCATTCTTGCCTTGACCTTGTCGGATAATTCCATGGCGCCTTCTAATAATTGAGCTCTCCTCACCATCTCGGCATATGATTGAATATCCATTGGTACTAATTGGGGTATGTACTACAGTCTTAAACCATTCAAGAACCTCCTAACTTTCATCTTCTCCATCATGATTAAATGAGGTGCATATCGTGACAACCTCGATAATTGAGCCTCATATTCTGCCACAGACAAGCTTCTTTGTTTGAGCGAGGCAAATTCTCCCGCCTTTCTCTCTCGAATTCTCTCCGAGAAATACTTCTCATTAAAATGCTCTAAGAATTCTATTCATGCTACCTGGTCATTTGGCAAGGTTGCTTCCACGGACTCCCACCAGGCCCTTGCATCTCTCTCTAATTGGAATGTTGCTAAAAGGACCTTATCTTGATCCGAGCATTGCATTACTCGGAAGATTCTTTCCATCTCCTTAGTCCAATCTTCTGTGACATCAGGATCAGGGGTTCCACTAAACCTAGGGGGATTAAGGCTCCTGAACTCACGATGCAGTTCTCCGGCTCCACGATTTGCTCCACCCTCGGCTACCCGTTGAAGAGCCTGGGTCAAGCCTTGCTCTGTCTTTTACATCTCCCGCCATTGAGCACACTCAGCGGCCATTGCTAGCTATCTAGTTCTACAAGATACAAGACAATTTATATCAGATTTACCATTTATTTCCATGAAGGTTACTAAGCCATTTAACTTATAAGCCGATATTAATTATCAATATAGTTAGTATATATATATTGTTTAGCACTTACCAAAAGTTCTACCCAATCTCACCGGGTAATAATAGGATTGAACCTAGAACTTATGGCAACCTATAGTCAAGACCTAAGGTTTAAAATGCCTAGGCTCTGGTACCACAAATTGTCACGCCCCGAACCGATAGTAGTGGAACGTGTTGTTTGGAACAATCAGAGCAAACATAAGACACAAAATTCCAAGGCCAGACAATATGGACAAACATAATATTTATTGATACTCAAATATTTGAATTACATAACTTGACTAAACTTACATAAGTAAAGAAAGGACTCACTATTACACTTTAAAAAAAAGAAAAGACTCTAATGATAGGACAAGACTCAATGAAAACTAAAAGAGCCATACTCGATTCTCCATAACGCTCATCACTCTTACCCTTCCCCATTTGAATGGTTATCTTCGATCTCATTACCTAAAAAAAATGTTAAAATAGGCTGGATGAGCAAAATGCTCAGTAGGAATTACATCTCTCATCAAGCAGAATATAAGTGATTAGTAGATTTTATCATATTCATGATGATGCAATGCATGAAACGATATAACTTGAAAAGCAGGATGATCAATCTAACCGAAAAGATGAAAATCAAAGTCAAGGCAGATATAAGCTCAAGAGAAAGGAAATAAATTTCTATGCTGAGCCAAGGATAGATATCAGAAATAAGCAAGGGCAGAAGTTACAGATCAACATAACTTTAGAATTGGCAAGAGTATAACAGAGTTTCAATAAATATAAGCAAAATTAAACAATCTAGCAGAATATCTAAATTATCATAATAACCGAACATCAGAATATCAGAATAACAGAATTTCTAGAATTCACAGAATTTACAGAATAACAGATATAACAGAATAATAGAATATAATAGATATACAGACTTTGGTGCAATGCCACACCCAGAATTTTCATGGTTTACAGAATTGGACTTCCGTCGTACCTGACATTGATAGTTGCGGACCCACAACCCTTAATGTTTCAGAATCAGATATGGCCAAATATAGAGTCAAAGGGTTATGTTCTCGAGATAATATCAAGGAAATTCCCAAAAGGGACATAGTGTCAAGGCTGATGTGGGAGTTAATCATATGTGATATGACTATCTTGCAATAAATCTCACCAAATCAGGGAAAACGGAGAAAACTAGAAATTAGCGTCACTCCCTCCGCCGTCCATTGGAAACAACGTTCGGGGAGGGGTCGCTCATTAGTGTGAGCAAGACAGGCACAAGAAAAATAACGACACTTCATGCAGTCGCTTAATTCAAAATAACGTCCTACACCAGGTCGCTAAATAGTGGTTTGTCTTACGTGATCCCTTGAACATAGCCAATTCTTATCATGGCTTCAAACAAGGTGGTGAAGCCTACTTAACATGCATGGGCTGACTTGCCTTTATGGGTTTTAAGCCTCACTTACTATATATATATAATATTTTTTCGAGGCTCGGATCGATCGTCGGCATGCGCCATCATGTCCGTCTCATTTTTCTGAGTCTATTCATGTAATTTTTATATTTTATTTGAGTCATAAACCATGTAATTTTCCTTTTATTTGAGTCCAACACCTAGGTATAAGGGTTATTTACCTAAGTTAAGTGTCATAGGGTTGAGTAGTTTGGTTATTGGGCCCAATTAAGTGGGCTAGGGCCAGGGGCGCCCCCCCTTCCCCCTTGGTTTCTTGTCATTAGTCCAAGAGTCAGGGACTTATTGCAAATTGTGGGTTTCCTATAAATAGGACCCCTTTCTCTCATTTGAAGCTAATGAAAATCTGAGAATTTTAGTCCATTTTAAATGTTTGTTTTCTTGTGGTGAGAAGCCATTAGATAGGGTGAGAAGCCCACCTACCCCACCTCCCCCCTTTCTCTCTCTAGCTCTCTCTCTCTCTAGACCGCCCCCTCCCCTCTCTCTTCCTCTCCACCTCAGCCCAATTCCCTTTTGCCACATCACCCCTCACATCATCAAGTGACCCCTCAACTTCCCCACCCCACCATTACTCCACCATTAACCACACCACCCCGTAGGGAGACTTCCCCACTCTCACAAGCAACCTCTCCTCTCCCTAGGAAGAATCCCACTCCCAACATACCCTTTCATCCTCCAAGACACCCTTTCACATCCCCAAGGGCCCTCCATTGAATAACCATTAGTGGGAGTTCAAACTAGGGAGAAATCTCCCCCTCTCTCTCCCTCCCAGCCCCAAACTCATAGCTCCCCCTCCCTCCACTGGCTAGACCCCCTTCCAGCCCCCATTTTGCCCCTCCCTCACCTTGGATCGCCCCTCCCAGCCCCCTCACAGCTAGGGGTCGCCCCCACACACATCCACCCCATTTCCCATCACCTATCTCCACCCTGTTCATGTCAGTTCGCAGATAGCAGTAAGGGTCCAAGTTGCAGAGCTGGCTACGTCTTCTTTGAGCATTCTCTGGTGGTGTACCTTACATTACTGGAAAGCTCGTCGAAGCATCTTTCCAAGCGTGGTGGTCTCGCCATCATCTGACTTCGGGGCTATCCGGAGGAGTCTTCTTTGCCTGACTGCGCAGTTACTCCCAGGCAGACAACCAAGAGCGTCTTGTAGAGGCTCACACGTCCTGAATTCTGAGATTCTTGAGGCGTCTTTTGGCTGAGGACTTCCCCTTCAAGTCCCCTACCCTCTCCAAGAAGCAGACCAATTTTTGGACTCCGGAGCCAAGAGTTCCAGATTTTTTCCTCAAGGTGCGCAAGGTCAGTTCCTCCAGAGCCTGGTCCGATGCCCTTCCACTGTTCCTATCCTCGCAATCAGCTCCGACCTCCGACGATGGCCCCATTGGTCTCCGTTCAAAGGAGACTCGACCACGATCGCAGCAGTTTTAGTCCTACATCAATCTGACCCCAGGAGTGTTCGTGGTGCCTTCGTCTTCCAACAGTAGCAATCTACGAGTAGTTAGAACCAGAGCACTTCGGCCCTGGTCCAGGTCCTACCCAGGCCACCAACGACGTCAGGAAATTCCTCAGAAATTCTGACACCCTCCTGGGCCAACCCAGGGGGTTTTGGCGCTGGTTTCATCCCCAACAGAGTTTGGGAGGGCCCGTGGCAGTGCCGACAGTGACTGCCTATCAAGCTGTTCCTGAGAGCTGGCAGAACCTGTGAACTTCATCCACTCGGCACTTAATTCCCCATCCCGCCTGGCCGGATTACAGCCCCTCCCTGTGTGGAGGTAGTGTTTGCTTGTAATCTGAAATTAACCCCCACCCCGAGATCCCCCTCCTGCGAGAGGCGTAGTGGTGTATCATTCTGAAATTCAAGGTTCGAGCTACAGCGACGCAGCGTGCGGGTTCTACTCACGTTTCCCCTCTCGCCTCGTCTCCGATCGGGATCGACGTTTTCACGCTGATCAAGTGAGCTTCGGAACACTTCTCATTGTTGGCATTTACTTGCTTAGTTTAGTATTATTTCTGGTTGCACCGTCGGCGGCGAGTGAGTGCCTGGACCAAAGTGCCGATCACGTGAGTGACCACTGCGGGTGAGCTGTGAGAGTGACCTTTCGTCCCATGCCCTCGGCGTGCCGGCCGCCCAATGAATTGAGCATCCCTAGCCAATTGGGGTCCTTCCCAAGCATGCCAAGCCCCTGGAACCTCAAGGTCCAACCTCGGACCCTCATCCTCATCGCCGGTCCACCTACAGACCCGGGTGCTCGCTACGCAGGTGAGTCCGCTTGAGTGAAATCACCGAGTTGTTCTTTGCTTGCAAACTAGGTCCAAGGGGTCTAGAGCATCCAACTCCCCTTGAGTGAGTCTTTGGCAGCATGTGTGGTATATCAAAAGACGTCATCGGAAAGGTCGGTTAGGCCGGCCCGGAAGGTGGCCTTTCTAGCGTCGAGGAAGCCCTCGGGCTCGTCCTTCGCCTCGTACCACCTCGCTGCCCTTGGATTTGCAATTGGGCGACCATATAGGGCTCTTCATCCACCTAGGTCCTAGGTCGTGTCTCATGAAAGTGGTATTAGAGCAAGTTTTAGACTTGTCTCTAGGAGTCTAGTCCATGGGTATGCTAGCATTAGAGTCCTCGACGGACCGTCCCATTCATTGTCCACCTCCCATTGTCATTGAGTCTATGGACCAAAAGGCCCCACTTCCCATCATATTCCAAGCATATCTACCCAATGGGAGCCCCACGGAAATTGACTTCATTGACATGGAAGAAGATAATTGGGTATCCCCCGATATCGTAGCCACCCTTTTTAGGACCGGACAAATTGTGGACAATAGAGACCAAGTCTTTCTTGAATTTCATAAATGGTTCAGGAAGGATAAATATTTTGATGGGGCTTGGTGTCAAGTAGGTACTTTGGCGGGACCTTGCATAATCCTAGGTCAATGGCTTGATGAAACGAATGCCGTCATCTACCCAACATGTCGGTCAGGTCTTGTGCATCCACCATACCTCCCGGGAGCCTTTAGTTTCAACAACCAATTGTTTACTCATCCACCGGAACCCTGTACCTCATCGCCAAGTCCACTCCAACCCGCCTCCATCCCTCGCCTTACCCCTTCTCAAAAGGGAAAGAGTCCTATGGAGTTAGAAGTCAGTGAAACAATCACGGGTGAGTGTGAATGGAACGCTATAGGTGCCACCGATTAGGGCACATCTCCACTCAATACCCAACAAGGACACCTACCCCGGCCACCACTACCCCTCCATTGTCCCCCAAAAGGGACATCCCTCCTAAGGCCAATCTCCCAAAACCCCCTCAACCCACCAATCTTCCACTACCAACCCCACCTCCGAATGACCGTCCCAACCCCTTGGTAGGGGAGACCATGGCCCACACACCCATTCAAGTAGAGATGGATACCCATCCGGACCCACTTCCCTCCATAGAGGAAATCCAAGAGCTTCCCATTCCATCCACCTCTCCTAGCCCGGTTCTTCAAGAGCCAACCACCACCACTCATGGCACCCTCACCGTGAATGAGTCCATACTCCAATGGCTCAAGCGAGGCCCCACCATTCCTAGTTCACCCCCACACCTCTCACCCATGCGACATCAATCCCAAATCGTGCCCCTCCCCTCCTTTCACACCACGATCCAATCCTACTATGAGGTAGAGGGTTGGGATAATCTCCTCAAGGGTCTAGAGTGGCAATTAGAGTTGACTTGCTTGTTGACCCTAGGGACGGACCGACCCAAGAACCTTGACCTCATCCACCCATGTGACGAGTCTATTACCTCGGTTTGCACCATTGGTTGCTACACCAGTGACCTTCTTTTCTTTCTCCCCATGGTGGAAGAACCCATCTCGATCCACTCCCCTACTATTGAGATCCCAAGGACATTGGCAAACCCACCCACTCACTACACTGGCCCAATCATCCCAATAGATGAGGATGACCCACCTTGTGAAAACCTTGAGGACATAGAGCACTTCTCCCTAGGAAGTCCATTCCACGACCCCTTTGACCCTTTCCTTTGGGAGCTCGGGTACCCATGTGACCCACCCGCATCACCTACCACCCACCCTTTCCTACCCTCACCCACCATGTTGGGCCAAGCCCACCTCATCCATGACCCAGGTTACCCCATAGGAACCATGACCTTAAGCAACACCCACCTAGAGATCGAGGAAGTGCCCCACCCCATATCCACCTTCCTAGATCCCTTCGACCCTTTCACATGGAAGTTTAAAGGTCATCCCACACCTATGCACATGGAAGTCACCTTTGGGATAAGCATGCATGTGTCTAGGCTTACCACAACACTTGGCATGAACACTATGTTGGGTCCATTCATTCACATCACCCACATGTCATGTAAGAAACATGAGTGGTCCATATTTGGGTGCAATGGTCCTCCATCATTTGTCATTAGTCTTATACAAGTTAGGGGCATGCACGGATGTCCAGATCCCCCGGCATTTGCTACAACCATCCAAGATAGATTCACCTACGGATGCCCCAGTCCTCCAACCTTTGCTATAAAGTCCATGCATGATAGGGCCACATTTGGCTGCCCCGGCCCACCTAGGTCCATCATAGTCTTTATAGCATCAAAGCATAATTGGTCTATATATGGTTATCCTGGTCCACCTTTGCATCCCACACATTTCACCCCCACACCGCATCGTAGTGCATGGCATCAGCGTCTAAGCAAGCACCAAGCAACGGCGGTGAGATTTACAAAAGGCGGGTAAAAGCTCGTGAGTGCCACTTGGTACTCCAACCAGGCAAAATTGGTGATGATGATATTGGAGTGGCTCTACCTTTGGGTCACATCCAAATCGAGGGCATGAGGACTTGGACCTTTCCAAGGTCCTAGTGGCTTTGGCAACCCGGCTTACGGGTTGGACTTACCGATGGGCTTTGGGATTCATCCCAATTCCCACGTGGCGGATCAGGCACCCTATACGGGCACCGTGGTGGAACCCAATGAGTTCCTCGAGCCTCTACCTTCCTTTGAGAGAGATACCCTCGGAGTGCCACCACAAATCAGCTTGAGAGCCCGACGTGAGCACGTGGAGGCAATACTGAGCAAGCAAGGTACCATCGTCGGCAAGAGGGTGTGTCCGAGCCGCCTTGAGAAGCTAAAGCGTTGTCCCCTGGCTATGGCCGCGGGGTTGAGTTCGGAGATCGTGGCTCACCTAGAGCTGCATTGGTGTGCCACCTCCCCGGTGGACCCATACTCGACGGGGTCGAGTTTTCCCCACCCTAGGGGTATGATGGGGGCATCCCTTGCCCCTCCATATTTTTTTGAGGCTCGGATCGATCATCAGCATGCGCCATCAGGTCCGTCTCATTTTTCTGAGTCTATTCATAGAATTCTTATAATTTATTAGAGTCGTAAACCATGTAATTTTCCTTTTATTTGAGTCCAGTACCTAAGTATAAGGGTTATTTACCTAAGTTAAGTGTCATAGGGTTGAGTAGTTTGGTTATTGGGCCCAGTTAAGTGGGCTAGGCCTAGGGACGGCCCCCCTTCCCCCTTGGTTTCTTGTCATTAGTCCAAGAGTCAGGGACTTATTGCAAATTGTGGGTTTCCTATAAATAGGACCACTTTCTCTCATTTGAAGCTAATGAAAATCTGAGGATTTTAGTCCAATTTAATTGTTTGTTTTCTTGTGGTGACAAGCCATTAGATAGGGTGAGAAGCCCTAGGGTGAGAAGCCCACCTACCCCCCTCCCCCCTCTCTCTCTTTAGCTCTCTCTCTCTCTAGACCGCCCCCTCCCCTCTCTCCTCCCCTCCACCTCAGCCCAATCCCCTTTTGCCACATCAGCCCTCACTTGCGACATCATCCTCCACATCAACAAGTGACCCCACTGTTGGGTCCCGCGAGGTGTAAACGGATCTAGAAGGGGGGGTTGAATAGATCCTATCAAAAGCTTTGGCCTATTTAAAACTCTTAGCTATCGGAAGCATGAACCACTCCTATAAAGTGAATGAATCACTTAGACACAATGCACAGCGGAATTAAGTAGAGTGTCACAGAGCATGCAATAGCTTGCAACAACCGTACGTGTGTGTGTGCTATGTTGATCACTCAAAGTTCATATGTGTGTGAATGAAGTGGTGATCAACTAAGGTGCATGCGAGTCTAAGCATAGAAAACACTTAGCAATACTTTCACCTTGGCGCCTGTGTGCAAGGGTGCAGCAGGCCGCCCAAGGGATGCAGTCAAAGTGCTAAGCTCAATTAAACCGTAGATAAAATCGAAGGTGCAAATCTGAGTGCTTGAGTGTGTAAACAAGATTACCAAGTATGGAACCACACGAACCTGTGAATGGGGGTAGAAGATATAGAGCAATCACACACAATAAACAACCCACAACACAGGGAGTTTTAAGGTGGTTCGGTTGCAACCCCGCAACCTATGTCCACCCCTCACCAAAACCCGGTGAGGCTTTCCTGCTGACTCACAGCTTGACCGGGGACACGCCCCAAACCACAGAACAGAGAAAACCCTCTTTCTGTCTTCCTACACACAAAGCCGACAGGGACGGCTACACCGCAGATCGGAGAACTCCTGATTGCCTTCCTACTAACCACCGGTAGCGACGATCTTCAGTTTCAATAGATTGACTGAAATGAAGATAGAACAAGATGAAAATGCTCAAACAAGATATGAAGATATGCTAGAATGAACTAGATCTTGTCTGAGATTGTTGGATCTTGAATCTGTTGCTTTGATCTTCCTTTGATCTTTTTGAGTTGATGAAGTAGATATAGGATGTAACTTGATCTTTCCTTTGAATCTCCTTGAGTTGATGAAGAAGAATATTGGATGTAGCTTTGATCTTCCCTTGAGTTGATGAAGAGGTTTGGATGAAGATTTGATCACCTTTGTGAGCTTGCTTGCTTCTCTTCTTCCTTGGAGATTGAAGGCTTCAGATGTAGGCTTGAATCCCTTAGATTGGATGTAGAACTTCTGCACGGAGTACTGTTCACGGCTACAATACCTCTTCTTCCTTAGAGCTCCTCTAGCCTCTCTTCATCTCTCTTTTCTCTAAATGATCAACTGGGGTTTGTAACCCTCTTGTGTTGGTTTTATAACCCTTGGAATGGTCCTTGGACACCCCCAGACCAGATCCACAATTTGTGGCAGGTTTGGTGCCTTTTAGATTAAAGAATTCCATGGAAAGGGGCTGGCCACGAGGTGGAATTCGAAGTCAAATATGGCTGCATCGGGGCTGACGGTCGACCTGCAGCTTCTGGCGGTCGACCGCTACTGAGAAATGCTGTAGACGGATGGCCCCTGGGATTTCCGGTCGACCTCTACTGGGCTGGCGGTCGACCTGCACTGAAACTTGTGCAGACTGGGAGTCTCTGGCTGGGGCGGTCGACCGCCCCTGTGCTGGCGGTCGACCGCCAGCTGGGCAGACCCCGGTCCATCCCGGGTCGGTCCGTTAGCCGCTTCAGCTCCGTCGCTTGTGTCCATTAGCAGCCTGTTCATGTCTGTAACTTCATCCTTGTTGGTCTAGAAAGTACCAACTGAATCTTTATCTTTGGACTCTCATCTTGTGCAGTGACCTTGGCTATTTGAATGAAGCTTGTGGAAGAGATTTGCATCAAGGCTTGGACATGATCATATGACTTTCACTTTGCCATGAAGCAACCGAATGCACTGACTATGCACATGAATGTATAAACTCTGAGTGCATGGAACACAATGTACAGACTTGGTAAATTGATGCACGAACACAACAGAAAGCAATGTATAGACTTTACGTTTGAAGCAGCCAGCCAATGTACAGACTTATGTTGCAGCAGCCAGCCAATGCACAGACTTTGCGTTTGAAGCAGCCAGCCAATGTACAGACTTTGTGTTGCAGCAACCAGCCAATGTACAGACTTGTGTTGCAGCAGCCAGCCAACGTACAGACTTTATGTTTGTGCAACTAGCCAACGTACAGACTTCGTGTTGCAGCAACCAGCCAACGTACAGACTTCATGTTTGTGCTAGCAGCCGACGTACAGACTTTGAGTTTGTGCTAGCAGCCAAAGTACAGACTTTGAGTTTGTGCTAGCAGGCAACGTACAGACTTCGTGTTTGTGCTAGCAGCCAACGTACAGACTTTGAGTTTGTGCTAGCAGCCAACGTACAGACTTTGAGTTTGTGCTAGCAGCCAACGTACAGACTTTATGTTTGTGCAACTAGCCAACGTACAGACTTTATGTTTGTGCAATCAGCCAACGTACAGACTTTGTGTTTGTGCAACTAGCCAACGTACAGACTTGCTAGAGCCGAGTGTATAGACTTGCTATGAAGATGCATGGAGAATGTATAGACTTTGAAGAATGTATAGACTCGCTGAATGTATAGACTTGCAATCAGCCAACGTACAGACTTGCTAGAGCCGAGTGTATAGACTTGCTATGAAGATGCATGGAGAATGTATAGACTTTGAAGAATGTATAGACTCGCTGGATGTATAGACTTGCTGATGTATAGACTTGCTGGATGTGTAGACTTGTTGGATGTATGTATAGACTTGCTGAACCATGTCTCTTGATCTTGATCGTCTGCACTGGAGGTATAATGACCTGAAATGTATGAATATTAACATTATCAAGTGCAGGTATAGCTCATTAATGACTACAGAGGCAGACATCATCAAAACCATAAAAGTAATCATGTTGCACACATGTTCAACATTCTCCCCCTTTTTGATGATGGCAACTATGAGTCATTCTGAACTATGAGTCATTAGAGATTCACATGCATTAGTAAGTCACATGGAAACTATGAGTCAAAAACATTCTTAAAAAGAAGAAGAAGAGGATTCTCTCCCTATCCCCTTTTGACAATGACTCACATGGTACTCACCCCCTTTGACACATAGAGTGGATTCTTTGATTAATGACTCACAGAAACTTACCACATGCTGTGATTAATGACTCACATAAACTTCTCCCCCTTTGACAACATCAAAAGATCCAGAAAAGAGAAAGAGAGACTCACACAAAGAGACTTACATGACGCTCTGGCATCGCCTATGTGACATCATTACAAGCAACCATAATATGGAGAAACATGGCATTGCAGGCAACAGTCCAGACAAATGATCTGGAAATACATGCCAATGGTTGTACACTTATTAAAGCTAACAAGATAACCAAAGAGAACAACCAATTGTGGAAAGCCAGTTATAGGACAGATACCAATGAATGATATGGATGTATCGAACATGGTGGTGTCCCGTGGCTTGGCAAAGACATTGTAAGTGTGAGAAATAGAGCCACAACAGCATGATTCAATTTCACAAATATGAGATGGATAGAGCAGCCAAGGAGCATTTTTGTGATGTCAGATTTTGCAAGATTTTTAGTGGTTTTCTAGTTTTTAGATTTTTTGGATTTTCTATGCAATGCATGGAAATGATAAATGCAAGCTACAATTGTAGGAGGTGAAGACGTGCATGCCACCCTATTGCATGAAAGTATGATGCTAATGATGCGAGGACTTATGCCACATGCCAATGAATGAGAAGCAAAGGGATATCACTTGACAGAAGACACCAATGATTTTGGATTCGACTTGAAAGGAGCATCAAGATAATATCACTTGTTGGATGATACCAAGGTGATGTAATCATGGCAGATGAAGGCAAACAACAAGGAGCATCAAGATAATATCACTTGTTGGATGATACCAAGGTGATGTAATCATGACAGCCTGAATGATTTATGTAGATATGGCAGATGAAGGCAAACAACAAGGAGCATCAAGATATGACTTCTCAAGAAAGAATGGTGGTTCTTTAATCTGAAACCAAGTTCATAAATCAAAGTTATGGATTTTTCAGAATTTTCAGTTATAGAACCCAAATGAACCAGCTCTTACATTCAGATTGGTTTAATGCTAATGAATTCTGGCCTACTCAGTAGAATCACATGAAGACATTTGCATGCAAGTTTAATAGTAGTGAACCAGAAATTCATGTCAAAACAAGATTAACCTTCTCTTATCTTACTCATTCAGTTTCATTGGTTCCCTTGAGAGTGACCACAATAAGTATTGAGGCTAAACACTTAGATGACTTAGATTTGATTCATGAGAGCTACACATTCAGATTTTTCTTTTGAAATCATTTGAAAGATGATTGCTATCATTTTACGAGCAGTCAAGTGTAGCAACCACCTTTTGACGTGAGTGTGCACGTTTACCAGACGCAAGCACCCCCAGTTACTCAGTGTAGCTCACGATTTTGCTTCACTTAGAATAGAGATAGCATAGTCACCTCATGACATATCAAACCTCATTTTCTTTGATGAGGAGATATATTTCTCAGCAACAGTGCCATTGCTCTGCCTTGAGCTTACTTTAAGTATAGCCACCTTTTGAAATAAACAGATTCAACAAATGTTTAAAAACAGTACTTAGCTGAAGTTTCTCGATCAAGGATGCCTTTGTACTCAAAATTTTTTCAGATTCAAGACGGCATAACAAGTCAAAACATGAGAAACTAGTTTAAGTCTATTAAACCCGATCACAAACATGTTCAAGACCATCAAACTTCAAGACTCAAGAAATCATTCATGTTAAACCAAAATCATTCATGTTCAAAACAATCACAAGACTCTATAAAAGAAAATTCTTCTTGAAGATTTACTCTGATAAACAACCTCAATAATAGACTGGGAATCCTTCAAGAAGTTCAAGGCACTTTGAATCCAAGTTGATCCACAAAAGGATTAAGCAATATCATGCAATGGCTTGGTTTAATAAGAGAGTGTTGCATAACTGGTAGGTAAGAATAGATGAAGAACATTCTCCCTGAGGTTATGCACTGAGCTCAGACAAAAGTAATTTTTAGGCAGAAAGAAATGTGGGGTCTACCTGTCAAAGGAGTGAGGTCGACCTGTTGAACTGCAAGGCAGAATTTTGACTGGATTTTCATGATGAACAAGCTCCCCCTGAGAAGATGCATTCTATGCCATGATGTCAACAGAATGAAGATGAAACATATGCATGAATGCTGCAAAGAGACAGCTCCCCCTTACTATATGGCCTATATGCGACATTGACGCATGGTACGTGGCGGAGGTGAAACCTCACGCATATTGAGTGCTTCTAGGCAAGCATAACCTGCCTTTCCATACATCAACTTTTAATATACCATGGCCATGCAAAAGTGAAATGATGTGAAATGATTCAGACTACATTGATGTTGACTCCCCCTTTGAGCAATGCTAACATGAATAACGATTTGGAAATGCAGCCATGGTATGCATCATCAAAATCAAAATCCAAGCATTTCATGTAGCTGATAGCAAGACTTAAGCAACTCATCATCACATCAACTTCATCAGCATAACAAGTTTTTCATGAATTAAATAGCTGAAATCAAGCATGGTGTGAGCAAGTTATCAAGCTCAAAAGTTCATCTCACACCTTGGGGGTTTTGCATTTCAAAGAGCAATTCAGTTTGCAGAATCTAATGACATTGGGCAGACGTATGATGCACTATCTACATGTCAAGACTAAACATGCAAGATGACTAAACTTAAAGGTTTATGTACATACCTGTGCCTTGAGCTTTTATTTACCTTATGATCCTTTGTTCAGCTCCAAGGCATCATGCACCCAAAATTCTCATTTGGAATTTTTAGGTACCCAAGATTGCTTGGGTCCTTGTAGGTTAGCAGCTTTATCATATTCACCAATGTAGCTCATCTGTTTCAGGGAAATTAGATCATCCTTTTTCATTGTATGACAATCATACATGTCATGACCATTTTTCTCACAGTAAAAACAGCGCACAAAAGATTGAGCATTCTTTTTATGTTCATGTGCGTGTGCATATGCATTTTGTTTTTGTGGATAAGCATGGGATTTACCTTTCATGACATGAAGGTGATGCTTTCCCTTCAAGTGCAAACACTCTTGGACAGTATGGCCAGACTTACCACAATGAGAGCAGCAAGGAGGAAGATTTTTATTTAAAGCCATGGAGAGTGTCGACCTGCTTGTATGGGAGTGTCAACTCTTCTGACTCCCCGTGCAATTCTATGCAGATATCTGCTGAGTAGGTCCTCTGCCAGTATTGAACTGTTTCTTTCCTTGCTCTTTCACTTGATCTCCTGCTCTAAGCTCATCATTTCTCAAGATAAAACAATCATGCACAGTGTGACCATGTTTACCACAATAATAACAATGGACATTCATTTTGTGGAAAGCATGATATTTAGCATTGGACATGTTATGGTGAATGTTTTGATGAGCATGCTGAGTTTTACTTTTCTTTCGAGCAGTATGCCCTTTTTGGTGACCACAGGAAGTGGTGGCTTTTGGTGAGCCAGAATCTTAGATTTGGGCAAACATTGACAGGAGATCATTCAAACCTTGAATTTCATTTTCAAGTGAGGAAATGTGCTGTTTAGATTCAACAAGGCCCTCTTCGCATGCTGCCAATTGCTCATTGAGCATGTCATTTGCTGCTTTAAGATTTTGATTTTGTTGTTCGAGAGCATGCAATGTTTCAGAGTGATCATCAATGACATATTTACCTTTTTCATGTGCAACCAATTTTTCATGCAATTCTTCTTCAGCTTTTTCATGTTCAATTTTCTTTTCCAACAACTCTCTATTCTCTTCTTTCAGAGAATCAATCAGTTTTTGTTGCCATTCAAGATCATCATGGAGACCAACATTTATGTTTCTCAAGAATGAACATTTTTCACATACAAAATTAGCAGAGCATGAAACAGAATTTTTGTTTCCTTCAATCAACTTCTCATGATAGATTAGCCCATCGGCCATAGTTTGATCATTAGAGATTGACTTAGGTTGGTTTTGAAATTTTATTACAATTTCTTCCAACCTAGTGATTTCATCATGAAGATTTTTATTTTCTTCCCTTAGACATGCAATACTTTGTTTATGCGTATCTAGATCAACTGAGAGAGTGTCGTTAAGCTCTTTAAAAATAGAACACTTTTTACAAATCGAGCTTTCATTTTGGTTAATTTTCTTGAGATCCTTTTTCAAATTTTTGTTTTCTGTTTTTACCTTTTTGTATTGTGTGATCAATTCATCATAGGCTTCCATAAGCTCTTCAAAAGTGAATTCCTCGGAGTCAGAGTTTACCTGTGATGAGGATGTATTGCTGGACTGCTCTGCACGGTCGGCCATGAAGCATTCTTGTTCTTGTTCCTTCCCTTCATGGATTTTCACCAACTTGTCCAATACTTTCTTGGCTGTGCTGCAAGAGGACATAAGATGAGTTAGTCTTAGATGAGCTGCAGCTGCAATTAAGTTATATGCAAGATTATTATCATTGTGTTTGGTCTCATGTTCGGCTAACCAATCAATTGAATTTGATGGCAGCTCATGAGGACCATTGTATATAAGAGTCCACAATTGTGGATCTATGGAGCTAACATAGATGAACATTCTTCCAACCCATGTAGAAAAATCTGAACCATCATAAATGGGCGGAGAAGTCATCGAAGCATGTGTATCATATGAAGCCATCTAAATAACAAACATCGAGATCTTTCCCTGTAGATCGTTGGATCTGGGAATGACAGAGCCTCGCTCTGATACCACTTGTTGGGTCCCGCGAGGTGTAAACAGATCTAGAAGGGGGGGGGTTGAATAGATCCTATCAAAAGCTTTGGCCTATTTAAAACTCTTAGCTATCGGAAGCATGAACCACTCCTATAAAGTGAATGAATCACTTAGACACAATGCATAGCAGAATTAAGTAGAGTGGCACAGAGCATGCAATAGCTTGCAACAACCGTACGTGTGTGTGTGCTATGTTGATCACTCAAAGTTCATATGTGTGTGAATGCAGTGGTGATCAACTAAGGTGCATGCGAGTCTAAGCAAGGGAAACACTTAGCAATACTTTCACCTTGGCGCCTGTGTGCAAGGGTGCAGCAGGCCGCCCAAGGGATGCAGTCAAAGTGCTAAGCTCAATTAAACCGTAGATAAAACCGAAGGTGCAAATCTGAGTGCTTGAGTGTGTAAACAAGATTACCAAGTATGGAACCACACGAACCTGTGAATGGGGGTAGAAGATATAGAGCAATCACACACAATAAACAACCCACAACACAGGGATTTTTAAGGTGGTTCGGTTGCAACCCCGCAACCTACATCCACCCCTCACCAAAACCCGGTGAGGCTTTCCTGCTGACTCATAGCTTGACCGGGGACACGCCCCAAACCACAGAACAGAGAAAACCCTCTTTCTGTCTTCCTACACACAAAGCCGGCAGGGACGGCTACACCGCAGATCAGAGAACTCCCGAATGCCTTCCTACTAACCACCGGTAGGGACGATCTTCAATTTCAATAGATTGAATGAAATGAAGATAGAACAAGATGAAAATGCTCAAACAAGATATGAAGATATGCTAGAATGAACTAGATCTTGTCTGAGATTGTTGGATCTTGAATCTGTTGCTTTGATCTTCCTTTGATCCTTTTGAGTTGATGGAGCAGATATAGGATGTAGCTTGATCTTTCCTTTGAATCTCCTTGAGTTGATGAAGAAGAATATTGGATGTAGCTTTGATCTTCCCTTGAGTTGATGAAGAGGTTTGGATGAAGATTTGATCACCTTTGTGAGCTTGCTTGCTTCTCTTCTTCCTTGGAGATTGAAGGCTTCAGATGTAGGCTTGAATCCCTTAGATTGGTTGTAGAACTTCTACACGGAGTACTGGTCACGGCTATAGTACCTCTTCTTCCTTGGAGCTCCTCTAGCCTCTCTTCATCTCTCTTTGCTCCAAATGATCAACTAGGGTTTGTAACCCTCTTGTGTTGGTTTTATAACCCTTGGAATGGTCCTTGGACACCCCCAGACTAGATCCACAATTTGTGGCAGGTTTGGTGCCTTTTAGATTAAAGAATTCCATGGAAAGGGGCTGGCCACGAGGTGGAATTCGAAGTCAAATATGGCTGCATCGGGGCTGGCGGTCGACCTGCAGCTTCTGGCGGTCGACCGCTACTGAGAAATGCTATAGACGGATGGCCCCTGGGATTTCCGGTCGACCTCTACTGGGCTGGCGGTCGACCTGCACTGAAACTTGTGCAGACTGGGAGTCTCTGGCTGGGGCGGTCGACCGCCCCTGTGCTGGCGGTCGACCGCCAGCTGGGCAGACCCCGGTCCATCCCTGGTCGATCCGTTAGCCGCTTCAGCTCCATCGCTTGTGTCCATTCACAGCCTGTTCATGTCTGTAACTTCATCCTTGTTGGTCTAGAAAGTACCAACTGAATCTTTGTCTTTGGACTCTCATCTTGTGCAGTGACCTTGGCTATTTGAATGAAGCTTGTGGAAGAGATTTGAATCAAGGCTTGGACGCGATCATGTGGATTTCACTTTGCCATGAAGCAACCGAATGCACTGACTATGCACATGAATGTATAAATTCTCAGTGCATGGAACACAATGTACAGACTTGGTAAATTGATGCACGAACACAACAGAAAGCAATGTATAGACTTTGCATTTGAAGCAGCCAGCCAATGTACAGACTTATGTTGCAGCAGCCAGCCAATGCACAGACTTTGCGTTTGAAGCAGCCAGCCAATGTACAGACTTTGTGTTGCAGCAACCAGCCAATGTACAGACTTGTGTTGCAGCCAATGTACAGACTTGTGTTGCAGTAGCCAGCCAACGTACAGACTTTATGTTTGTGCAACTAGCGAACGTACAGACTTCGTGTTGCAGCAACCAGCCAACATACAGACTTCGTGTTTGTGCTAGCAGCCGACGTACAGACTTTGAGTTTGTGCTAGCAGCCAAAGTACAGACTTTGAGTTTGTGCTAGCAGCCAACGTATAGACTTCGTGTTTGTGCTAGCAGCCAACGTACAGCCTTTGAGTTTGTGCTAGCAGCCAACATACAGACTTTGAGTTTGTGCTAGCAGCCAATGTACAGACTTTATGTTTGTGCAACCAGCCAACGTACAGACTTTATGTTTGTGCAATCAGCCAACGTACAGACTTTGTGTTTGTGCAACTAGCCAATGTACAGACTTGCTAGAGCCGAGTGTATAGACTTGCTATGAAGATGCATGGAGAATGTATAGACTTTGAAGAATGTATAGACTCGCTGAATGTATAGACTTCCAATCAGCCAACATACAGACTTGCTAGAGCCGAGTGTATAGACTTGCTATGAAGATGCATGGAGAATGTATAGACTTTGAAGAATGTATAGACTCGCTGGATGTATAGACTTACTGATGTATAGACTTGTTGGATGTATAGACTTGCTGGATGTATGTATAGACTTGCTGAACCATGTCTCTTGATCTTGATCGTCTGCACTGGAGGTATAATGACCTGAAATGTATGAATATTAACATTATCAAGTGCAGGTATAGCTCATTAATGACTACAGAGGCAAACATCATCAAAACCATAAAAGTAATCATGTTGCACATATGTTCAACACCCTCAACTTCCCCACCTCACCATTACTCCACCATTAACCACACCACCCCCTAGGGAGACTTCCCCACTCTCCCAAGCAACCTCTCCTCAACTTAGGGAGAATCCCACTCCCAACACACCCTTTCATCCTCCAACACACCCTTTCACATCCACAAGGACCCTCCATTGAATAACCATTAGTGGGAGTTCAAACTAGGGAGAGATCTCCCCCTCTCTCTCCCTCCCAGCCCCAAACTCGCAGCTCCCCCTCCCTCCAGCTGCTAGACCCCTTTCTAGCCCCCATTCTACCCCTCCCTCACATTGGATCACCCCCTCCCAAACCCCCTCACAGCCAAGGGTCGCCCCCTCACACATCCACCCCATTTCCCATCACCTATCTCAACCCCATCACCTATCTCCATTCTTTGGTGGTGTACCTTACATTGCTGGAAATCTCGTCTAAGCATCTTTCCAAGCATGGTGGTCTCGCCATCATCCGACTTCGGGGCTGTCCGGAGGAGTCTTCTTCCCCGGACTGTGCAGTTCCTCCCAGGCAGAAAACCAGGAGCGACTCAGAGGCTCCCACGGCCTGAATTCTGAGATTCTTACGGTGGCTGAGGGCTTCCCCTTCAAGTCCCCTGCCCTTTCTAAGAAGCAGAAAAATGTTTGGACTCTGGAGTCAAGAGTTCCAGACTTTCTCCTCAAGGTGCGCAAGGTTAGTTCCTCCAGAGCCTGGTCCGATGCCCTTCCACTATTCCTATCCTCCCAGTCAGCTCTGACCTTCGACGATGGCCCCATTGGTCTCTGTTCAAAGAAGACTTGACCACGATCACAGCGGTTCTGGTCCCGCATCAATCGGACCCCGGGAGTGTTCGTGGTGCCTTCGTCTTCCAGCAGTAGCAATCTACGAGTAATTAGAACCAGAGCAGTTCGGCCCTGGTCCAGGTCCTGCCCCAGCCACCAACGATGTCAGGAAATTCCACAGAAATTCTGACGTCCTCCTGGGCCAACCTAGGCAGTTTTGGTGCTAGTTTCGTCCCCAACAGAGTACGTTAGGGCCCGTGGCAGCACCGACAACGACTACCTATCAAGCTGTTCCTGAGAGCTGGCAGAACCTGCGAACTTCATCCACTCGGCTTTTGCTTAATTCCCCATCCCCGCCTGGCCAGCTTATAGCCCCTCCCTGCGCGGAGGTAGTGTTAGCTTGTAATCTGAAATTAACCCCCACCTCGAGATCCCCTCCTACGAGTGGCGTAGTGGTGTATCATTCGGAAATTTCAGGTTCGAGCTAAACTAGCGCAGTGTGCGGGTTCTACCCACGTTTCCCCGCTCGCCTCGTCTTCGGTCGGGATCGATGTTTTCACGCCGATCAGGTGAGCTTCAGAACACTTCTCATTGTTGGCATTTACTTGCTTAGTTTAGTATTGATTCTGGTTGCGCCGTCGACGGTGAGTGAGTGCCAGGACCAAAGTGCCGATCACGTGAGTGACCATCGCGGGTGAGCTGTGAGAGTGACCTTTCATCCCCTGCCCTCGGCGTGCCGTCTGCCCACTGAATTGAGCATCCCTATCCCATTGGGGTCCTTCCCAAGCTTGCCAAACCCCTGGAACCTCAAGGTCCAACCTCGGACCCTCATCCCCAAAGCCGGTCCACCTACGGACTCGGGTGCGCGCTACGTGGGTGAGTCCGCTTGAGTGAAATAACCGAGTCGTTCTTTGCTTGCAAACTAGGTCCAAGGGGTCTAGAGCGTCCAACTCTCCTTGAGTGAGTCCTTGGCAGCATGTGTGGTATATCAAAAGATGTCATCGGAAAGTTTGGTTAGGTCAGCCCGAAGGTGGCCTTTCTAGCGTCGAGGAAGCCCTCGAGCTCGTCCTTCGCCTCGTACCACCTCGCTGCCCTTGCTTCGCAATTGGGCGACCATATAGGGCTCTTCATCCACCTAGGTCCTAGGTCATGTCACATCAATACACTTACTCCCAAGGGCTTTCCACAACCCAAAACCTTAACGTTCTCACATTCGAACTACATGGCTTTAGGGTTTTTAACTCTAATGGAGAAAGCGGGTGATGTTTTGCCAGTAGGAAAGATTAACATGGAAATATTGAACATATTAGTATTTGCTTCATGGGAAATTTAATTCCCAATAGGATTCAAAATCTGAAATCCTATAAATAAACCCCTTCGTCTTACAAGCCAAGGCTACTGCTGCTAGTGCATTCGAGCCCTCCCTTTTGCCTGTCGTCCTCTACGTCTTCCACCTACCATAGCTGTTGTGAAGAAGAACCATAGTCTTTTCCCTCAGTTCTTAGACGACATCTCCTATTGGTGTGATTTGAAGCTGTAGTTGCTTTGTTGCCTCGTCTTCTCGGAGCGACTGCTGCTCTTATTGTTGTTGCTGCTCTGAAGAAGCAAGCTTCTTCCTACTGCTTCTCTTCTGTCATAATCACGTGCAGAAGCTAGTTCTTTTTCTCATACCTGACGTTGCTGCTGTGAAGAATCATCACTTCTTCTTCCTCCTACTATCACACGTGAAGAAGTAAGGCTTCTTCTTCTAACGATCAGTCGGCTGCTATGGTAGCAGTTGCAGTGCGGTCCTTATTATCTCTCAAACATATCTGTTCATCGTTCTTCATCCACCAAACAAGGTAGGTGTTCTCAAGTTCGAAGCCTAAACCTATTATTCATAGTTATAAGCATGCATATAGGTCATATAACATGATACCATGTTTTTCAGTTTCAATATCGTAGGTTTTACTGCATCTCAGTAAATAGCGACCCTATCATGGGCGCTGATTTAATCAACGACCAAACGAACGATCGCTAATTCTGGTGGAATAACGACAATGCTCAGGGCGTCAATTAATGAGCGACCATATGCCCAGTCGCTTAATCTTTTGGTATTTAATAAATACTACATGCTTAAAAATAGTTGACTATAATACATGATGTTAAAAATTAACGCATGAGCATATTGTTCGATTCCTGATATTTTTCTCTACATGTTCATGTCTTCACTTTCTAGCTTTGATAACATAAAATTTTCATGATTATATGATTGTACCTGCCTGATGCGTATCACATGACAAAGAAAGAGCGACATCCCCATAGTCGCTATTTAAAAAATGAACGCCTTCATGCAAGGGCGCTATTTAGTAAGTAACTAGTAAATGACAGAATATATTGGAAATTGTAAATTTACGACCGAGGACAGGGTGTCATTCAAGTAATGAACACCACTGCACACAATCGCTATTTGAAATTTTAGTTATTAATTTCTGGAAAGTACTAAAATTAACACCTTTATACATTATCATTAATTTTGTTATTATCTTCAAAATTCTGATATAAATCATGATTGAACGACCTTTCATAAGGTCGCTATTTCTTTAAATGGCGACTTCTGTAGAGGCGTGGTTTTTTTGTCTCACAGATTTACCGATTTCTTACCCATACCGCGGGATTATGGCACTGTGTCTCAGTCCGTAGATGCGGTCCCACGTTTCACGTTGTTTTCCGTACAGCCCCTAACTCTCGGTGATGATTGAGCCCTTCGCGGGATATTCCTTCCTTCAGACTGGTAATTTCATCATAGAGACCTCCGTAAGTCTACGCAAAGTCTTGGATTCCCTCAAGGCCGCCGAACAAGTTGTACCCTAAAAACTCATTACATCGTGTCTTGTCACATCATTCTAAAGAAATGTGATGCTTTACCCCTCATAGAGCGCTATTTTTAGCCACTTTCAAAATTTTGTTCTCTGTCAGTAATTGGCGACATTGACATAGGCGCCAGAAGGAATTGGCGACTTGTCTAGTGCCGTTATTGCCTGATATAGCGATCGTGACATGGCCGCTATTTATGAATCAGCGACTGTTTGAGAAGTCGCTAATTCTTCATGTGCCTGTACTATTCACAGGAATTAGCGACCACACACGTGGGCACTATTTGAAAATTCGTGGCGACTGAGTGGACGCCATTTACCCAGTTTTATGCCATGTCTTGGTTTTTCGTGAGAATTATTGATGAGTTATTCTTGTTCAAAGTTCAACCCTTGAACTCCTTCATTCGTGAAATCTACCTTATCATCCTACAATGGTTTATCCTTTGGAACTCTATATTGGCTATAACTATAGTGGATGTCCAAAATATACATGTCTCAATGCTTGTGCATATAGGGCCCGATCTGGTCCTGGGAGGAGCACCTGAAAGTACTTGTGCTCATGGGAGCTATATTGATCACGGTGTGACATTGCACCGAAGTACATGACTTACTAAATTGACATTCCACATCTCGTACTTGACTTGACTTGACTTGACTTGACTTGACTTGCGTGACCCGGAACGGGAATTTACTTGCTTGATATTATAATAGCCAATTCACTTGATATGACTTGACATGTTTACTTGCTTGACTATCTTAATACATGATTATCTTGAAATCTTGCTAGTTCGTTAACTCTTGATACTCTCTCTCTCTCTCTTATCATCATCATGTGTACATGCTAGACTTGCATTCATGTAACATGTAATTACTTAAAGTAATATTTGTACTTGAGATATAATTCGTACTGAGCGTTCGCTCACCCTAGTGTTTCCTATATTTTTCAGGTAATTCCGATGACGAGGATCACTCGGAAGGGAACTGACTTGAGTGAAGAGCTTAGAGCTATCCAGTCATAGAAGCATCCATCTATTCGTGTCTTCTTTTCTATTTTCTTGAGTCAATCATTGTGATTTTATTTGATTGAGTCAATGTTGTCCTTTAGTACTTTTTATTGGGAGTATGTAATAAAATTACGTTGAAGGTTGTTATGAATAAAGGATTTGGTTTATCTCTACTTTGCGCGCTCTGTCTATGTGTCGAATACACTTATGCTCTGATTGACATAAATGATATAGCTCGTTACGCATACCGGGTTCCTTCTGTGCTCGGGGCATGATAGTGATACTCTTTAGGGCATGACTGAAAACGAGCACAGTGACATACGTTGTATTGAATATCAGGACAGCATGCTGTAAGGTACAGTAGTGATCCGATCATACCTCAAAATAATGTAGGATATACTGTTTTAGCCTTTTCATCTTTGTCAAACTTCGTGGTTGTGGCCATCGGAGTTGACATTGGTTTTGCATCTCTTTTAAAACTATTTTCAAGTAGGAACGAGGTGTGCCTTTCATACCATGCCCTTGTTGCTTGCTTCAATCTGTACAAGGCCCTCTACAACTTGTACACATGTTGTGGATGTTTTGTATCTTCAAAACCTGGAGGTTGTTCTAGGATGTCCTTGGCGGGGTGATCTTTCAAGAACATTGAAGCTCTAGGCAAGTCGGGGTGTTGCACTTTCTGTTCTTGAAGTGTTTCAACTGAAGAAGCTTCATCATCTTCATCCTTGCTGGTGGTTCCTGCAGTTGATTCAATTTTGGCTTTAGCTGTTCTAGCATCACTTGGATTTGGGAATGTGATCTGCATCCAAAATTTAGATGATTTGATTTGTCAGGTTTTAATTCAGATTCATTAAATCTTGGTGCAATGACACTAGCACAGTAAGCCATTCAGAATTCAAAAGATAGATTGACAGATTCAAGAGTCCAAACAGATCTAGAACTCAAGGGGGTCGACTCTTGGAGTCAAAACTGTAAAAGGAGAACTTGACAGACTAACAAGTGTTGCGACGACTCAGCCTAAACCACAAACAAAATGATCCACCCAAAGGTTACTTCCCTAGGAATGAGCCTAGGCATTAAGTTCACATGACTAAGCCAGTAACTCCCCCTTAATGTGTGCATAAGTCTAAAATGTTAGTGAAATTTTAATGCTATATGCAGCCTATGAATAATTGACTCATAGTACCAAGTGAAGAACTTAGATCCGAAGATCACCTCACGCGTAGTGATAATTTCCAGATAACTTTAACCAGCCCTTCCGCATGTCACCATTTGATATACCATGTAGTCATTGATATGATGAAGGCAAGAGGATTGTAATGCATGATGACATGAATTCATTCTAGATTGAAAATAGATTCTTTAACTTTTGTGCATGATAATATATGAAAACATATGCAAACTCAATGTATGCAGTGAAATTTTGATTTGAAAATTTTCAAGCTCCCCTTCAACAAGATGCTATATGACAAGTGATATGCACAGAGATATGCAAACAACTATGGATGGAATGCATATACAAACATATGCATTATCACATAAGATTCAACACAAAGCAAATCAAGACATAACACCTTTTCTGGAGAAGTGAGAGGGATATCACCTGAATGTTCATATTTCAATTTTTGATTTTTCTTTTAACATGACATATGCCGCTTGGCTCGTGTGCCTTACCTTCTTGACTGAATACATATTTTCACGCTTCATATTCTCAAGGCACACCTACAAAACAGATTTCTCATTTTACATTCTTAGGTACCCAAGCCATCTTAGGTCCTTGTGGGTTAGCACTCTTGGCACGTAGCTTCCATTTTTTGACAACATTCAAATTATCATTTTTAATCAAAAAATAATCATGCATGTTATGCCCAGATTTACCACCGTAATGACAACATGACTTTGAATACTTAAAAGCTTGAAGATTATTTGAAGCATGTGACTTTTTGTTCCGATGTTATTTCCAATTGGCAGGGGGTGTGTTAAACACATTAGAGATCCCAGGTCGACCTGCCCTTGGATTTTGCTGAGGATAATGGGTCTGGAACACAGGATGTGTTGACACCATAGGTTGGTAGTGTCGACCTGCCCAATCCTTTTTCTTCATTAATTGTTGTCTAGCCTTGGGGTGCATCGACCTGCCCTTGCCTTTTCCATTGTTCATTATATTCTTGCATGCTCTTAAATCACCATTTCTCATGATAAAACAATCATGCATCACATGACCATGTTTTCCATAGTAAAAGCATAAGATTTTCTTTCTAGGTGCATGTATGTGTGGAGCAAGAGTGTCTTTAACATGCAGAGTGGTGCTAGCAGCATTTTTGGGTTTTTGATGTAGATTGATTTTTTGATTTTTTTTTTCTTTTTGATTCTTTTGGATAGAAGACTACTTTGGGGGTGAGATTGAGGTACTGGGTATAATTGAACTTTGAACAAAATAAGTATATACCTTATTCTCAAAAGACTTCTTTTTAACAGGATTATAACCAAGCCCTTCTCTTTGAAAATTAATTTTCATGCCCAAAAGTTTATCCAGATTATCTTTTCCATCCACGAATTTAGATAGTGAATTATTTAAGTCCTAGATTTCACTCTCTAAAAATGTGATTTGTAATTCAGCACCAGCAAGTTCTTCTTCACAAGTAGCAAGGCTGACATTCAACACTACATTGGTAGTCATAAGGCTTTCTACTTCCTGTTTTAGTCCATCCACATTTTCACACTCATTTACAACCACAAATTTTCCTTTTTCTAGAACCAACAATCTTTCCGATATGGCCGTATTTAGTTCCTTCAAGTTCTCATTTTCTTTCAGAAGATTTTCATTTTCCTTAGCCAAACCATTATTCAAAACCAATTCATCCAGAAATTTCTGATCATCATAATCAGAATTCAGTTTCATTTTTAGCTCCTTTTCAATTTCCTCACATTCAGAGATTCTAGCAAGAACGCTTTCATTTTCGGATTGCATGCATGCAACTTGTTCCTTATGAAGATCTAACTCATGTGACCAAGACTCAGATTTCCTTTTCAATTTCTTAGTCTCATATTTTAACTTCTTGTATTTACCTGCAAGCTCATTGAATGCATCCATTAACTCATCAAAAGGTATATTATTAGAATCTGAATTTGCCTCTGATGATGATCCACTCTACTGATCATTGTTATGATCACTCATACCTGCCATGCCACATTTGTCCTCCTTCTCTTCACGGAAGTCGGCTAGGCCATCAAGCATGTCATTTGCGGAGCTGCAGCTGGAAACAAAAGGAAACCTATTAGCATTAACTGCAGTGGTGAACATATTTAGAACTAAACAATTTTTGTCATGTTTGGAGTCATAGTCTGCAGTCCAAACTGATTCATCTTTAGGCAACTCATAAGGACCATGAGATATAAGCTTCCATAGCTTAGGGTCATATGAGTTGACTAGACTGTACATTCTTCCCAACCATAGATCAAAGTGAGAGCCATCAAACACGGGTGGAGAATTCAAGGTGAACACTTGGTTAGCCATTGATCTGGATCTCTCTAGATCGTTAGATCTATAAAAATTAGAGCCTTTGCTCTGATACCAATTGAACTCATGCGATCAATGACACCCAAGAGGGGGGGTGAATTGGGTGATTACAAATTTTAGAAATTTTTACCCGATTTAAACAGATATGATGAAAT
This sequence comes from Amorphophallus konjac, assembly GCA_022559845.1. NCBI lineage: Eukaryota > Viridiplantae > Streptophyta > Magnoliopsida > Alismatales > Araceae > Amorphophallus > Amorphophallus konjac. The sequence continues at coordinate 161,357,221 of CM040128.1, read as the reverse complement.
AGCAACTTAGAAACACAGAGATTTTAATTCCCAGATTAGATCTATCAAAATCTATCACCACGATAACTCTTCGGTACTAGGCGGAGGTATGAATCCGAAGATTCTGCTCACGCAAGGTGTTATCGTCCTGACAAGATTGGCCTTGTCAATGAAAACCCACCTTTCAATATACCAAAGGTCTATTAAACAAAGGATCAATTATGCTAGATCTGAAATAAAAACGTGGAAGAATTAATAAGCACTAACAATCACACAGAATGGGGGTAGATGAAAAGGACCAAACCACACAAGAGACAATGATTTTTAGGTGGTTCGGATGCAACACTGGCAACCTACATCCACCCCTCACAAATCGTGAGGCTTCACTGCTGGAAAAACCAGCACGGGGATAAATCCCCATCACGAAACCAAGCTTCAACAACACGCAGGACGACACCTGCACACACACGGGGACATGCCCCAACAAACACACACGAAGACGGAGTCTCCAACACGATCCAACGACCGGATCAACAACACTCACACACGTTGTGGATCTGAAATCCACCAGCTCACATACACAAACTGTGGATCTAAAAAGAATCCCACACACAAACACATAGATCTAGATAGATCCACACACACAAACACACAGATCTGGATAGATCCACACACACGCAGGTCTGAAGAGATCCACTCACACACACAGATCTGAAGAGATCCCCACACACTTGATGTTCACAGATTTGGAAAGAATTACACACTTTAAGCTCAAAGAATTTAGAAGAAGAACACAAATGAAACACTTCTGATTTAGGCTCCCCCCGAGTAGATGATGCAGATCTTGGACAAAGCTTGCTTATCCACTTGATTTGAGGTTGATTGGCTTCTGATTGATCTTGAAATGCTTGGGGTTTGATGAAGAATGGTTGGACGGAGTACTATTCATACAGGAGTTGCAGCAGCCCTCTTTCTCACTTGATGGCCTCCCTTGAATCCTCTTGAGTTGATTAGGGTTTCTTGGCCTAAGGATGTGTTTTTATATTACTTGGGTGGTCAAGGGACATGCCAAAACACAGATCCACAATTCCTGGCATGTCTGGAGGCTTTGGGACTCAAAAGTCCTAAAGAGATGGCTGCCCACGTTGGTGAGAAGTAAAGTCAACAAAAGCTACCTCGGAGGGTTCGGTCGACCAAAATTTTTGGTCGGTCGACCGAATTCTTAGAATTCCCAGAACTTTTAATGCTGGGAAAATTGGTCGACCGAACTTGACCCATCGGTTGACCGAACTCTGTAATTTTTCAGAGTTCTACTTGCTGGAATTTTTGGTCGATCGAACTCTGCTTCGTCTGCAAAACAAGCTTGTTAGCCCAAGAAAACATGTCTAGATAACAAGGCCTTATGTTTGAACAACTTTAACAATTTAGCTCAGTTTATGTATTTTGAAGGCTTTAAACATTTGTGCATTTGACATGATGAAAATTGGCCTTAATCACGTACAATGCTCACTCTTGAGCAGTTATGCATGGCACCAGAGGGAAACCAAGTCCAGGATTTTGTTATCATCAAAATCACCTGGAGAGACTCAACAATCATCAAGAATAAATAAGAGAAATAACTCTACTTGCAGGCTGAAAATGGGTGTCAGCACCCTTATCCTCCCTCCACCATCGTCATCTCCTATACTCACACCACCTACCTTAATCCACCCACAAGGACTCGTCAAACCACCCCGTCCGCTCATGTGCCCCCATCTATGATCCTTCCAACTAGACCCATTAGGCCTACCGTCCCCTCTCACACTTCCACCTCTCCATCATCTTCCTTTGTTTCCCTCATTCGTCCAACCGGGCCCATCAAACCACCAGCCCCGGAGCCCATCAATCCTTCGCCAGCACAAAGTGTTGCCCTTAGGAGCAGGCGTATGTTTCAACGCACTTACCCACCAACTGGTGGAACTATGGGTAATCCCCAATACTCGCAACAGGCAGTGAACTAGGAAGAGCCGGATCCACTCTCGGGCATGCAATACGATTTGTTTCATCATCTAGACCGCATACCCGCTAAAATCTCTATCACGGAGCTGATCAAGAGGTCGAAAGTTCACCAAGATGCCCTCCAGGATTTCTTGTAGAAGATTATGGTGAACGAAGACATGGTAGACAATGGTCCACCTTCTGCACTAGCCACTATCCCTAGGGGGCCGACTATCACCTTTTCTGAGGTGGAATTGGTGCCTCCCGAAGCCAGGCGGATGCCACTATGCATTTCTATAACACTCAACAAAGTGCCCATCGACGTAGCTCTTGTAGATACAGGTGCCTCTATTAATGTGTGTTCTTTCCGCACTCTTCGGGCTTGCAACATTTCTGAGAAGCATCTTTGCCCGACTCCTACCACTATTGCTGCATACGATAATTCAAGGAGACCTGGTCACGACATTGTTACTTTGCAAGCCGAACTCGGGTCTCTATCTATGCCTGTGGAATTTTACGTTCTGGACATAGACCCGATGTTTAAGGCTATTCTTGGGAGGCCATGGATCGATAACCTGAATGTTGTGCCCTCAACTACCCACCAGTGCCTCAAGTTCTCTTTTCAAGGGCGGGTAGTCAAGGTTGAGAGTATCTCCACGGCTCGTACTATCGAGGCCATTATCGAGAAGATTCTTCAAACACTCTGGCCTACCACAAGCTTATTATTTTTAGAATGGATCTTGATTTTCCATGGGATTATTCGCGCCGTGAACTGGACACTACACAAGTGGACTTCGCAATGAAGTCCAAGCTGCTGGACACAAGGGGCTGGTCTATGATGTTGAAGCTCGGGTATCAGCTAGGCAAAGGTTTGGGCACCCGTCTCCAGAGAGGACTAAACTAGTTCCGAACTACAAGATCAGAGATCGAAGGGGACTGGGATATCGAGAGAGCCCACTCGCCTTGATGCTAGTTTGGCTGCCATTAACATGGACACTGCGAGAGCACTTTGTCTGGGGTCCTCTTCAGCCGGGGTATGATACTCTTAAGCCCCCAATAGACCAGATCGACGAGGACGGAAGTGTTGCTTGTCTGATATCTGGCCCACCTCTAGTGTGGGAAGGCCTTAGTGCCGATATGCATGACTTTTCAGATTCTTTTAGTTGGTTGTTTCAAGAAGACGACTGCCCTAGGAGTATGAGGCTGCAGGTGGTCAAACGGGAGCAAAGAAAATCGGTCGTCAACGCACGGGAGGTTGGGAACTCTGTCATATTCCTTACTCTATCCCCATCCTGGTTACTTTCTATCTTTCAGAGCCTTCAGTCTATGCCCATTGCACCTCCATTCATGATTCAATTATCTCCCCAGTTATTTAGTTCTGCCCCAATCAAGCATTCTCCCACTACTCCTCTATCTGTGTAAGCATATTCCCAACCCCCATCATTTCTTCCTAAACTTCTCTCTCCCTCTCCCCTCTCCACACTTCAACTCTCTTGCTACATAGTCTTTGACGATTTGCAAAAAAATGTCAATTTTCAAACTTGCATTTCATTCGAGGAGACTGCCATCTATTGTGCCCATGTGGTTTTGATGTCAGCAAGCACTATGAGTATGAATGATTGATCACCATGTGTTTACATATGAATGATTGATTGAGCATCTTATTTGTGGCTTTGATGTCAGCAAGCACTATGAGCATGATTGATTGATTGATTTGAGAGTGGGCACATTCATCTCATTGCATTGACTGTCTCTGCATTGGTGCAACTCTAGTTCCTGCATACCAAGTGTAGCTTGCATCGGTACATTAACTGTTGTTGCACGTCATATAGTCGATGCATGATCTGGTAAATAGACTGCACTGTTAGTTCTCCTGCATACATTGCATCAGTTCAATATCTGCCATATGCATACACTGCATCGGTGCATTCATCAGGTGCTTTATTTCGAAGTCAATGCGTGTTCATTACATATACATAGTCTATGCATTGATTTTTGTCTCGCACATACACTAAGTCTGCACATGGTGACTTAGCGAGTCTATACATTCATGAACATAGTCAGTGCATCCTTTTGCATCGTTGTCCTTTACACATATGCATAGTCAGTACATTCGGTTGTTTCATGCATATACAATGTAGTCTTTGCTGTTATGACCATGCGTCATTTAAGCAAGTCTATACATGATGCATTGATTCTTAAATGCTAGGTAGCAAGTCTGTACATTATTTGAACAGCATGCCTGAGCATTCATCTTCGCTGTGCATACATTGATAGTTGCGAACTGCATTTCACACGCTCAAAGTCTATACATTCCATTGCTGGTACGAGTGGTTATCACACCAGCAAGTCTATACATCGTTGTCGAATGCACGCTAAGTCTATACACTCGTTGCTGGCATGTCGTTACATTCACTTTCAATGTGTATACTTCTCCATGTGCAAAATGCATTACATGCATTCAAAGTATGTACACTCGTGGATGACATGTCCGTGCATTCATTCTCGTTGTACATACTTTCTTATATGCACACTGCATTTTGTGCATCAAGTCTGTACAGGCTTAGTTCAAATATAAAACTTACTCGATGCATCCTTGTCTTTTTCTTTAGATTGATTCAAACTGATAATATGTTCAACCTGACAAAACATATGTTCGAGAAGCTTAAGAAGGGCACGTGATCCAAGGATGGAGGTCTAACCCTGATCGTGACACGTGGAATCATTGTGCTGGGATACCGCCACGTGGACTAAGGCCTCTGGGCGGGAATCATGGAAAGCACACGCCCTACCTCACTGCTCTATAAATAAGAAGCTTCTTCCTGAAGAGCAGAGTGATCGAAGCAGGAGAACTTATCTGAAAGAGCAGAAGCAGAGAGAGAGCCTGCACGATCCAGAAGAAGAGAAAGAGAAAGAGAAAGAAAAAGAGAGAGAGAGAAAGAAAGAAGTTGCAGAAGAATAGAGAGAGAGAGTTCGTGAAAAAGAAGATAGAAGACTCCATCACAAGATCTGTTTTCACTGGAATCTAGATCAAATCTAATCCAGTCAGCTCCATGGGAGCCACATTTGCATTTCATTGATTACAGCTTTTAGTCGCTGTTAGTTCTTGTTTCCTACTTTCATTTTTAACCTTTCTTCAAGCTGTTTGTCAGCGGGCGAGGTGAATACCTCGGACAGCAAGCTGTGAAGCTCAGCGGTTTGCAAAGGAGGATTCCTCTAGATGGGTTAAGCTGTAATCCCCAACGATTGCAGAGGTGTGGTATCCTCTGGTCGGCGAAGCTGTAATGCCCAGCTGTTCAAGCTGTTTGTCAGCGGCTGTAGGCAAGCTGTGAGGCCCAGCGGTTTAAGCTGTGTATCAGCGGAATCCACACTCAGGATTGAGTGTGGGGTGGATGTAGGTCTGGAGGACCGAACCACCTAAAAACTCTTCTTGCACTGTGGTTTGAATGTTCATTTATGCTTCCGCTTGATGAATGTTTAGGCCGACCTGTTTCTTCAGTTTAGTAGAGATTTGATTGCACATTCTGTGTTTGATTAAACACATCACTGGATTTTGGTAGAACTGAATCTATTTTTATTTTCTTATCTCTGAGTGTTCTAAGTTTCTAATTGGGAGTAATTTTCAAAGGGGAGATTCATTCACCCCCCTCTGAATCCATCGCACCGATCCCAACACCATCTTTACTCCGACCGCTTCGGGGCGAGACGTCCCGTCATCATCTTCCCCTTCATTAGAGTTTCTTTGTGAGGACCCTTCACCCTCCTCTAAGTTAGATTTAGGTTCAGTCAAGTCGGTTGATAGGGTAGGATTGAGTCTAGCTGGTCCGTCCAACCTGTTCCCTAGGTCTGAGACGGGCCCCGCGTCGCTTAACTCTAGAACTATTCCTCCTAGGTGTTGACTCCCGTTTTTTACCTTTGAGTGGAGTCATTTTTCTTATCCTTATTTTTGGTGCCTCGAGTTGTCCGTTACTCATTGGGCTATTTTCAGGCATGGCTTTGGGCTTATTTTATAGGTAGTTTCCTCCCTGGCTGGGCTTACTCTCAAACTTCTCAAATTTTGGGCTTAATGGGCTTTGGTTTAACTTGGTCTTTGGGGTAAATAGGCTTATTTATCCCATTTTATTATTTTCCACTATCCAGCTTAAACACGGTCTATCGATAGACCGTTTAGCAGGATCAACTGTCTATAGTAAGACCGTTTGTTTTGCCTTTGGATTAATTGGCTATTTTCTCAATTTCCACCGACAACCTAATAAACGGTCTTGCATTAGGCCGTTTATTTAAGTTGGGCGGTCCTTCGAACGACCGTTTATGGGCCAGAGTCCTAAATGGGTCAGTTTCTGGATAAATATCCATTTTTATTGATTTACCACTGACACTGTATAAACAGTCTGGTAATGGACCGTTTCACTAGTTGGGCGGTCTATCGATAGACCGTTTTCCAATCCAGAGTCCTACGCCGGATCAGTCGGTCTGTTCCTTGGATAAATGGATTTATTTATCTATTTATTAATTTCTACCGACACCATGTAAGTGGTCCAGCATTGGACCGTTTATAAAGGTGGGCGGCCCATCGTTCGACCGCATTTATGGCCAAAATCCTGAGTTCGGTTGGCTTTTCTCTCTCCACCCGTGGTTAAACCTCTTGGCTGTTCAACATTTTTCTCCGGGGATTCTCAATCAAATGCGATGCCATTTGATCCTCATGAAAGCTGGGAGTTTTATCTACATATTATCCTAAAGAATCTCGGCCTAATTATCGCTGCAAAATCCCTAATTTTGAGTAGACTTTCAAGGGTCTATAAATAGCACCCTTAGTCCAAGCTCGCGAGGGGGGAGATCCAGAGTTTGCGTCGAAGTGCTGCCGAGTTCTTGAGCGGATCTCAGCCAGGGAGGAAGGCTTTCTACGTCCTAATAAGCCTTCGGTTCAAGGAGTAGTCATTGTTTAGTGTTTTGGTATAGGCATTTGCATCATTTTGTCATTATTGCATGGTCACTCTTCTCCACTTTCAACCACGTTTTTCACTGGCATTTCACATTCTTCACCCTTCCTAATATTTTTTCATGCCCATAGGGATTAAAAAACCCACCCCCAGGTATCCCCCATTCCATTTATGTGTTTAGTTTACATTCGTTTGCATAGATATTGCACTTCATAAAGCTAATTTGGGTAGTGTTTTCTGGTCATTTGCTGTGTTTTGCAGGTCAACAAGAGCTTTAACATGAGGCCCATCCCCTCTTGGTGCCGACACTAGAGCGAGCGAGAAGCACGAACCGACGAGCCGTCGGTACCGTACACGGAGCACCACCCGGGCTACAGCAGCTTCCATCTGGCTCGGAGATAGCCTGGAGACTCCCCCTTGAGTCTCGATATTTATAGTATTTACTGAGACTTTATTTGTGTGTAATGTGTGTTTATTTGACTTTATTTGGATTGTAATTTGGATTGTAACAGGGGTTTATTTGTAAAATGGGACCACCTGGGTCCCGCGGGCCCCCCATCTCTTCTCCCATTGATCCACCTCATCTCCTGGGCCCATGTGGGGTCAGTCAACCCTCCATGGTGGGTTTCTAGAAGGGTTGGACCAAGGGGGGGGGGACAAAGGGAACAAAAATTTAAAATGTGGAACCATAAAAGTCAAGGGGGCGCCCCATGTTTAATGTAGTTTATTAGATTTAAAATTTTATTTTATTTGATTCCAAATCACATGGGAGAAATAAATTTGAACTCCCTCTTTTACCCCTCCCCAACCCTAGATCTTGGGATAGAACTAGTCTTTTTGTATTTTCTATAAGAACCTTGTATTTTCATTTTGAGTGGAATTAATGCATATGAAAATCTGCAATTTCTTCCAAAGAGCAAGGGCCGCCCCTCTCTCTCTCTCCACTCTTCTTCTTGCAGCTGGGAAGGTTGTATTCTGAGGTGGGAAGCCTCATCTATCTGGTGTGGAGTTCGTCGTTGCCGCCGCCACCGCTATCGAGCCGCCGTTGCACCGCCACCGCCTCCGTCAGTATTCTGCCAATCGGGTGACAGCAGGCCATTCTCTGATTTTTAACTCTCAGCCACGAGTTCATCTAGAGCCCAAACTTTCAAGGTGAGTTCCATGGGTCTTCACCACATCCCATAAAATTTGGTTGGGCTTCTAGCTTCCATTTTGTAATTTTCCATTTTCGTTCTTCCTTTCCACCAGATCTATCAGCTTTCAGTCCAGATTCACAGTAGCTCTGAGTTTCCCCTCTTCGGATCTTTTCTTGAGCGATACACGAAGATGAAGCTGCATGGGCAAGCCCAAACTTATTGGACCAATGTGGAGAGCCTGTTAAATCAGCGACGTCAACCCCAAATCGGCACTTGGGATGACATGAAAATGAAATTAAGGGAGAAGTACATTCCTGCCTCATATCGCCAACGTCTCATAGGCAAATGGCAAAGTCTCTCCCAAGGGAACCGATCCGTGACCGAGTACATCGCCGAGTTTGATGAGTATTATTTGCGGTGTAGAGTTACGAAAGAGAGCACCATGACCATATCACGCTTTCGGAGAGGTCTGCGGCCAAACTATCAATATGAACTTTTTCGCCGCAATGTGACCACTTTGGAATAGGCGTATCAGGTTGCTCTCGAATTGGAGCAATTCGAGGCCGAGTTCGAGTCTACCCATCGGTTGGGCTCCTTCCCCCTTCGTAGTGTCGAGCCTCGTGGCTCTTCTGGCACGTACCCGAGGGCCCCCATAGCCCGACCTCAGGAGCCCACTCGCCCCGAGCCGTTCGCTCCTAGGCCTCGCCCTCCACTTCCGAGGGACCTTCCTCGTCCCCAACAACTTACGGCACCCATCGCCCGTCCACCGGCACCCACACCTCCTGCTTGTCCCTTGTTGCCTTCACCTCCTATCCGTTGGGAGGATAAAGGGAAATGACATTTGATTGGGGAGCCTAGTGGATCACGGCAGCAGTGTTATCACTGCAATGGGTTTGGCCATTTCGCCAACCAGTGTCCCACTCGCCCATCTCTTATCATTGGGGACACACAGGCCGAGGACGCCACCCCTACGAATCTCGTGTTAGTCAGCTATGAAGCAGATTCGAAGCTAGCTGACGAGTATTATGAGGCCGAAGGTGATGGCCAGGATGCCCAGCATCCGAACGATACTCACTTGGGGGTCGTCAGGTGTATTCTCACCCAGCCACAGGCCAGTGATGACTGGTGTCGGACCACTATCTTACATACATTCTCTAGGCTGGGCAAACAAGTTTGTAAGGTAATCATCGATAGTGGGAGTTGTATCAATGCAATCTCCATGGGCACTGTCTCCAGTCTTGGTCTTACACCCATGGATCATCCTTACCCCTATCGAGTATCATGGGTGAATTCCACCTCCATTCCGATCAGGTTGCGGTGTCTGGTCCCACTGCAATTCCATGCCTACCGTGACGAGATCTGGTGTGATGTCCTCCCCATGGAGGTTGGCAGCGTTATTCTTGGTAGGCCTTGGTTATTTGATCGGGATGCCACACTTCATGGCCGGTCGAACACCTGTACCTTCGACCATGCTGGCCAACAGATTGTTCTCCAACCCTCACAGCCCAAGAGGCCTTTAGTTAGGGGTCCTACTGGTCCTATTACTCCAGAGCCTTCCATTCCCGGGCCCAGTACCCCACCCCAGCTCGGGCTATGACCATTACATCTGGCCCAGGCGAGCACTCGATTAGGAGATTGATGATGATTAGCTCCCGGGAAATGGAGCGGGAGGCTAGTAGGGGCTGCCCTGTGTTTGCTATTACGGTCTGAGAGGTGGAGCCGAAGTCCGAGGGTGAACTCCCACCCGATGTCATTCCTATTCTGCAGGAGTTCGCTGATATTTTTCCCGAGGAGCTTCCCTAGGGACTCCTACCCATGCGAGATATTCAGCATGCTATCGACCTGATTCCGGGCTCCTCATTGCCCAATCTTCCTCACTATCGCATGAGTCCCACGGAACATGCCGTGCTAAAATGGCAGGTCGATGAGTTGATGCAGAGAGGGTCTGTTCGGGACAGCATGAGCCCGTGTGCTATTCCCGCATTACTCGCCCCAAAGAAGGATGGCACGTGGAGAATGTGCATTGATAGTCATGCCATCAACAAAATCACCGTGAAGTACAGGTTCCCTATTCCCCACCTAGATGATATGCTAGACATGATGGCCGGTGCCACTATCTTCTCGAAGATTGATCTTAAGAGTGGCTACCACCAGGTGAGGATTAGGCCAGGTGATGAGTGGAAGACTGCATTTAGGACCAAAGATGGTCTATATGAGTTGTTGGTTATGCCTTTTGGGTTGACCAATGCCCCTAGCACCTTCATGCGACTCATGACTCAGGTCCTTCGACCACTCATTGGAGTCTTTGTAGTGGTATATTTTGATGATATCCTTATCTACAGTCGCACCAAGGGGGACCACTTGGACCATCTACGGCAGGTCTGTCTTCTATTGAGGCGAGAGTAGCTGTTTGCGAACCCACAGAAGTGTGCCTTCATGACACCTCAGCTTACCTTCTTGGGTTTTATTGTGTCTAGTACTGGGGTCTCCGCCGATCTGGAGAAGGTCCGGGCCATTGTTGAGTGGCCGGAACCCCGTACGGTCCATGATGTCCGCAGCTTCCATGGCCTTCCGACGTTCAATCATCGTTTCATCCACGGATTTAGCTCCGTCACTGCCCCGATCACGACTATATTCGAAAGGGCACATTTGTATGGACGAAGGCCGCAGCTACTGCCTTCAAGGACATCAAGGAGCACATGACCCAGACACTAATCCTTCGATTGCCAGATTTCTCGAAGGTGTTTGAGGTTTCTAGTGATGCGTCGGGTGTTGGGATAGGAGGAGTGTTGAGTCAGGAGGCCCACCCGATCGCATATTGTAGTGAGAAGCTGAATGACGTGAAACTGTGATACTCCACTTATGATAAGGAATTCTACGCAGTTGTTCAGGCTCTTAGGCATTGGAGACCCTATCTATTACATCAGGAGTTTATCTTATACTCTGATCACGAGGCTTTAAGGTACCTCCATTCCCAAAAGAAGCTTAATGCGTGTCACAGCCGGTGGGTTGAGTATCTCCAGCAGTACACATTTATGCTTAAACATAAGACTGGAGTGGAGAACAAGGTGGCCGATGCCTTGAGTCGGCGTGCCTGTCTGCTGACCACCATGAGTGCCGAGGTCATAGGGTTAGAAAGGATGAGAGAGGCCTATGTTGACTGTCCTGACTTCGGTCAGATCTATACCACTCTCCAGGCCGGACCCTCGACCATGATGATTATGTGGTTCAGAGGGTTACCTCTTTCGAGGAGGCATGCTTTGTATTCCCCGAACTTCGGTTCGTGACTTCTTAGTCTGGGAGCTACATGCGGAGGTCTAGCCGGCCACTTTGGTTGGAATAAGACTATTGAGGCTGTTGAGCACAGATTTTATTGGCCAAGTTTGAAGAGAGATGTTGCTCATATTGTGGCCCAGTGTCGTACATGTGTTATAGCCAAGATGAAGAAGTAAAGCTCGGGTCTTTATACGCCTCTCCCCGTGCCTGATGCTCCGTGGCATGATGTTAGCATAGACTTTGTTTTGGGATTGCCACGTACCTCTAGGAAACATGATTTGGTCTATGTGGTGGTTGACCGATTCTCGAAGATGGCCCTTTTCATTCCCTGATCGAAGACTTCGGATGCTTTGAGGGTAGCCCGCCTATTCCTTACTCATGTGGTATGCAAGTTCATGTTGCCTCATACCATAGTGTCTAACCGTGATGTTAGATTCACCAGCAGTTTCTAGAAGACATTGTGACATATGTTGGGTACTCACCTCAAGTTTTTCACTACATATCATCCCCATACAGATGGTCAGACCGAGGTGGTCAATAGGAGTATGGGTGACCTTTTGAGGTGTCTCGTCAGGGATCGTGCAGGGGATTGGGATCTCATATTACCATTGGCAGAATTTGCATATAATGATTCGGTTAACGGGTCTACCGGTATGAGTCCATTCGAGATTGTCACATGTCGTAGGCCTAGGAAGCCAGTGGATCTTGTTCCCATTCCCATGCATGCACGAGCGTCTGAGTCTGCTGAGTATTTTGCTAGGCATGTTAGGAGTTTGCATGACGACATCCGTCGTTACATTGAGGCCAGCAATGCACGGTATAAGGAGTTAGCCGATGCCCATCGACACCACAGTGAGTTCCAAGAGGGTGAATTTGTCATGATCAGGGTAAGACCTGAACGGTTTCCCTCTGGAACTGTAAAGAAATTGCAAGCTCGCGGAGCCGGTTCATTTAGAGTGTTGAAACGCGTTGGATCCAATGCGTATGTTGTGGACCTGCCCGAGGAATATGGTATAAGCTCAACTTTCAATGTGTCAGATCTAGTTGCATATAGGGACCCAGCGGTGATCTCTAGTGAGCCTTTTGAGCGATCTCCTCCCATTGAGAATGATCGCACACCTGAGTGTCCACCACCAGCCACATTTTCACAGCAGCGAGAGCATATCGATCATATACTGGATGAGCAGGTGACAGTTACCAGGAGTAGATCCTACCCGCGCTACCTAGTGCGTTGGAGAGGGTGACCCGCCACCGAGGATACTTGGATCACCCGTGGAGAGTTGCAACGGATAGATCCGGACCTATTGGAGCGCTACCAGAGCGATGCTGACCCTTACTCGATAGGGTCGAGTTTCTCCCACCCGGGGAGAATTGGTGCAGACACCAGAGCGAGCGAGAAGCACGAACCGGCGAGCCGTCGGTACCGTACGCAGAGCACCACCTGGGCTACAGCGGCTTGCATCTGGCTCGGAGATAGCCTGGAGACTCCCCCTTGAGTCTCGATATTTATAGTATCTACTGAGACTTTATTTGTGTGTAATGTGTGTTTATTTGACTTTATTTGGATTGTAACAGGGGTTTATTTATAAAATGGGACCACCTGGGTCCCGCGGTCCCCCATCTCTTCTCCCATTGATCCACCTCATCTCCTGGGCCCATGTGGGGTCAGTCAACTCTCCATGGTGGGCTTCTAAAATGGTTGGACCAAGGGGGGGACAAAGGGAACAAAAATTCATAATGAGGAACCATAAAAGTCAAGGGGGCGCCCCATGTTTAATGTAGTTTATTAGGATTTGAATTTTTATTTTATTTGATTCCAAATCACATGGGAGAAATAAATTTGAACTCCCTCTTTTACCCCTCCCCAACCCTAGATCTAGGGATAGAACTAATCTTTTTGTATTTTCTATAAGAACCTTGTATTTTCATTTTGAGTGGAATTAATGCATATGAAAATCTGCAATTTCTTCCAAAGAGCAAGGGCCGCCCCTCTCTCTCTCTCCACTCTTGTTCTTGCAGCTGGGAAGGCTGTGTTCTGAGGTGGGAAGCCTCATCTATCTGGTGTGGAGTTCATCGTTGCCGCCGCCGCCGCTATCGAGCCGTCGTTGCACCACCACCGCCTCCGTCGATATTCTGCCAATCGGGTGACAGCAGGCCATTCTCTGATTTTTAACTCTCAGCCACGAGTTCATCTGGAGCCCAAACTTTCAAGGTGAGTTCCAGGGGTCTTCACCACATCCCATAAAATTTGGTTGGGCTTCTAGCTTCCATTTTGCAATTTTCCATTTTCGTTCTTCATTTCCACCAGATCTATCAGCTTTCAGTCCAGATTCACAGTAGCTCTTAGTTTCCCCTCTTCGGATCTCTTCTTGATTTTTTCTTGAGCCCCTAATTTTACTGGAGGTTTTGTCCAACACCCCCTCCATCCACAAATTTTCGTGGAATTTCTAAATGCCTTCACCTATTTTCTAAAATTCACTTACAGATCCTACTCTGTTCTATCTACCTCTATCCAGATCTGACCATCCACCAGTATAAAATATCTTTCCCCATCCAAAACTCCACCAAATCGGTCATAAGAATTATTTCCGTTTGTCTCTCTCTCCCCTCTTCAACTTTTATGAAGAACTCGAGGCCTGAATCCGAGATCTACCCCACGGTCAATGCCAACTCTCAGGAAACTTCAGTTCTGCCCGGCCAGATTTGAAATTGAGATCAGTCCGGTTCTAAAATCGCCCATCTGAAGCACGATCCCAACAAAGTTTCTGGAGTCACATAGGGTCGAAGCACTTCGAATGAGCTTTCCAACGATACCTCTTGCACGTTGATCTGACGTCGGGAGTGATCGCAGCAGCCGATCTCGCCGGATCGCGCGCTGTAAAACAGAAGCAACAGATCCGTGGGCAGCAACTCCAAGACTTGGAGATCGGAGCCGATCGGCCTCCGGCCGGTGTTCCAGCCCGACCGCCGCCCAGGGAAGTGCGCCAACAGAGGCCACCATCCCAGTGGGACCCACTCCGTCAGGTCCATAGGATGGGGCAGTGCGTGGGCCCCACGAACCCGTAGATCGCGCCATCCGGACAGCACTAAAATGCGGGTTTCGACGCCGACGGACGACATCAAGATGCTGCCCATCAACCGAATTCCCGCTACTCCCGGGCCCCACATGTGACCTATTACCTCCCTACGTGGAGTGGTCAAATCTTTGTATCGCAGTGTATTTATTTAACCGGGAGTACAGGATTGGCCGGGGTTGTCTTCCCCACGCCGGGAGCGTGGAGGTAACGATCTCGACTTCTTGGCATTTACTTGCTTAGCTAGTATATGGTCGTGTGCCGCTGCTGAGTGCGATAGGAACCTATCCCGTGAGTCCATGTCACCGCTGTGAGAAAGAGAGTGACCCGTCCCGTGGCTCGATCCGAGCACGGAAGTGAGTCGACCACCCTTGACTCTACCGGATTCTCAATCGCGTGGATCCGCGTTTCCCCTCGCTTGGGACGACGAGTGAGCTTGCGTTTATGTTAGCGACGGATAGCCCATAGGAACTCTTAGTGTCGGCCCAAAGTGTCTCCATTGTTGTATGTTGTTGGTTGTGTCCGCATTGAGAGAACGAGGTCCGCATCACTTAGAGTCGGTCCCCGTGTCCGTCTCACATCACCTTTGGCCGGCCGAAAGGGGTGGAGAATTAAGTCTCATGGCTTGGGATCTAGCGCTTCCACACGGTTCACCTCAGACCATTTACAAAGGTGTGCGGTCTTCCTCAGACCGTCCAGCTTCTGTTAGCGGCTGATAGCGGACCGTTTAGTCGCCAACCAGGTCTTCTTCCCGCATTCCTCTTCAGCGTGGTACACGGTCCATCGTTCGGCCATCTACGTCCTTTAGCGATCTCCAGTGGACCGTCTACATCTTGTACCAGTGTTGCATCATTGGGCGAGTGTCCTCATCTGTCTCCCCTTTCCAAGGTATGTGGTACTCTCTCTTTGCACTTGATACCTTGGTGGCAATCACAACTGGTCTGTGCTTGTGAGTGATTCATTGCTTGCATCGTTTGTCTTTCTCCACGTTATTCACTCACACACACACATCAACTCTTTTTCCCCTTTAGCACATTTCACATTTTTTTTGAGTTAGAGAGCGGAAAGAAAAACATGTCTACATCCCTTTTTTGGCGATCACGGTGGGACGCCTAGTGCCTATCGTGCTTCTGATTTTGTTGACCTGCTTTTCTTATGTGTTTGAGTTAGTTCTCGGCCCTCTTGGGTTTGCCATTTCGTTCATTGTTGTTTTCTGTCCCGGGGGTTGTTCGCGGTCTTCTAAAAGGCCGTTTACATAATCAAGTGATCGGTCGACAGACCATCTACTGCTGCCTCAGGTGCGTTTCTGATGTTCATATTTCTGCGGAGTTGCTATCCTTCTACGGTCCTATCAGGGCCGCTTCACAGGTTTAGCGGTCGTTCGCCAGATCGCCCAACTCGTTCAGGTATGCGGAAGTATCTGTTGTTTTTGTTAATTTTAGTGCTGTGTTTTTTATTTTTACTGCTCCCTGCTACTTAGCAGTCTTGCCTAGGGCCGTTTGCCCGCCCTGAGCGGTCTCCCATCAGACCGCATTTTTGTGCTACAGTGCACCCGAGATCTATAGTTGTATGGTATTTCATACTATCCTATACTTATTTTGGGTGATTATTATCTCCCCCTGGTTGTCATTTATCTCTGCATAGTTATTGTCATATTTGTCATTGTTTGATCATTGTGTGTTAGACTCAGGCTTGAATTTTGCATGCACTTCGGTGCACATAGGTTCATACATTTCCTATCATACTAGTTGCATTCCTACCTTGGTAGGGGATCATCTCGTCTCCATATTCCTTGGAGCCAACTAGGTGACCTTATTCGGGACCTCCGTAGATCCTCGTGAGCCGTGGATTCCCACACGGACGTTGGGCAAGTTGTACCTTACCACCCCTAGTCTAGGTTGCATCCGGGAGAAAGAATAAACTTAGAATCAACCAAACCCCCATTCCACCCCTGTTAGGAATCCCTTCGTTGAGAGAACTTTCATTTAATTTAATTCACTAAGGTTCTAAAAGGGGAACATATAAAATCTTTCGAGCATCATTACAACTTGGTTGTCTATTGGTTGCCTCTTCTCTTCTCTTTGGGTGTCCACTTTGTTGGTCATCTCTGTTTAGGTTCTTACCAGGTGTTGCTATTTCTTTTGTTAAAGGTGTGTGTTACATGTGGACTTGCTTCACACCCACAGGATCTTCTCCAAGGGGCAATTCCTCGTTCATTTCCTATTTCAATCCTCTGTTCGATTCCTCACCTACCATGTCTTCCTATGATTTCTCTCACTCCCGCGAGGATTCTCTTCTTCAGGGACTCTTGCAGGACCCGCCCAGGGTTGCAAATGTCCAGGGAAGAGAGGGATCTGCCCCTCCTCTCCCGTCCGTTGCTATTGAGGGTGGTCAGCCCTCACCTTCTGATTCATCTACTCATAACTCGACCAGTCATATTCTTTATATGAAGGCCCAGCTGGATCCAACCCAGCTCCATGTTCTCCGCCAGGCTTTGCAGGGGCCGGATGCCCGGTCTTCAATTCCTCCCCAGGGCCTGTCTGTTGCCGCCCCTTCTTTATCTTTGGATAGTGGGATAGGGGCCTTGTCTACTGCTCCCATCGATCTTACCCATGTCCTGCCCAAGGTCCTCCACTTCACCAATCTAGAGGCGGGCCAAGCTTCTAGCTCGGTCCATCAGATGCTTGACAAGGGGAAGACCCCGCTCCTTTCGTCTTCTTATCCAGATCCTTATCAGACCACCTTTCCAGCGCCGCAGGCCCTTGTAGGCCCGGCTTGTTGTGTATGTGATTTTGATGATTACAAAATGCCTTTGTTGCTTAGCCTTGTGCGTGAATGCTCTTCACTTGAACTGGTTGTGGAAATGATCATAAATTATTTCTTTTGGGATATCATCATGTAGATGCATTGTAATTCTATAAGACTTATCATCATGTGGATGAATTGTAATTCTACAAGGCTTATCATCATGTGGATGCATACGTGCTTTGAAGTTAGCACAAACATTGCATATACACTGTCTCTAAACTTGGTGAGATTGCTTTGTATTTAATGAGAAGCCTCTGTGAAAAACATACTTGGATAAATGTCATTTTGAGCATCATGTCATATTGAGCCACATATCATGAACGTGTACTTTGGTAATGCTAAATGAATGGAGGGAATGATATGTGGTTTGATGAGCTTGTGGATTGATCACATGGAATGTGACTCAACATTGTTATGCATACCTTGATTCCAAATTTGTTAATCATGCAATGGTAATTCAATATTGGAACTCCATGATTCTTACATGAACGATTCAACAAAAGAACAAGCATTTAAGGACAATGTGAAACTCAGGTAAAACAATGTTGTAAGTTCCATCTTTCACTCTTGGAATAGGTTCAACGAAGCAATTTATTGTGAACATGGTCATAGTGTTAATGCTTGATGTAAAGATCTTAATTGTCAACTAACACCTTGCTTTATCATGTTTTTTAGGATAAAAAATCATTGTTGATCTTCATGGGATTATGGTAACATTTAATCAATTGGTTCCCTTTGGTTTGATGGAGGTTTTAGTTATTTTTCAAACTCAAACTGTATTACAGTCTTCACCATTTTCAATCCAACCGTTGGATCTCTCTCTAAAAATTATATGTTGTATCTCTGGGAGTCCTCTTTCCAACGCCTCCAGTCTTGCTTCGATCGGAGTTCGGAGCTAGGAGAATTAATTCCTGTCGCCGAAGCGCGCAAAGCCATTTTTTTCTTTTTTGTGAAACCTGCTGAAAATGGTCGACCCGTGGGTTGACCATGGGGTCAACCCCTGTAACCCAGAACCTTAAATAAGGTTCGGTTTGGGTTCTGGAAGCACGAGGGTCGACCCTGGGGTCGACCCATGTGACCCAGAACCAAATTTTTGGTTCTGTTTGGCTTCTGTGTGCCCGAGGGTCGATCCTGGGGTCGACCCCTTCCGGTTGAACGTCCAGCCACCATGTTTGACCGTCGTTTGCTTGCCCCAAAAGTCCTACCAATCAATTCCTAATACCCTATATGTCTCCCTAATTCGTGGATCTGGTCTCCAAGCTGTCCCTTGACCGTTCTAATCATTTATATACATCTCTTGGGTTGTAAACCCTAAGGTAGAGGATGCTAGATCTGAAAATCATTTTCTTCTAACCCTTGTATGTGTAGGTTCGAAGTTGAAGCTCCCAAGCCCTCCTCCACCTTGTTCTGAAGTTGAAAATGAAGGGAAGAAGCTTGAATCAAGGCTCAAGATCATATACAACTGAAAGCTGCATCTGAAATCAAGATCCAACCTTTGTTTGTGGTGCATTTCTTCACACTTGCTTCAAGAACGTTCTTCATCCTGCAGAGGCATTCAAATACGTTTGAAGAAGAGAAAGGGGGAGCTCTAATCATTGCAAAATCTTCCTTATTCTAATCTTTGTTGATAGAGCTTGAAAATCTTCTTTAAGGCATTATAAGAGAGCTTCATACGTCCTATCTATTGCATATATATATATGAGCTGCAATCTTTGTGATACAACAATCTTAATGCTCATGTGTTCTTTCATATAGGTTGAAGATGAATAGGGGATCTCTAAACCATTCATTTCTATACTCTGTTTGAGATTTCTTGAAGTTTGAGCTTATCATTTCTATCTATTCTTTCAGGTGAAGAAGAAATTAGAAGAAGGAAAAGACATGCATCTAGAGGAGATGAATAAGATGATATCTAAATCATGATCATCCGTCAATGAGCAAGGAGAATCAGATTTTGCTGAAGAAGGGGGAGCCTTATACTTGACACATCTGTCTAGTGTTCATCTCTATAATTTGTTTGGAGGGTCATAGCATATATGTGTTTTTGGTTCATATACATTTGAGATAATACTTAGTGTGGGTGTTTGGAGAAATGGGTCTCCGAGTGTGTGGGTTGATTTATGTGTGTCGATTTGTGCGGAGTATATCCGCGTGTGTGGTCGGATGTAACTTGGGGTGCATTCCCCGTGTGTGGTTGGGAGTTTACTCCCGTGTGGTTGTGTAGGCAGTGTCCTACGTGTGTGTGGACGGAGTTGTGACTCCGTGAGAGGAATTTGTTCCGGGTGTGTTCCCCAGTGTGTGTGTGTGTGTGTGTGTGTGTGTGTGTGCTGCTGAGGCAGTAGCTTGAGGCAAGGCCTCGTATGTGTGTGGTTTGCTGCGAAAGCAGCGTGTGTGTTGTTGGGGTTCGTCCCCGTGTTGCTACATTTGTAGCGTGTAGTGAAGCCTCACCGGTTTGGTGAGGGGTGGACGTAGGGAGCCCGTCGTGGTCCCGAACCACCTTAAAAATCCCCGTGTCTTGTGGTTTGATTATTGTGATTGTGTGTTCTCTATCCTATCTGTTTGTGCAATCGTGTGAGCTCGGTGAGATTGAGTGAATCTAGTTTAAACCTGTTTAGATTAAATTACTCAATCTTGTATATTTCTGCTGTGTGCTAGTTGTGTTTTTAATAGGACATAGTTTTTAGTAGTAGGATCTATTCACCCCCCCCCCTCTAGATCCGTGTTCCTGCACTACGGGACCCAACAATTGGTATCAGAGCGAGGCTCTGTTGTCCCTAGATCTTGCGATCTACAGAGTGATCCCAATGCATTCCACAATCATGAATTTTTCTACTGAACATATATCAATGAACTGTTTGCCAATCTTCACTGGTTTGAATTTTAATTCTTGGCTAGGTAAACTGTGTGTGGTGATCAATTCTATTAATCCTAGTCTTTCAAAATTGATTTGTCATGGTCCACACATATTACCTCTAGATGAGACCAAGTGGTCTAATCAGGATAAAATGATGCATCATGATAATGTTACTGCTTTGAGTTTATTGAAAGCTTCCGTAAATACTAACAAGTATCCATTTGTATCTTCTTGTAGGACGGCAAAGGAGCTTATGGACCGGTTGATCAAAGCTCAAGAAAAGGAAAGACAAAAATGTCTCATGGCCGATGATGTTGATCAACAAAGTGATAAAAATACAGAAGGGGTAAATTCAGATTCTGAAGAATTTACTCTTGATGATCTTGTTGATGCTTATGATGAGTTATAAAAGTAATATAAGAAAATCAAGTCAGAAAATAGAAAATTGAAAAAGAAATCTAAAAACATGCTCCATGAAAATGGTTCTTGTGATAAATGTTCTGAGCTTGTTAACTTCAATGAACTTTTAGAGCATGATGTTGAATGTCACAAAGAAACCATTGCTTGTTTGAGAAATGAAAATGTTACCCTCAAGAACATAATTGATCAATTGGAGAAAACTGAAAAAGATCTAAGAAACAAAATGGAGTCAAACTCTATTGATCATGATATTTGCAATGAATTGATTATGAATGATAAACTTACAAATGAAAATGAAGAACTCAAAAAGGAGAACAGTGCGATGCTAATTCAAATCTCCCTGCTTGAAAGTAGATTGAAAAATCTTGAAAATCTTGAAAAAGGAAAATCTGTGATAGTTGATGAATCTGATAAGGTGCATGTGCTTGAACAAGAAATAGCTAACTATGAATTGCACATTGCATCCCTTGAATCTGAAATTGGTGACTTGAATGCATCCTTGTCTAAGTTTGTGAATGGGGAAGAAAATCTGAACAAGATATTGGGGACTAAGGTGAATTTCCAAAGAGAGGGGCTGGGCTATAATCCTGTGAACAAAAAGAATTTTGAAAATAAAGTCTATACATCTTTTGTCCATAGTTGAAATATAGTCAGCACATCAAATGGGCCTCCAAATCAATCTGCTCCTCAAACAACGAAGAGATCAAATGGAAGTCTAAAAAAGAAACAAAACTTGCATCAAAAAGCTAAAAATGTTGTAGGTGTCACGATGAATGCCATGAAAAATCATGTTGCACACACACATGCATCCACAAAGAAAATCTCATGTTTTTATTGTGGTGAACTTGGTCATATGATGCATGATTGTTTTTTGATGAAATCTGAAGATCTAGAAGCATGCAAGAAAATGAATGGCTTCACAAAGCCAAGAAAGTTTTTGAACACAAAAAGAACGTTTGATAACTCTTATGTTCATGCAAGAAGACCATTTGAAAGATTTGCTCCATTGAACTACTTTCATTGTGGAAGGTTCGGTCACAGGATGAACAATTGCTTTAGTTTGAAAAATGATAACATCTCTACAAACCCACAGAATATTCATGCTCATCCTATTGTGAAGAAGAGAAATTTTCATGCTTATAATGATAACATTCATGTTAAATCACAGAAATTTGATTATCATGTTTATGAGAATTCTGTGAAGTCTCTTGGTTGTTGTCATTATTGTGGTGAGTTTGGGCATACCATGCATGTTTGCTCCTTAATGAATTTTGATGATATGCATGCCCAAAAACTGTGGAAGGCACCTTCTAGAGGTGCAACTAATCATCTGGGACCCAAGAAGGTTTGGGTACCCAAAGCAACCAAATGAGAATTTTGTTGCAGGATTGTCTTGAGGTCAAGTGGAAGGCTTAGAAGATGATGGATGCTCAAGACACAAGTACAGAAAATGAATTGCCATGGAATGCTCTTCTTAAAGTGTCGCTAAACTCCAAAGATCTAAGGAAGCTTGGATACTCAAGTCTGCAATATGAGAACTTTGATAGAGGAATGCCTTAAGGCCAATCCGAGGTCATGGGTGCTTCAAGTCGACATTTGTTGAGGCCTAAGTCGACTTGGCCAGTCTTTGGTGCAATGCTTTGTGCAGGGTTTCTCTTCTTATCCTAGAGGAGTTTTCAAAGGGTTTTGGCATGGGGTTCTTGATCTTGTCATATCTTTATGTGCTGCCCTATATGAAATGTGAATTTGGGGTCTCAATGGAACTCCTTTGGCTAATATCGATATACTTCTTGTAGGAGAGAAAGAAATGAGCTTATTGATGCAGAAGACAACAAGCGAAATAAGGTGAAGAATTTGAGAATGCTAATAAAGGTAACTCAAGATAAAGGTGAGAAAATAAAGTGTTTGTTTGAAGCTCCTTGGTCTTGATGTTAATGCCATAACTTGACAAACAATGATTTTGAAGGTTTGAATACCCCCTGGTTGTTCTTGACAATGTGGATAATGAATGCTTGGCTGTATGGTATTGAAACATCTGAGCATCATAGATGAGAGTGTAGCCATTGAATGCCTTTTGCTAATCCCCCGATGTCATATGGGAATGCATTGTATTTTTTTGATCATCATTTTAATGATTACATGGTATATACAATGGTGACATGTGGAAGGGCAGGTCAAGCCTGTCTGAAAGCAATCACCATGCGTGAGAATATGCCTCCGCCTGGTACCATGAATCATTTATGCATATGGCATCCAACTTTAAATGAATTTTCTGAATTCTCTTTTCAGAATAAAGTTGTATCCTCACATTTTAACAATTGATAATGTGTGTCATGCATTAGTTGCATTAGGTGCATATAGAGTGTCATGTGAAATCTGAAATCTTGCATCACATTGCATATTTGCATATCATTCACATAGTGCTTTTGGAAGATGAAGCTCATCGTGTGTCTTGTTACATAGTTGGCATTTCTAGCATGCATATAGTGCATATTTTGAAATACATCATCTTGAACATTTTATATTGCATAAATGTCAAAAAGAATACTTTCAACATTGGTCATCATATCTGTGGAGCCAACATTTCAAGCATTGAGATTGCATACCTTTTCATTTTGCATTGCATATGCATATCTCCATTGTATGCTTGCATGTTATTATATGCTATTCAATCCCTTCCTTTGAAACTTCTAAGACCGAATACTCCATTGTTAAATAATATTGCATCTGAGTCTTAACAAATGTGCTTCATGTCAAACTCCTAGGGGGAGCATTTCATGCTTATTACATTTACATAGGGGGAGCTGCACTATCTTGTTTTGAGTTAAATTTTCTCCATACACGTTGAATCAAATTTGTACACTTCATGCACTTTAATGTGAAATTGAGTGTTATTCATAAGGATATAGGAATTTCATTTCAACACTCTAAAGTAATTCAACTTGCTGCATGGATGATAAGAGACAGTTGAGGAAAAAGCTGCCTGCCTCCGCATAAAAAAAATGATTGGAATGAAAGGCAGAGCAATGCTAAGTCTCACTGAGTAAACTGGGCACATGTCACCTGAGACGTGATGTGGTTCACATCTGAAAAGTGTTGACTAAAATATCTCTGTTCAAATGAGGTGACAAGGTTCAGTATTTTGAGTAACCGGGGATTCTGGCATGAGCTCCATGTGTCTCCTCGCGTAAAAAGGAATTATTTTGAACCTGATCCTTCTTATAAAAATTCAGATTGTCAGTATGAAAATTACTGTTGATAATTTGTTGAGGCAGAGCGAAGCCTCCAATACGCTGTTCTATAGATTGAAATGCAGTTTGTACACTTAATATTGTGTTTACTTGAAAATCTGGTTATCCATATGGCTAAACTTAATTCTCATGTTACTCACTTGCACATGGTAATTTGATTTGATATGTATTCTAAAAATTTGATTAATTACAATGACCTGCTGTATGTCTTCTCCTATTTATCTACATAATCCTCTAAGTGTAAACATGAGCATTCTTAACTTAATGACTCACTTGTAATTTTCCTACACCTATCCCATCACTGGATATCAATTGGTATCACTTCTTGTGAAGGAGTTATGTTGCATGTATCTATAGATATCTGCTTGATTACATTGTATGCAATTCATGTCTCATCATTTTCATACATCATGCTTCATGCATTTCACAAGAAAACTAAAAATCAAAAAATTTGAAAATCAAAAACAGTCATCTAATGTGTCAATGTCAATGGGGGAGCTTTGCATGTGATCTTATCTGCTTAACTCATCAGGTCTTGCATGAGTCAATACCTTTCTATTGGTGTTTGAGTGCTTATTTGCTGGCTCATCATTGTTCATACCATACGCCATTTCCAATTGCTGCAACTCATGTGCATTTGCATATCGTTTTGTCATCTTGCATTCTACATGACCACATTGTCCACATTTGCATTTCCACTTTCAACATTTGGTATCAGACAATTGGTATCCAACAGTTATGCCATTAGTTCATGCATATTGTGCACATTGGTTCTCTTCATAATCCGGTTGTCCATGGGTTCTTGCCCTTCTAGATTCCCCATCATGATCCCCATTTCTGATTATGTCAAAGGGGGAGAGAGAGCATTATATCATAATATTTTGTTATCATCAAAGTGGGGGAGATTGTTGTGTATGTGATTTTGATGATTACAAAATGCCTTTGTTGCTTAGCCTTGTGTGTGAATGCTCTTCACTTGCACTGGTTGTGGAAATGATCATAAACTATTTCTTTTGGGATATCATCATGTGGATGCATTGTAATTCTATAAGGCTTATCATCATGTGGATGAATTGTAATTCTACAAGTCTTATCATCATGTGAATGCACACGTGCTTTGCAGTTAGCACAAACATTGCATATACACTGTCTCTAAACTTGGTGAGATTGCTTTGTATTTAATGAGAAGCCTCTGTGAAAAACATACTTGGATAAATGTCATTTTGAGCATCATGTCATATTGAGCCACATATCATGAACGTGTACTTTGGTAATGCTAAATGAATGGAGGGAATGATATGTGGTTTGATGAGCTTGTGGATTGATCATATGGAATGTGACTCAACATTGTTATGCGTACCTTGATTCTAAATTTATTAATCATGCAATGGTAATTCAATATTGGAACTCCATGATTCTTACATGAATGATTCAACAAAAGAACAAGCATTTAAGGATAATGTGAAACTCAGGTAAAATAATGTTGTAAGTTCCATCTTTCAGTCTTGGAATAGGTTCAACGAAGCAATTTATTGTGAACATGGTCATAGTGTTAATGCTTGATGTAAAGATCTTAATTGTCAACTAACACCTTGCTTTATCATGTTTTTCAGGATGAAAAATCATTGTTGATCTTCATGGGATTATGGTAACATTTAATCAATTGGTTCCCTTTGGTTTGATGGAGGTTTTAGTTATTTTTCAAACTCAAACTGTCTTACAGTCTTCACCATTTTCAATCCAACCTTTGGATCTCCCTCTAAAAATTATATGTTGTAGCTCT
Source organism: Amorphophallus konjac (assembly GCA_022559845.1). NCBI lineage: Eukaryota > Viridiplantae > Streptophyta > Magnoliopsida > Alismatales > Araceae > Amorphophallus > Amorphophallus konjac. Next base: position 161,331,720 of record CM040128.1, on the reverse strand, counting down.
GGGAGTCCTCTTTCCAACGCCTCTAGTCTTGCTTCGATCGGAGTTCGGAGCTAGGAGAATTAATTCATGTCGCAGAAGCGCGCAGAGTTGTTTTTTTCTTTTTTGTGAAACCTGCTGAAAGGGGTCGACCCCTGTAACCCAGAACCTTAAATAAGGTTCTGTTTGGGTTCTGGAAGCACGAGGGTCGACCCCAGGGGTCGACCCATTGAAACGGTCGACCCTGGGGTCGACCCATGTGACCCAGAACCAAATTTTTGGTTCTATTTGGCTTCTGTGTGCCCCAGGGTCGACCCTGGGGTCGACCCCTTCCGGTTGAACGTCCAGCCACCATGTTTGACCGCCGTTTTCTTGCCCCAAAAGTCCTACCAATCAATTCCTAATACCCTATATGTCTCCCTAATTCGTGGATCTGGTCTCCAAGCTGTCCCTTGACCGTTCTAATCATTTATATACATCTCTTGGGTTGTAAACCCTAAGGTAGAGGATGCTAGATCTGAAAATCGTTTTCTTCTAACCCTTGTATGTGTAGGTTCGAAGTTGAAGCTCCCAAGCCCTCCTCCACCTTGTTCTGAAGCTGACAATGAAGGGAAGAAGCTTGAATCAAGGCTCAAGATCATATACAACTGAAAGCTGCACCTGAAATCAAGATCCAACCTTTGTTTGTGGTGCATTTCTTCACACTTGCTTCAAGAGCGTTCTTCATCCTGCAGAGGCATTCAAATACGTTTGAAGAAGAGAAAGGGGGAGCTCTAATCACTGCAAAATCTTCCTTATTCTAATCTTTGTTGATAGAGCTTGAAAATCTTCTTTAAGGCATTATAAGAGAGCTTCATACGTCCTATCTATTGCATATATATATATGAGCTGCAATCTTTGTGATGCAACAATCTTAATGCTCATGTGTTCTTTCATATAGGTTGAAGATGAATAGGGGGATCTCTAAACCATTCATTTCTATACTCTTGTTTGAGATTATCTTGAAGTTTGAGCTTATCATTTCTATCTATTCTTTCAGGTGAAGAAGAAATTAGAAGAAGGAAAAGACATGCATCTAGGGGAGATGAATAAGATGATATCTAAATCATGATCATCCGTCAATGAGCAAGGAGAATCAGATTTTGCTGAAGAAGGGGGAGCCTTATACTTGACACATCTGTCTAGTGTTCATCTCTATAATTTGTTTGGAGGGTCATAGCATATATGTGTTTTTGGTTCATATACATTTGAGATAATACTTAGTGTGGGTGTTTGGAGAAATGGGTCTCCGAGTGTGTGGGTTGATTTATGTGTGTCGATTTGTGCGGAGTATATCCGCGTGTGTGGTCGGACGTAACTTGGGGTGCATTCCCCGTGTGGGGAGTTTACTCCCGTGTGGTTGTGTAGGCAGTGTCCTACGTGTGTGTGGACGGAGTTGTGACTCCATGAGGGGAATTTGTTCCGGGTGTGTTCCCCAGTGTGTGTGTGTGTGTGTGTGTGTGTGTGTGTGTGTGTGTGTGTGTGTGTGTGTGTCCTGCTGAGGCAGTAGCTTGAGGCAAGGCCTCGTATGTGTGTGGTTTGCTGCGAAAGCAGCGTGTGTGTTGTTGGGGTTCGTCCCCATGTTGCTACATTTGTAGCGTGTAGTGAAGCCTCACCGGTTTGGTGAGGGGTGGACGTATGGAGCCCGTCGTGGTCCCGAACCACCTTAAAAATCCCTGTGTCTTGTGGTTTGATTATTGTGATTGTGTGTTCTCTATCCTATCTGTTTGTACAATCATGTGAGCTCGGTGAGATTGAGTGAATCTAGTTTAAACCTGTTTAGATTAAATTACTCAATCTTGTATATTCCGCTGTGTGCTAGTTGTGTTTTTAATAGGACATTGTTTTTAGTAGTAGGATCTATTCACCCCCCCTCCAGATCCGTGTTCCTGCACTACGGGACCCAACACGGCTGATTTTTCACGCCCTCAGACATGGGCTGCCCATTTGGCTCCCACGGGTTTGGGCCTATCCTTAGCCCATTATCCCTCTTACAGGCTTCCCCCTCCGTCCGTCTATCCTTCGGCCCCTCACACCAGGTCTGCCCTCCCTGTCTTGCCTCCTCCATCCCGAGAACGGGAACTTCTTGATAAGTGGGCTGCCATGCAGCAGCAGATTGGCCTCCTTCACAAGTGGGTCGGCCCACAATACCTTGCTGATATCCCCGTTCCCATTTTCTGGGACATCCGTTTCCCTCGCCAGTCAGAGCTCCCCGCGTACCGGAAGTACGACGGGAATGGCAACCCCTTCATCCATATCAGGGAGTTCTTATACGAGTCTGCGCAATTTCAATATGACAACCGCCTCATGGCGTATCTTTTCCATCGCTCGTTGGACGGGGTTGCATTGGAATGGTTCTACAGTCTGCCACTGGAGGAGGCAGAGAGTTTTAAAGTTGTTAAAGAGAAGTTTATACAGAGATTCCAAGACCGGGTGGGCCCGAAGTATTCTTTTACTGATCTGGTGGCCGAGAAGATGAAGGTCGATGAAGACTTCGCCACCTATGCTGATAGATGGAGGCAGCCTCCCGTGTGCCCTGGCAGATTCTGGAAGAAGAAAAGGTTAAGCTGTTGATTTCCAATGCCACCCCCACCTTCCGGAACATCTTAGCAATGAATGACATTTCCGATATGCACCAGTTGTATAGTAGGGCCCGATTTATCCAAATCCAATTTAAGGACTCCCTCATTCACTGCCTGTTCGAGGCCTAGAAGCCCAAACCCGCCAGAAAACCCCAGGGCCCAGTTACCGAGGGAGTCCAGACAAATGAGCAGGTGCAGGCTGTCCACTTCCCCAACCAATCCGCTCTGCCTCGCTTCCAGCAACTTCACCGCAACCCCCATATTTCTGCTCCGCCAACTACCAAACCATCGTATCCCGCTCCTCAACAACCACCACCGCCACAACAGCCACAACAGTCGCCACAGTACCATAATGTCCCTCCACCAAGTGGCTGCGCACCTGCTCGCCCGGGTCCCAAGAGAGCCCATTACCCTCCCTTACCGAAACCTTGCCAGACATCTTTTCAGCCCTTATGCACACTAGTGATCTTCAGCTTCCCCCGGAACGCCAGAACGGGAATCCTGCCGCTGACCCGTCCAGATTTTGCATATTTCATCGGCAGCCCGGGCACACGATTGAGAGGTACTAGCAGTTCCGAGATTTGGTTTATGATTTGCACCAAGGACATCGGATTGACTGCATAGAGATGCACAAGTTGATTACAGAGATTAAAGAAAGAAGAAGATAGCCGCCGAGGCCGCAGCAGCCGGCACCCCAGCAGCAGCAGCCACAACAACCCCAACCCCAGCAGCAGCAGCAGCAGCCCGCACCAGAATTAGGGATTCATCAGAATCCGATGCCAAACCACCCGCCCGCTCCACAACCACAGCCGTCGGCACCGGCTCAAGTGAACATTGTCCACCGCCCAGCTCCCAACGCTGGGTGGTCCTATGATGATGAGACTCCAGCTCACCTTTTGGCCCTCCATCATACCTATAACAATCCCCCTTTGTCTTCTACCCACACTATCATTCGGCCCACCATCATAACCTCCACCACACCCGCCGTCCCTACTAGACCCCTTATCGTTCCTACCAGGTCTTAACCAATCCTCGCACCCGCACCGGTCACATTCCCCATTGTTACCCCCTCACCTAGCCCGTCACCCATTATCCTTCCGCCAGGGCCCATCAGGCCTACCCCCACTGTCACCACCACCGCTTTTACTCCTCCTACTTACCCCATTGGGCCTATCAAGTCACCCATTGTGAGTCGCTCTAATGCTGTGCCGGCTGTTGACATGTTTTCCCACTCTCTTTTGCTCCCTTCCTTACCTTACCTTCCTTTCCCAAATGTATCGAAGCGTAAAACAAGCGACGTAAAGGAAGGAAGAAAGAGGGGAGAAGAGTGTGATCGTGATCGTCACCAAGACACGAGTACCGGATGGTGAAACGTACCTTGGAAAAGAGGGAGAGCACTCACCTAATGTTCAGCGTTGACAGGTGTAGACGGTCCTGTAGGATCCGCTCAGTGAGTAGGACGGTCGCGCGACAGACCGCTCAAGGCGCTTGCGCGAAGAACTGAACGGCTGGTGATAAACTACCCAGATCTCCGAACGGACGGAATGAGGCCGTGTATCAATGCCAGACTTAAAGCTCGTGGGACTTGATCCTCCACCCTTTCCGGCCGGCCGGAAAGGATGGGCCTCGTTCTAGTATGCTGCTGACCTGCAAAACACAATAAAGACCACAAAAGAAAACCCAAGATCAGAACTATAAAGTGTAATAACTAGAAAAGAACATGAAAATGAACAACCTAACATGGACTGGGGGATACCTGGGAGGTTTTTAAACCCCTAGGGGCGTGAAAAGTAGTAGGAAGGTGTGTGAAATGATGTGCAATGAAGAAAGCGTGGAGAGAAGAACGAAAAGAAAGAAACCTGCAATGAACAAAAAGACGGGTGGGACTATCAAAACCAAAGACTCAAACACAAGTACGCCTTGAACCGGAGGCCCGAGTGGACGTAGAAGGCCTCCCTCCCTGACTGTAGGTCGCTCTAGAATTCGACAAGGCTTCGACATGACCTTCAAATCTCCACCCTTTCAAAGCTTGGCCTAAGGGTCCTATATATAGAGCCCCCTAAGTCCTAGCTCGAAATTGGGGTTTCCAGCCATTTTTAGGTCGACATAATAATATAAAATGTGTAGATAATCGAATTATCTCTCAACCAGACGAAACGACACCCCAATTGGTGGAGTATCGCGGAGAAATGGGCGGAAGAAGTTGAGGATAAAACCACAGATGAAGAGAGAAAAAACCTTAAATTCTTTAGAAATCGGGCAGTTGCATGGTCTATCGATAGATCGCCCATCATTTTGAACGGCTTATTCCAAACCGCTCAACCTGTCGGTGAAAATTCAATAAATGATAAATATTATACAAATATCCATCGATCTGACCGACAATTTCGCCGTTGGACTATCATGGATTGAACGGCTATTTCTAGACCTTTCAACAACAAGAGCGGCCAAGGGCTAACCGTTGATAACCTATCGGTGGTAAATCAAAATAGATAAATAAATAGATAATTATCTGAAAGAGTTAACGAGCTTAGGACTCTGGGAGATGCACGGCAAGAGTCAGTCCGTTCGATTAGCTTGAACGGCTACTCTCAGACCGTGTGACAGCTTGTCGGTGGAAATTCGTAAAATCAGCTAAATATCTAACGAATATATGAACGGCTCAATTTCAACTACCTATGGTGTGAGCGGCTGGAGACTGACCGTGCAAGCCTGGACATTTGTAAAATATGAAAAAAGAGGGAACTTAGGCCCATTAAGCCCTGAATTGAACAAACCCAGTCAAGGAGGGAGGCTACCCATAAAATAGGCCCAACGATGTGCCAGAAAAATAACCCAATGAGTAACAGACAACTCGAGGCATCAACAAATGAAAGTAAGAGAAATGACTCAACTTATCGACAAAAAATGGGTGTCAACAGATGCCCCTCCTTAACGTCCTCTTTGCAGGGGAGCGAGCGGAGGTGAAGCGGAAGTGAGATGGAACATGGAGATGAAGCGGAAACGAAGCGGAGTGGACTGAAAAGCGGGCGTTAAGGTAAAACGACACCCGTTTTGCCAACACGCGATAGGAATCTTCCGGAAAACTCCGAACCAAACACCAGGAATAGTCAGACTAAAAGCAACATCAGTCTGGCGGAACTAACTAAATAAACAAAAACACACAATCAACCTCATGGGGGACACAATCCCTCGGACCAATGAGGAGACCAGAATAAGCAGGAAAAATATAAAGAAACAGACTAAAACTCCAGACGGGTACCTCTTAACCAACCAAACCAAGTGAACTGACCAGAGAGAACCTTCCAACCTAGAGTGGAATTGTTCCTTTTACTCAAAAACTGAACACACAACTATACATCACCGGCGGGACATTTGTAGGCAAACCATGGGTCATGAATGCTCAAAAGATGCATATGATGCATGCTGGGCTAAAATAAAAGAAATCATTCAAATAAATGCAAAGAAAACCACAAAATAGAAAATACTCGAGAATAATATTGCTAGACTGGGAGAATCAGAGTCAAGACACTATCCGCAACCACGGTGTGCAGGATAGAACCATCCTCTCCAAATTTTCCCAACCTAACGGCCTATCCGCTGATTAAACACGCGAACCTAGATCATCACCATTTTTGTTAAAGGGGAACATCAGATCCTGGAACACGTAGATAACCAACTGGTTCCCGAGATAATATAGCATAGTACCATATAGTAATGCAATAAGGGATACAGGGATAGAAAGCCATACCTGACTTACCTATGCAGGTGAATCGGCAAGTGAAGGCGATGCTGCAAATAAGAACATTGACAAGATTTACAATATAAAGCAATCAATTTTAACAAATTCACCATATGATGCAGCAACCATTATTTCACTATATGAATGACCAATCAGGGGCTGCTTACGTTAAGGAACAGCTAAGGACAAGCCGCTCAAAAGCAGAAAATTTGAAAGTGGAATAAGAAGATGAACGGCTCATCATAAACCGCCAATAAGAAAGACTGCCAGAATTCTACCGCTCATGATGAAGTACCGTTGAGGTTCACACGGCCAGGAGGGAACCGTCCTTAGGATGCATGGCCACTTGATAGACCGTTCAACGACTGGGGTTTCGAAAGCTTAAACCCTTTATCTCCCTCCCTCCACCGTAACCCACAATGAAAGAGGGAGAGCCAACCGCAGCAACCCCCATTTCCCCCTTCTCTCGATCCCTCTCATTCCCCATCTCTCCCACTCTCTCATACTCCCTTCCCCTTGCCCTCGATCTCTCGCTTATGCGCTCCAAACACCAAGCCAAACACCCACGAATGGGCGGCGAAGCGGGAGTACCGTCGCCGTCGGCGGCCACCACGGGCGAGCTCCTGTTCATCTTGGAGGCGGAGGCGCCACGGGCGATGGAAGGAGGCGCCGATGCGGAGGCTGCGGCGGCCGGAGGAGACACGGCAGCGCACGTGGATGCCGGAGACGCACCGGAGGTGGCCACCACGGCGGCGGCCAAGCCAGCGAAGTTTGATGAGGTAAGCCCCAAAACCTAGGCCATTTTCAATTTTTAATTAATGCATGCTAGTCCTACGGTGTTGGCAGAGGCAAACGGCCTCTTTGGGACCGGTTTGGGGGGCTACGGTAGCCTCACCGCCGGTGGGGAGGTTTGCCGTCATCGGGGAAGACGACGGACGAACGGTTCAACATGAACCGCTCAAAAGTAGACATGCGGCTCACAAAGAGCCGCCAAGACACATGCAGCCCAAGGGCGGCCGTCTTAATTCAGAAAACGATATGGCTAAGAAAAAGAAAAATGGTGAGGGAGCTACCGTGGGAAGGGTGGACGGGCCACAGTGGTCCGTTCAAATACGAAAGGGCTGAGAACTAAACGGCCCATACTGGTCCGTGCAATAGGAAGAGTGGTCCATGGGGAACCGCCCTTCTAACAAAGTAGAGTGGTCGAAATAGAACTGTTTGTGAGGTAGAGTGGTCCAGGGTGAACCGCTCTACTGGAAAAATGTAATTTTTATTGTTTTTCATTTATTTGTTGATCACAATGCATGAAACTATCATTAAATGTGTGCAAAAAATAAATGAAGGGAAAGCGTAGGACCCGCATCTCATGGCTGCAGGTCTGGGCGGTGTACTCGGCACTGCCTGACTTTCAGTGAGGGCGGTTGACAGCCATGGGATTCTCCCCATTCCTGAGCATCGAGGTGAGCCGGTTCGACACCGCTCTCCTTTACGCTCTGCACGACGGCTGGGACCCAGTGAGTCGTGCCTTCCTTTTTCCGTGGGGGCATATGGTCCCCACGTTAGAGGACATGGCTCGACTTACGGGCCTACGAGTGCACGGGATGCCAGTCAGCGGGAGCACTTATCCCGACTACTGCGAGATGGCCCAGGAGCTACTGGGTTTGGAGCTGCGGCGTTCTGAGCAACTGTCCACTATCCTTCCCCGGGCGAGGCTACAGGACAGCCTCGGGCTACGACGTGTCGGGATAGCGACGGGGGAGTAGCTGGAGCAGCACCTCTAGAGGTTGGTGGACCTGGCCAGACCGAGAGTTGTGGCGGAGCCGGGAGCTGAGGCAGACAGAGTGCTGAGGAGATTCCTGATGTTACTGTTCGGACAACTCCTCTTCTCGACGCGTGCGAACGTGATCCACTGTCGCTTCCTTCCACTACTCCAGGACCTCGACCACGTCGGCGACTACGCGTGGGGAGCAGCTGTCCTGGCATTCCTCTTTGAGACTCTGAGTTCGACCAGCAGATATACCATGCTCGGGGGCTTCTCCCCTCTTCTCCAGGTACAACTTCTGCCATAGACTCTATTATGTAACTCATATATGCTTCCTATATGCTGACGCTATGTGATGTGAGGCAGGTTTGGGGCTGTGTGAGATTTTACGAACTGGGGAGATGCGACGAGACCTACCTGGACCTACTGCCCATTGCCTAGAGGTGGACAGCACCTTGAGAGACCGGGGCCCTCAGGAGACAGGTCCGGGAGCTACAGGACGACATGGACGCCCTACCTTAGACTCTTTAATTGAATGCAATTCTATATGTTGATGATGCTAATGCAACTTTCTATTTTGCAGGTACGGTGGACACCATACAGAGAGGAGGGACAGGAGGGCCAGCCTTGGGTGGTAGGGGCCCTCGCCTTCTCTAGGTGGGACGTGTGGCTTCACTACATGAATGTGGTGGAGCCACTCTACTTCCGACTGGTGATGAGGACCATTGGGGGTCCATCAGCCAGTAGTAGATTTCCCGATGCTGGAGAAGCCGGGGGAGCGTATCACACAGACCACACGGGTCCTGGCGGTGGCCTTCGATTGGATGGCGCAGAACGCCGCGCAGATTGCCGATTGGATAGCACTCGGGCGGGTGGTGCCCGCCCGAGCAGAGAGCGACTCGGCGTACTACACGGTGTATGCCAGACACTATCGGGACCAGGTGTTCCGGGGTGCTCACCGACCGGTACGACCTCTAAACTTAAACTTTGTCTATTATGCTTATGATTTCTATATGATGATGCACTGACATTTGGACTTCTAAATGCAGGTCGACCCTGGCGGATGGCTTGCGGAGCTGCAGGGGCTCCTACACTCTACGATCAGGGAGCGAGATGAGGCTCGACAGGCCCTGGCCCTACTGGTGAGTTTTCTAACCCTTAAACTCAATTATGCACTTCTATCGTGATCATGTTATGAGATGACTGACCTTGGAACTTCTAAATACAGCGAGGTGAGGGGACCCAACGGCAGGGGACAGACGCTCCTTCCTCATCTACACAGACGCTAGCCGACAGAGCGGAGCATGAGGCGGAGTTTAGGCGGATGGTGGCCCGCGCTAAGGCAGCCGAGGCGACACTCTCTGGGCGGGTACTTCTTTACACTTTCCCTAGTTAAATTATGCTTATATGAAATGCAGTTTTGACAATGATGCATGTATGCAGGTGACATAGCTGACAGCGGCCCTGGGCGAGAGTGCCCGACTGCGGGAGGAGCTGGTAGCGGCACGGGACGAGGCTGCCTGTCTCCGAGAGGAGCTGGCACGGAGCAAACCAGCATATGCGCTTGAGATGGTGCTTCTTCACGCGGAGCTTGAGCGACTTTGAGCTAGCGCGGGAGAGGCAGACCGTTACCGGATTCAGGTGGCGAAGCTGGAGGGGCTAGTGGAGGGCTTGAGAGAGCGCAGCAGGGCTCCGAGTGGCAGCCACACCCACGGCTCCGTTGGGCATTACTTCACGACTTCCTCCAGTCGGTGGAGGAATGAGGACGAGGAGCGATGCCGACGTTAGGAGAGAGAGGAGGCGAGTTCTGCGATGGGCCCGCCATCGAATAGGCATGAGGGAGGAGGAGACAGCGATAGGCCAGAGGGAGCGGCCTGACTTTGTACCCCAACACACTTTTGTACATGATATGATATGACATGATATGGTTTTTAGTTGTTTTTTTTTTTGTTATGAATGTGAATGTATGAATGTGGATGCAAACGCTAACCAACCGACTTACGACTAACTCGGAAGAGCGGGGAGGAGAGAGACGCACTGACTTACGAGAGAGCGAAGCGGAGAGAGAGACGCTGACTCAGAGTGAGAGAGAGACAGGAGAGCATAGGTAGTGTGGTAGGGGATGAGCGGTCACAAAGCGGCCGCCTAGCGGATGCACGGCTCGTGTGGGACCGCGTGAAGACTGTTTGACTTCGACCAACATAAACAGATGAATGGTCCTAGATCGCCCGTGTGAGTAGAAGAACGGTGGGGTTTCGACCATGCGAAGCCTAAGACCCGAACTGTCTAGAAGCAAATGAACGGTCCTCTATCGACCGCTCTAGGGGAGGGCGGTCTATCGCAAGACCGTCCAATCCCACGCACTGGGAATCCGATCGGGACTCTCTTGGAGAGTCTCAAACCGAGGTATGGTGTTCTAATCCAACCCAAACATTAGCCCATCCCTATCTAGATGTATCCTAGCTTAGTCCTAATGGGTTTAGGCTTCTATGCAAGCTCTATAAGAAGAGGGGGATCCTAAAATTCACAACTCACACCACACCCCTCTTTGTAGGCCTCAAACTTTTGCTATTCTTCATCAAACCATCATGAAAAGATCCTTTGAGGGGAGTTCCATGGAGGGGGTAGCTTATGAAGGGCCAAAGCCGGCCAGGAAGGAGTGTGAACTGCTCCAACAGCTGACTACGATCCCTCATCATCTCAGCTCGAGCCCTTTGAGAGAGGTATGTTAGCATGATTTCATTCAAGTCAATTTATTCATTCACTTACACGTTCTTCCTCTCTTTCTCCTTTTCCTTTTCTTTTCCCTCCATCTCAGCTTCTCCCTGGCTCCAGGCACTATTCCACTTTAAAGTGGGTGGCTCCCATGGTCCGTGCATTGCCCCTAGGAGTGATATCCATCCTGAAGTCCTGGCATCTACACCCACTCTTGGTACTAGGCCAGAATTACCCGAAGTTTTCCTTAGACTGGCATAGCATCTCAGCCCTGGTAGAAATCTGGCATCCTCAGACCCACACATTCACTTTCCCATCATTTGAGGCCACTATCCTACTGGAGGAGGTGGAGACCTACTTCTCTTTTCCTAGGTCCGAGGCAGGCGAGGAGGACTTAGTGTGTCACACTGTTGCCCCTATAGACCCTAGGCTTATCTTGGGAGGGTTTATACCAGATAGCAAGGACATCCGCACCTTCATAGGCCCACGTCAGATCCACCTTCTTCCCCTTAGCCAGTGGGTAGTTGAACATTGTAGGAATAGGTGCGGGTGGGATGAGGCCATAGCTAAGGCCGCATCTATTTACCTGTGTGGGGCCATCTTGTTCCCTTCTGCCGACCATGTCCTAGATACTCCTATCCTTAGCACCATTAGCGGCCTGTGGCAGGGTCTTTCTATCTCCCAGGCCGTCCTTGCCTATTTGTACGAGGGCCTTACCTCAGCAGCTCTAGGAGGTCCTCTCTTTGGCTCCATGATACATTTAGAGTGCTGGATGAGTGTTAGGATGAAATTCATTCATAGGGAGGATGTTACTTCAGCTAGACGGATCTTCGGGAGCCACCCCCTCTTCTTCATAGGTGGCGCCTTCGGGTTCTCTCCACAGGTAGAGTGCAGGACAGCAGAAAAGAAGACCCGGGACGAGTGGCGATTGTACATCAACAGGCTACCCCTGGATTGGTTCGTGATGCGCCCTGACTTCCTCCATGACACTACTGTTAGGGTACCTAGGAGGCCAGGCTTGGATTTGAGGCTCGTGAGCGACACTGTACTGGCAATGTACAGCCCGCACTGATGCTACCTACAGGTTGGACTACCCAGGACCGTTCTCCCAGCACTACCCCACCTTCCCGTACTGATGGGGACATCCCTTGCCCCTCCACATTTTCTGAAGCTCGGATTGATCATCGGTGTACGCCATTATGTTCCTCATGTGTTAGTGAGTCAAGTCATGTAATTTCCTTATTTTTATTTGAGTCTTAATCATGTAATTTTCCCTTCATTTGAGTCATGTACCTAGGTTAGAAAGTCATTTTCCTAAGTCGTGTGTCATTATGTTGGTTCATTAGGCTATTGGGCCCAAATAGTGGGCTAGGCCCAAGGGCGCCCCTCCCTTGGAGTATTTGGTCATTATGTCAGTTGTCAGGGTCAGTATGATCATGTGAAATGTCTTGTGCCTATAAATAGGCCACCCCACTCCTCATATGAAGAACTTATGCTTGAATATTGAATCCAGAAAATTTCCATACCTTGTAGTTCTCTCTCAATATCTCCCTCTCTCTCTCTCTCTTACTATCACTCTCTCTAAGTGGGTTGTGCCCCCTCTCTCTCTCCTCCCCACCCCAATTTTGAAATTCATTCTCTCTCCTCCCCATTCACCCCTCATTAAGGCCCCTTCCCCTTCCCCATGCACTCATTCAATTCCCCCTCCAACCCCTAGGTGGAAACCCCTTCTCCTAGGCACCTTTCCACTTCCCTAAGCACCTCTCCACCTTCCCAAGGCTGAATTAACCTCTCCCAAAGCCCAAATTCGAAATTCCCTCCCCTCTCACATCCCTCCCACACCCTAGGTCGACCCAAACCAGACTCCCCTTGGTCTGGTCGCCCTCCTCCACCTCTTACTCTCTTGGCCATCCCCTTCTCCACATCTTCTTCTTCTCCTCATTCTGCCTCTGTTTCAGGCAGCAGAGTTACAGCAACTTGCAGAAGCAGTCACGACCGTCCCCAAAGATTCAGGTGGCAAGGCCTACATTTCTGGAATCTTCTGCGAGATAGCTTTCCAACGGTGGTGGTCTCGCCGGCTTCCGAGGTCGGAGCTGTCCGCAGGAGCCGATCTCCCTCGACTGCGCAGAAGACCCCAGGCAGAGAACCAGAGCGAGAGTGGAAGCTCGGCCACGATGAACCTGTTGGGATTCAGATCAAGTGTTCTTCAGAAACATTCTTCCCTCTCAAGTCCTCTTTCATCCTCAAGAAGCAGAGCTGCATTTGGACATCGGCATCTAAAGTTACGAATTTTCTACTCCAAGTGTGTCAGGTCAGTTTACAGGAGCCAGAACCGACACCCCTCTACTCATCTGATCGCCCCGGTCTTCTCCGACATCTTCCGACCCCGCCGTTGGCGCCGACAGAAAGAAGACTCGACCACGGTTCCAACGGTTCAGGTCTCGTATCAATCAGAGCTTGGTAGAGATCGTGGCACCCTCTGCAACCAGCCACATTGTTCTGCACCAGACAGAGGCAGAACCAATCAGTCCGGTTCCAGACCCTGCCCCGGCCAGCAACGACTGTACCAAGCTCAGAAAAAATTCAGAGATCATCCTTGGTCCGTTGGCAAGCTTTTGGCGCAAGTCTCATCATGTTCTGAGTTCTGTGGAATTTTTAGCAGCTTCATCACTGACCCCCTGTCCAGCAATTCAGAAGATTGGCAGAACCGGCAAAGCTCCGGAGGTCGGGTTTTCTACATCATTCCCCCACCCCGCTTGGCCGGCTGAAGGCCCCTCCCTGCGTGGAGGTAGTTTTGGCTGTAATCTACATAATTCCCACCCCAAGATCCCCCCCCTTGCATGGGGTGTAGTTCATGTAATTATTAAGTCGCAGGTTTGAAGCTTCAATCGACGCGGCGTGCGGGTACATACCCTCGCCTCCCCGCTCGCCCCCGTCTCCGGCCGGAGTCGGCATCTTCACGCCGGCTAGGTGAGCTCCTGAACATCTCTCATTGCTGTAATGGACTTGCTTAGCTTAGTATTGCTATAGTTACTCCGTCGGCGGTAAGAGAGTGTCCGATTTTAAATTGCTACCCAAATTGAGTGACCACCGCGGGCGAGTTGTGAGAGCATCCACTTAACCCACACCCTTGGTGTGTTGGCCGCCCATGATTTGGGCATCCTAGGCCCATTTGGGGTTCTCCCCAAGCTAGCCAACCATTGGAGCCTCAAGGTCCCGCCTCGGACCCTCTCCAACATCGCCTAGTCGCCATCGGGCACTAGTGTGCGCCATACAGGTGAGCTCGCTAGTGTGAGTCCGCTGCTCAAACTTGAATGCTTGCAAAAGAGGTCCAAGGTGGTTTTACATCAAGTGGTATCAGAGCAAGTTCACAACTTGTCTCTATCAAGTTGGTCCTAGGGCGTGTCTATGCATTTAGAGTCTTCGGTTGCATCTCTTTTGTCCACTAGCATGGCTACTTCATGTAAGTCACATCTATCTCACTCGGCCCTCCGCAAAGGTCCGATTGACACCCCTTTGGGCATAGTCCTATTTGAGGACCTTATCTTTAATGGATACCACCCTAGTGCATATTTAGAGTGGGAGGAAAACATGGACAAATACTTTAAGAGGAATCCAATGACTGAACCCATGAGAATCTACCTTGCCAAGAGTCGACTTGTGTACCATGCCGAGGATAGGTGGAAGTTCATTGAACAATTTAGGAGGGTTATGAGGCTAGAGCCTATTAACACATGGGAGAACATGAAAGCCGAACTTAGGAAAGTCTACACTCCCCGACCTCCTCCCTCCTACCCGGGTTACCAAAACTCGAGGGGCACTCCCACTCCTCCAACCCCACCCGTCCAAACCCTTACCACTAGAACCCAAGTGTCCAAGGCCTCCACCTCCCCACCTAACCCCATGAGGGCCCCCACACCCCAACCAAAACCCCCTTCCCTAACCTACACTAGTCAAGCCCCTTTAGCCCCCACTTCCACCCCAAACGATCCCAAGGGCAAGAGACCCCTAACCGACCCAATTCCCTCCATGATGACCACCACTCATCCAACCCTCACCATTCAAAACCAAGTGGACACCGTGTCCACCCCTCCACCTAGGCCCATAATGGCCACCACCCCCAAACCCAAAACCCCTCACCAAACCCGTACCCCACAAGCCCCCTTGACCACCACCCCAAACCCACCATCGTCCCCAAAAAGGGACACATCTCCCAAAACAAATCAACCCAAAACCCCTCACCCAACCCACCTCCCACTTCCTACACCAATCTTTCCCCAACCTAGGCTTCCACTACTTCCCCTCCGTATCCAAAACCAAGTTTCCCATTACCCACCACCCCGGGTACACCATGCACCAACCATCATCACCCCACCCTCAATAGACCTTCCCATTCCCTTGAGAAAGGAGACCACAACCATCCACATGGGAGTAGATACCATTCCGGAACCCATCCCCATCCTTGAGGAAACCCAAGTTCATACCTATGGTGAGGAAGAATCACAAATGTCCCCTCCACATAGCTTGGACCCCCAAGAGCCACAAGCCTTCACAAATAGCACCGTAATCATAGATGGGCCCCTAGCTAGATGGCTAAAGGAGAGACCAATTCACCCCATCATGTCCTATGTTTACCCACCCATGGAGCAAAACTTTCCCATTGTACCCTTCCACTCCTATCACACCACAATCCAATCCTACTATGAGGTAGAATGTTGGGATGATCTCCTCCAAGGTCTAGAGTGGCAATTAGACTTGACTTCTTTGTTGACCCTAGGGGCGGACCGACCCAAGAGCCTTGACCTCATCCATCCATGCATTGGGTCTATCACCTCGATTTGCACTATTGGTTGCTACACTAGTGACCTCCTTTTCATTCTCCCCATAGTGGAAGAGCCCATCCCGGTCCACTCCCCTACCATTGTGATTCCTAGAACCTTTACCAACCAACCCACCCCATACACCGGCCCAACCATTTCATTAGAGGAAGGCGACTCCCCACCATATGAGGACCTTGAGGACATGGAGTACCCCTATCTAGGTGACCTTTACCATGATCCCTTTGACCCTTTCCTATGGGAGCCTAGATCTCTATGTAACCCACTCACCTTATTCACCACCCACCTTACCCTATCCTTACCGCCCATATTAACCCAAACCCCTCCCTTCCTAGAATCGGGTTACACCAAGGGAGCATTGACCTTAGGCAACATAAACCTTGGGATTGAAGAATTGTCCCACCCCATGATGCCTCCCTTCTTAGATCCCTTTGATCCATACGAGTGGAAGCTCAAGGGCCACCCCACACCCATGCACATGGAAGTCATCTCTAGGATAGGAGTGCATGAGTCTTGGCACAACACACCACTTGACATGATTAGAAAGTCGGGTCCATTCATTCACAACACCCACATGTCAAGTAGGAAGCATGAGTGGTCCCTATTTGGGTGTAACGGTCCTCCCCAATTCACCATTGGTCTTATGAATGCTAGGAGCATACATGGATGTCCGGGTCCCCCGACATTCGTCATACCCATGCATAAAAGGTTCATCTATGGATGTCTCGGGCCCCCTAAGTCTATCACAGTCCTCATGGCATCAAAGCATGATCGAACTACATTTGGCTGCCCCGGACCACCTTTACATACCATACATTGTCCACTCCCACCGCATCATAAAGCATGGCATATGCATCCAAGCAAATATCAAGTAGCAAGCGGTGAGATTCACAATAAGCAAGCAAAAACTCGTGAGCGCCACTTGAAACTCCAAGTTGGTAACTTGACGATGATGATTTTGGAGTGGCTCTACCCTGGGGTCACCTCCAAATTGAGGGCACGAGGACTTGGACCTTGCCAAGTTTCGAGTGGCTTTGGCAACCCGGCTTATGGGTTGAACTTTCAAAAGGGTTTTTGGGATTCTCCCCATCTCTCATGTGGCGGATCCAGCACCCTCTAGGGGCACCGCGGTGGATCCTAGTGAGTGCCTTGAGCTTACACCTATCCTTGCGAGAGACACCTTCGGAGTGCCACCATAAATTAGCCCGAGAGCCCGACGTGAGCATACGGCAGCAATACTAGGCAAGCAAGACATCATAGCCAGCATGAGGGTATGACCGAGCCACTTTGTCGAGCTGAAGCGCCGTTCCCCGACTATGGTCGCGGGTTGAGTATGGAGATCGTGGATCGCCCAGAGCCGCAGTTCGGTGTGCTACTTCCCCCGTGGACCCATACTCGACAGGGTCGAGTTTTCCCCACCCCGGGGGTATGATGGGGACATCCCTTGCCCCTCCACATTTTCTGAAGCTCGGATTGATCATCGGTGTATGCCATTATGTTCCTCATGTGTTAGTGAGTCAAGTCATGTAATTTCCTTATTTTTATTTGAGTCTTAATCATGTAATTTTCCCTTTATTTGAGTCATGTACCTAGGTTAGAAAGTCATTTTCCTAAGTCGTGTGTCATTATGTTGGTTCATTAGGCTATTGGGCCCAAATAGTGGGCTAGCCCAAGGGCGCCCCTCCCTTGGAGTATTTGGTCATTATGTCAGTTGTCAGGGTCAGTATGGTCATGTGAAATGTCTTGTGCCTATAAATAGGCCACCCCACTCCTCATATGAAGAACTTATGCTTGAATATTGAATCCAGAAAATTTCCATACCTTGTAGTTCTCTCTCAATATCTCCCTCTCTCTCTCTCTCTTACTATCACTCTCTCTAAGTGGGTTGTGCCCCCTCTCTCTCTCCTCCCCACCCCAATTTCGAAATTTATTCTCTCTCCTCCCCATTCACCCCTCATTAAGGCCCCTTCCCCTTCCCCATGCACTCATTCAATTCCCCCTCCAACCCCTAGGTGGAAACCCCTTCTCCTAGGCACCTTTCCACTTCCCTAAGCACCTCTCCACCTTCCCAAGGCTGAATTAACCTCTCCCAAAGCCCAAATTCGAAATTCCCTCCCCTCTCACATCCCTCCCACACCCTAGGTCGACCCAAACCAGACTCCCCTTGGTCTGGTCGCCCTCCTCCACCTCTTACTCTCTTGGCCATCCCCTTCTCCACATCTTCTTCTTCTCCTCATTCTGCCTCTGTTTCAGGCAGCAGAGTTACAGCAACTTGCAGAAGCAGTCACGACCGTCCCCCAAAGATTCAGGTGGCAAGGCCTACATTTCTGGAATCTTCTGCGAGATAGCTTTCCAACGGTGGTGGTCTCGCCGGCTTCCGAGGTCGGAGCTGTCCGCAGGAGCCGATCTCCCTCGACTGCGCAGAAGACCCCAGGCAGAGAACCAGAGCGAGAGTGGAAGCTCGGCCACGACGAACCTGTTGGGATTCAGATCAAGTGTTCTTCAGAAACATTCTTTCCTCTCAAGTCCTCTTTCATCCTCAAGAAGCAGAGCTGCATTTGGACATCGTCATCTAAAGTTACGAATTTTATACTCAACGTGTGTCAGGTCAGTTTACAGGAGCCAGAACCGACACCCCTCTACTCATCTGATCGCCCCGGTCTTCTCCGACATCTTCCGACCCCGCCGTTGGCGCTCACAGAAAGAAGACTCGACCACGGTTCCAACGGTTCAGGTTTCGTATCAATCAGAGCTTGGTAGAGATCGTGACACCCTCTGCAACCAGCTACATTATTCTGCACCAGACAGAGGCAGAACCAATCAGTCCGGTTCCAGACCCTGCCCCGGCCAGCAACGACTGTACCAAGCTCAGAAAAAATTCAGAGATCATCCTTGGTCCGTTGGCAAGCTTTTGGCGCAAGTCTCATCATGTTCTGAGTTCTGTGGAATTTTTAGCAGCTTCATCACTGACCCCCTGTCCAGCAATTCAGAAGATTGGCAGAACCGGCAAAGCTCCGGAGGTCGGGTTTTCTACATCATTCCCCCACCCCGCTTGGCCGGCTGAAGGCCCCTCCCTGCGTGGAGGTAGTTTTGGCTGTAATCTACATAATTCCCACCCCAAGATCCCCCCCCCCCTTGCATGGGGTGTAGTTCATGTAATTATTAAGTCGCAGGTTTGAAGCTTCAATCGACGCGGCGTGCGGGTACATACCCTCGCCTCCCCGCTCGCCCCCGTCTCCGGCCGGAGTCGGCGTCTTCACGCCGGCTAGGTGAGCTCCTGAACATCTCTCATTGCTGTAATGGACTTGCTTAGCTTAGTATTGCTATAGTTACTCCGTCGGCAGTAAGAGAGTGTCCGATTTTAAATTGCTACCCAAATTGAGTGACCACCGCGGGCGAGTTGTGAGAGCATCCACTTAACCCACACCCTTGGTGTGTTGGCCGCCCATGATTTGGGCATCCTAGGCCCATTTGGGGTTCTCCCCAAGCTAGCCAACCATTGGAGCCTCAAGGTCCCGCCTCGGACCCTCTCCAACATCGCCTAGTCGCCATCGGGCACTAGTGTGCGCCATACGGGTGAGCTCGCTAGTGTGAGTCCGCTGCTCAAACTTGAATGCTTGCAAAAGAGGTCCAAGGTGGTTTTACATCACGTACTGCAGGCGAGGAGGATCGGGACGGAAGAGGAAGAGCAGGCGGTCAGGAGTGTCCTGATCATATGGGAGGTTAGTAGGGTGCTTACCCTTCCAGCGGAGGTTGCAGAGACTTCAGCGACACGACATACTTATGTTAGGGAGCTGAGAGAGATACGTCCCCGCGGGGATGCCCAGCGGAGGATTGAGTGATTTTTCTTTTCTTGATGATGCTTGATATAGAGACCTATGCTTGGAAAGGCTTGGTATATGAATGAATAAAATTGATTACTTGATTGACTTGAGTTTGGCGTTCCTATGTGATTGAGTGAGTTTGGGATATAACCTCAGGATTCACACGGTCACACACAGACCGCTCGGTTGAATAAACGGTTAGAAACTTACCGCTCAGAGAATAGAACGGCTCTATTAACGCCGTGCTTTAGATCAACGGCAGAGTTGAGAATAGGGAATTGAACGGCTTATCTGTAGGCCGTGAGCCTGGTTAAACGGTCAAGAGTCTACCATTCATGTCCATGAACGGTCCAGTGAGGACCGTAGATCATTGAAGGAGCTTGAGATTGGAACGGTCTGAATGAATCTGTGTGAATTATCAGATGGTCGGACCATGGCCGTTGAAGGGAGTAGGACGGTCGCCAGAGGACCGTTCACTGACTGAACCTTTACCTTCAATCTGCCCCTGCACACACACAAACAAAGAAAACAGATTAAATCTGTTTTAGGCTTAACCCCTTGCCTGTAGCAAGTTAGGAAACGACCAGTTCTTAATCTTTGGTCAAGGGGGTAAGCCTTATCAAATCAGTAAATGACAAATGAAAATGAATGCAATGGATGCCATGAAATGCAAATGATGAAAAATCTTTTTTGTGATTTTGAAAATATTAGATTTTTTTGGGTTTTGAAATATTTAATTTTTTTGGATTTTGAAATATTTGATTTTTCTTAGATTTTGAAATATTTGATTTTTTTGATTTTGAAATATTTGATTTCTTTGGATTTTGAAATATTTGATTTTTTTTGGGTTTTGAAATATGTGACTTTTTTTGGTTTTGAAATATTTGATTTTTTTAGGTTTTGAAATATTTGATTTTTTTAGGTTTTGAAATATTTGATTTTTTTAGATTTTAAAATATTTGACTATTTTGGGTTTTGAAATATTTTATTTTTTTGGGTTTTGAAATATTTGATATTGTTGGGTTTTGAAATATTTGATTTTTTTGGGTTTTGACATATTTGATTTTTTTTGTTTTTTGTATTTTTGGGGTTTTGAAACTAGCTCAAACCTGACGACGGGGAACCTCATATCTGACCAGGGGTTTCCTAGGTTCAACGTGCATTATAAATGACCACCCATGGCCAGGGCCCACTTCTACTTAACGGTGGCACTACCGAGTGTTGACACCCATTTTTTGCCGATAAGTTGAGTCGTTTCTCTTGCTCCCATTTGTTGATGCCACGAGTTGTCCATCACTCGCAGGGCGTTTTCTGGTAAGTCATGGGCCAGTTTTATGGGTAGCCTCCCTCCTTGGTTGGGTCCGTATCGATTCAGGGCTTAATGGGCCTTGGTTTTTGGTTAATTGAACATGTTTATGAAAATAAAGTGTCCAGGAACATGTACGGTTCATCCCTGGCCGTTCAACCATTGAGTGGTTACTCCTGAGCCATTCATACATTCATGGTTGATTTCTGATGATTTTCTGAATTTCCACCGACAAAAGCTTACGCAGTTGAATCTTAGCCGTTTAACATGATGAACGGTCTGGAGTTCACCGTTCTTCTTCCAGAGTCCTAAAGCCTAAATATCTCTAAGATAATTATCCATTTTTTCCATTTATCATTGACAAGAGTTAAACGGTTGGACCTTGGCCGCTCGTTCTATTGGACGGTCCCATAATAGCCGTTCAAGTATAAGAGTCCAACGGCGATATCTTCGGTTGGTTAATGGATAATTTGTTGGTATTTATCCTATTTTTGGAATTTTCACCGACAGGGATGGACGGTCCCTTGTTGACCGCCCAACCAGTTGAGCGGTCTATAGTGAGACCGTTTAACCCTGCGAACCCTGAAGAAATCAAGGATTTTCTCTCCCTATCCGTAGACGTGTCCCTGGGCTTTATCCGGAGATTTATTCTCGAATATGGAGTCTTTTTCGATGCCATTTCTTCTGGATGAGAGATAACTCGATTATTTCCAACTTTTGTGATAATGTCTTGCCCTAAAAATGAATGTAAACCCTAATTTCGTGCTAAGACACTAGGTGCTCTATAAATAGACCCTAAAGGTCGGGCTTGAAAAAGAGGGGGAGATTTTTGGTCGACGGCGAAGCCCTGCCGCATTCTTGAGCGACCTAGCACCAAGGAGGGAGGCTTTCCATGTCCATACAAGCCTTCGGTTCAGGGAGTAGTCCAGTTTTTGAGTCTTTTGTGTTTGATAGTTTTGTCCACTTTTCATTGCATGCATTACTTTCATACTTTCTCCCCACATTTCTCTTCATCTTCATTGCCATGCACACACCCACCTACGTTTTTTGGCACCCTAGGGGTTTAAAATCCCCTAGGTATCCCCCTTTCCACTTGTTCATGTTCATTTCACATTATTTTGGCATTTACTACACCATTCAGTTCTAATCTAGGTTTTCTCTTTGAGTTTTTGCGTCGTTTTGCAGGTCAGCAATCCCTAGCATGAGGCCCATCCCCTCTGGCCGGCTGGAGAGGGTGGAGGTTGGACCCCTTTGCGACTTCTGGCTTGATGGTCTTGTGCGGCTCTTCCAGGACCGTTCGATGGTATGTGCGGTGGATCTTCGACCGCGCTTCACTGTCCCGCGGTTGTTTATAAACCGTCCATCAGCCAGTAGTCCTACGTCCCACGTACCCGCAGCACTGAAGAGCGATCTATCGTGAGACCGTGCATCCTATAGGCAGTTCTACCCGAACCGTTCATCTCCCAGCGCTTGAGTGTCTCCCTCTCTTTCCAAGGGATGGCGTGTCAATCACGTACGGCGTCTTGGTAGCGATCACGGTTCTTTACTCTCTTCTGTTCTCCTTCTACTGTCTCATTTTATTTTACATATCGATTTAGTAGAGGGAAGGGTAGAGATCTTTCAAGCCAGTATTGAAGAGAGAGAAAGAGAGTAGAAACAAAACATGGCAACACCCCATTTTTTCGCGATCACGGTGGGACACCTAGTGCCCATCGTGCTTGTGATTTACTGACCCCTCTTTCATTGTGTTAGTCCCCTTTTGGTGTGATTGCAGGTTAAGTTGCATTTTCTACCTTCTGGAACGTGAGCGGTTCTCACAGATCCGTTCATCCTTTGGGCGGCTGATCATCCACCGTCCTTCCCTGCGAACAGCGCCAGTTCTCCTGCGAGCATCCTGTCATAGACGGCCTCCCATCGACCGTCCAAACAGCCGAATGGCTTGTTCCTGGCCGTCCATCTTTCTGGCACAGGTATGCTTCTGGGTGATCTGGTTGGAGGTGCACGGTTTTCGGAGAGCCGTTCCAGAGTTTACACGGCTGTCCACAGACCGTTCTTCCAGGTACGCTTCTCATCTCTGCCATCCGTCATTCCCAGCACTCTGTGATTCCTTTACAGTTATTCTGTCGTTCCGTTGCTCCCTGGCTTATATGGTCCTGTACAGACCATCTGTCCCTTTTGGCGGTCGCATATGGACCGTCCTTGTGGTGCTACAGTGCACCATTATTTCATTTTTGATTGTCATATTTAATGATATTCGTGATCTTTGGTGCTAGTTATTGACCTCCCCTGCTCCCATATAATTGCTTCATGATCATTTTCATTGCTAATATATTTGATCGATCATTGGATGATAGTTGCTAGGCTAGATCTTGCATGCACTCCGGTGCACATACGATTCATGCATTTATTCGTAGTTAGTCGCATTCCTACCGAGGTAGGGTTTCCTCTTGTCTCCATATTCCTTGGAGCCGACTAGGGGACCTTGCCGAAGACCTCCGTATGTCCCCGTGAGCCGTGGATTCCCACACGGACATCGGGCAGGTTGTACCATACCACCTCCCAGTCTAGGGTCTGCATTCGTGCGAGAGAGAGTCATTTAGAGTCTGCCAGTCCCCCATTCTCACCCTGTTTAGGTACCTTGTGGTCGAGTGAATTCCCATTTTAATTAATCCACTAAGGTCCTAAAAGAACTTATAAAAATCCCCGCGCATCATTTGGAATTTGTTTGGGTAATTGGCGGATTTCTTTCTCATCTCTTCTCCATTGTATGTTGCATAGTGTCATCATTTGCATCCTTTTGCCAGATTAGGCTTATTTGGTCTAGTTCATCTTTGCATGACTCCCTTTAGTTGCATTTGTCTTAGGCTTAATCCCCTCCTTGTATTCATTTGAAATTCACTATATAAAGTCTCCACTTTCCCCATGGGGCATTTCTCCCCTATACCTTATTCCTGCACCTCTCCATCTTCTTACCCCCGTGTGGATTCCTCTTCCCATGCGGGCCCATCTCCTTATTCCTCATTTGGACCCTATTCTGTTAACGGGCCTCCTTATCCCGCCCTTGCTGCTGCTAGTCCAATCAATCCTCAATCCCACGCACATAATCCGTCCAAGCCCATGCATTCCTCCATTCCTGGAATGGGCTTTCCTTCTTCTCAGGTTGGGTCCCCTTATCCGGCCCATCATCATTATCCTGGTTTAAATTCACCCTCTCTTGCTCAGGCTGGCTCATATACTTCTCGGACTCTTCCTACCGATGAAATGTTCGCTCTGGCCCAACGCCAGCTTGATGAATTGCAACGCCGAATCAATCCTCAAACTTCTTCGGATATCCCATTTGCCTTTCGAGGTCTTCAACTCCCACCGCGTTCACACATCCCAGCTTACCGTCGCTACGGTGGAGTCGGTGACCCCTACGTGCATTTGAAGGATTTCCTCTATGAGTCGGCCCAGTTCTAGCATGATCAACGCTTGATGGCCTATTTGTTTGGCCTATCTTTAGAGGGCTCGGCCAAGGATTGGTTCTTCACATTGCCGCAAGAGCAGATGATGAATTTTCAAGCCGTCCAAGCAAGATTTATTCAGCAGTACCAGGACCAGGTTGGGCCCAGATATTCTATGGTTGATCTGGCCCAAGAGAAGATGAAGCCCGGCGAGGAATTCTCCATGTTTGCCGACCGCTGGCGTCGTCTAGCCGCGCAAGTCCCGGGGCATATTCCAGAGGGCGAACATATCAAGATGGTTATTTCTAATGCAACGCCCGAGCTCAGGTGCATTTTAGCCCTGAATGATATCACATCCTGGCAATAGCTTTACAATCGAGCCGCTTTGTTAGCCAACAACTCCTAGTTTCCTTTGACCATGAGCCTCCTCCACCATCACCTTCTACATACACTTTCCCTCCGCCCTCCACCGCAAGACAGCCCTCCACTACATATCCCTCCATGAGTCGGCCTTCCGCTCCCACACACCCCTATACCTCCATATACTCCTCCACATATCAGCCCTCCACGAGTCAGCCCTCCGCTATTTCATCTCACCACACCCCTCCACCTCCGGTCAAGGAAACACTACACCCGGAGTGGGTAGATGCTGTCCATTACATTCCCACTCCCTCCACGCCTCCACATCATTTTAGCCCTCCGCCTTCACCTACGCAACCCCCCTTGCCTACGCAACCCCCGCTACCATCTCCATTACCTTTTCATACCCCTCGGCATCCACCTTGCCCGAAGCAGGCTTCCCACGCTTCGTTGCCGGAGTCTTTTACAGACATTTTCAGGGCTTTGGCGGCCACCCATGCATTGCATCTCCCTCCGGTTATGCCTTGCCGACCTGCGGTCGGGAATTTGCTCCAGTTCTGTGAATTCCATCGTCAACAGGGGCATGTGGTCGAGAATTGCTCCGAGTTCGAGAACTTGTTTACAGTTTGGAAGATAAGAAGATGATTGATTGGGCTATCATGCGCCAAGTTATTTCAGATCTCAACAACAAGCAGCAGCAGCAGCAAGCCGTGCCGCCTAGGCAACCGTCTTCACTTCAAGACCAGGGGCACCTTGGTGTTCATTTAATTGATAAGGTACCTGCTCCGTTACCCACTTCTTCTCTATCCCATCTCCTCCACCACCTTTACCTACTTCAGCCTCTGCCCAGGCAACTTCTCCTTCACCCTCTGTTTCCACCACCACTCCTGTCCCCAACATCCTTGACGTGTTGTAAAGATACGCCGAAGAGCGCCACAACCCGCCACTTCCTCCACTACGCCGCTACCTTCTTCTCCGCCTTTTTCCCCTTCACCATCTCCATCAACCATATCACCCCCTTTGTCACCACCTTCTCCACCCCCACCTTTGCCGCCTCCATTGGCCACATCTCCATCATCACCTTCTCCATTATCCCCATTACCGTCACCACTATCTTCATCACCTACGCTTGTAATAATCCATGTTCCATCACCTTCACCGATGCCACTTCTTTCTCCATCATCCTCTGAGTCCGAGCGGGCCGACCCTAAACCCATACCTTTACTTTTGCCTTTACCTCCACCCATGCCCATCATCATCAGTATTTCCCCATCGCTTGCAACATCGCCACCCGCGCCCTTCAAACCTCTTCCTTTTAACCTCCCTCTGCCACTTCCCACTTCGCGAAGCAGGTACACGCTACCTTTGGTGCCCCTCGGGTCTAGTCCCCAGGGAGATAAAAAGTCGAGCCAGGCTTTGATTATGCATTACAGGCCTGAAGATTTCATTTTCCGCATGCCGGTCCAAGTCCTGGTTCCTGGCCATTTTAGGGATAATGAGCCTGCATGCTCCGAAATAGTTGCAAAGAAGAGTTCCCTTGTGTTGGTGCCAGTTTCCTCAAAGGCGAGGCCGGTAGGAATCTCTTTGCTCGCCGGAGAAGTCACGATTGATGCTGTTGTTACCTCGCGCTCGATTGCTGTTCAGTTCGCTGCCCGAGAGGGGTTCTCTACTCGGGTTATGCTAACACATACGGCCGCCCGGAGCCTGATGGATTCCCTATTCAAGGGGCAATTGGCCGCATCTTCTACACTTTCCAAGGACATTCTGCACTTGCTGTGCAATTTCCCTCAATTTATTAGCATGCCGGCCACGTCAACGCCGCGCATTGATATCCCTCAGCTTTGTCTGCTCTTCTAGTACGGGAGTTACGCTTCAAATATGATTGCCGAGTGGAATTGACGAACCTCTATGTTCTAGTGCCAAGAGACAGGACTCCGTGGCTTCATGATATTCATTCTGTTGAGAAGCTATTTGCCCAAGAATGTCCGCATATTGTTAGCACTGCACAGCTAGGGGCAGCCACCCCGATGAAGCTAAAAAATTCATGATCGGGCCAGGCTATCTGCCAGGTGGGCCCGTTATATGAGAAAGTATTGCAAGACAAGATGATGTGAGACCACCCTTGGACCTATTTGCAAGCATTCAAGTTTGAGCAGCGGACTCACACTAGCGAGCTCACCCGTATGGCGCACACTAGTGCCCGATGGCGACTAGGCGATGTTGGAGAGGGTCCGAGACGGGACCTTGAGGATCCAATGGTTGGCTAGCTTGGGAAGAACCCCAAATGGGCCTAGGATGCCCAAATCAGGGGCGGCCAACACACCAAGGGTGTGGGTTAAGTGGATTCACTCTCAACTTGCCCGCGGTGGCCACTCACGATACTAGCAATTTGGGCCGAACTCTCACTCTCCGTCCGACGAAGCAATAGCAATAATACTAAGCTAAGCAAGTGATTAACCAGTAAGAGAGGGACCGAGGCTCACCTAGCCGGCGTGAAGACGCCGACTCCGGCCGGAGACGGGGGCGAGCGGGGAGGCGAGGGTATGTACCCGCACGCCACATCGATTGAAGCTTCAAACCTGCGACTTAATAATTACATGAACTACACCCCATGCAAGGGGGGGGGATATTGGGGTGGGGATTAGGCTTATTACATTCAAAACTACCTCCACGTAGGGAGGGGCCTTCAGCCGGCCAAGCGGGGTTGGGGAATTAAGCGAAGGAACCCGACTTGTTGAATCCCGCCGGTTCTGCCAATCTGCAGGTTCGCCGGATAGTGGGGCGGTGTTGATGCTACCAAAAATTCCACGGAGCTTGGATCTTGATGAAACCTGCGCCAAAAGTTCCCCAACAGGACAGGGATGGTTTCTGAATTTTGGTAGGAGCTTTGAAACTCAGGGCTGGTCGGACCGGTGACTGGAACAGGTCAGCAATTTCCTCTTCTGGCTGGTGCAGAACAGGTACAGCGAGTTGTAGAAGGCACAACGGATGCTCCTGAACTCCAAATGAGACGATCCTGGTGGTGACGTGATCGTCGTCGGAGTAGCTTCGAGCAGGAATCGACGGGGCCCCAATCGGAGGTCGGAGAAGAACAAGGTAGCCAGATGAGCAGGGGCAGGTCAAACTTGGACCCACAGGGGGCAGACGACACACCCCGACGAAGAAAATGGTAACTGGAAGCTTCAGAGGCCGAATGAGGTCCTTCTTCTTGGAGATGACAGCTAACTAGTAATAGTTTCAGCCCTCCAAAATTGGCTCTCAGATCCCTCACGAGCTGGCCGAGGTCAACAGTTGAACAGGAGCTCTGTCTCTGGTTCGGACAGGAACAGTTTCCCAGCAGCAGATTGACAGCAATGCCACGACCGCTCCCGAACTCAAAATCGAGCGCCGTCAAAGCCGTTGGTTCGGCAGTCGAGTCTTCTACGCAAAAAAATTAACGGGGAAGCCAACCGATGCCAAGGTTGGCCGGTAGCCTCAGATCACCGGTGAAGGGTCGCTGCAGACTGTGGGAGGACAGAACGTATACTTCGGGGGAGAAAAATGATATCTCCCAGATTCGAATGCCAAATGGAGCTCCGCTTTCTGGGGATGAAAGAGGATTCAGAGAAGAAGAATTTTGATGAAGAAACTGAGCTCTGATTCTTTCTAGGTTGGTCGTGGTGAAACTTCCAAATGCTCTCTGGTCTTCAGCCTGGGGCAGATTGCACAGTCGCACAAGATCTGCTCCACCGCACAGCTCCGAGCTCGGATGGATGCGGGACCACCTCTGTTGGAAAGAGAACTCAAAGACGATTCCAACGATGTATGAAGCGCCTTCAGAAGCCTCAGGATGACGATGTGACACCTTCTGCAAGTCGCTGGACTTCTACCACCTGCAACCTGCGAACTGTAGGTGGAAGGTGGTGGGAGAAATGGGGGTGAATAGGTGTGGGAGTGACCCCTAGTTGTGAGGGGGCCTAGGAGGGGGTGTTCTAAGGTGTGGGAGAGGGAGAATGGGGTCTGGAATGGGGTGATTTCAGAGGGTGAGAGAGGAGCTACGAATTTGGACTGTGAGGGAGGCACAAGTGGGTGGAGGGAATGTGAGTTTGAATTTTCTTTGATGGGGAGTGATCAATGGTGGTCTTGGGGGATGGGAAGAGGTGTCTTGGGAAGGTGGAGTGAGGTTTGGGGAAGGGAAATTTTCTTTGATGGGGAGTGATCAATGGTGGTCTTGGGGGATGGGAAGAGGTGTCTTGGGAAGGTGGAGTGAGGTTTGGGGAAGGGAAATGGGTAGTTGGGGTTGGAAGGTGAAGTGGGGATTGGGTGGAGCTCTCTTGGGACTAGGGGGTGGAATAAAGAGGGTTATGGGGAAGGGGAGAGGTTTAAATGGGGTAGGTGGGAGATGGGGTGGTTGGGAAGGTGATTGAATGAGGGGAGGGGAGTTAATGAGAGGTAAATGGGGAGGAGAGAGAAAATTCTAAAAATTGGGGTGGAGGGAGAGAGAGAGAGAGAGATAATGAGAGACTTGAAAGGGATTTCTTCAATATTTCATCAAAATTGTTACATATGAGGAGTGGGGTGGCTTATTTATAGGCACATGACTTTTTCACAAAGGACCCTAACAAAAGACACAATGACTAATAACCGAAGGGAAGGGGGGTGTCCATGGGCCTAGCCCAATGAGATGGGCCCAATAGCCTATCTAAACAACACAATGACTTAGGACATTGGTAGATAACCTACTAACCTAGGCACATGACTCAAATAAAGGGAAAATTATATGATTAAGACTCAAATAAAAATAAGAAAATTACATGACTCGACTCACAAACACTTGAGGAACATAATGGCGCTTGCCGACGAACAATCCGAGTCCGGAGAAAATATGGAGGGGCAAGGGATGCCCTCATCACAAGAAGCCCAAAGGTCCAAGTCTGCGCCAGGCAAAGTTGTTTCAAGAAGATTTCGGCTAAGAAGAGGCGACGGCGTAAGTTCAAGGGCCGTCAGTTGTGCATTTGGGGTTCCACTTCCTCTTCTCCTTTTTCTATCCATTCATCTTTTCTGTTGCTCAGTTCTTATCCGTGGGTGGCGTACCTTCCGCCACCTGACCATATTTCTACCATCTTTTTCCATCCTCACCATTCTAGGCCACGGCCTATGCCCTCCTCTTCCCCTGAGCCAGGGGCATCTTCTAGTTTTTCTTCCCGGGTACGCCCGGATTTCACTTCTCGTCTCTTTCCCCCGACCCTGTTAGGGATTCCTTGCGCTCGTTCCCCGACCTTGTCGGGTGGTTTTTATGATCCTTCCCCGACTTTGTCGGGTGGTTTCCATTTCTTTTCCCCGACCTTGTCGGGTGTTCATCCATTTTCTTCCTCGCCTCTGGCGGGTGATCGCTACTCTTTTCCTCCGACCACGTCGGATGGTCATTCTCCTTATTCCTTAACTTCATAGTTATCCTTTCGTCGTCTTTCTATTCTTTCTGTCTCACCCTATCGGGGTCATTGCCCTTTTTCATGCTGTTTTCGAGGCTTTAGTCCGCCTTGATCTCAGTTAATCCTGGTTATTCTGTATCTGGTTCCTTGTTATCAGGGCCTTAGTGCCTTAACGAGGGAGTTATAGCCCTCGTCTCTCTTCCTTTTTATCTCTTCTTCGTCTAGTATGATGTTTGCCGCTCCTCTGTGTTGAGGAATCCAATCCTTTGCTCTCCTTCCATCCTTTATCCTGACAAGCAAGAAATACAAAGCTACTCGCGCTCCACAAAGCTCGTTGATCAAGATCGCTTCAGGATGCCGGTTTCCACGCCATGGATTTGCAAAGGTATCTTTATTTTGAGCAAAGAAACATGCTTTCATTTCCATTATCATTTCTGCACATGGTTATAATGCTATTCCTCAACACGGTTAAGTGGCTTTTAGAAATTTGCTTAGTTCATTTAGGTCATTTAAAATGAGTTCGCTTCTACAGCATCCTTAGGCCGGTGATAGCTCCGCGCTAGAAGTCTAGTTCTTTCCCCGATTGTTGAGGGCGACCTTTTGTACGGGTTTTTCACACACTACACGGCAAGCCATAGCCGATCTCTCTGAGGCGCACCATTACTGCTTTGGCCATACTTTGGTATGCACAAAGGTCTTTTCTCTTCTCTGCTCGGCCAAGTGCAGGGGCCAGAGATTGATGGATGAGATGACTAACCTAGGCGCTCCCTAATATAGGAGAGGTCTCAAATAAGGGCAGTCTTGACCCTTAAAAAATGAGCTTTCATGCTTAATCTGGCCAATGAGGGCTGTCAAATGAAAATCATATATGAAAATCAATGTAAAATTATGAATCAAAGGCATGGCAAGAGTGGCAGTACAGTTCCCCGCGGGACGTCATGAGCCCAGTCGCATGCGTGCCTGATAAATATGGGTCTAAAAATCAAAGACACAAAGCCCCGGCACAACAGACTATCTCTTTGAGGGGTAGTGTCCTGGGAGGAATTCGAGCCTTGATATCTCCTATCCTGCATGAAGCTTGTCTCTAATTTTTCTTTTGCTTCTCCCTCTTAGGCTGGGTTGTATCCCGGGTATGGCCTTAGTAGGGGCACCGTTCTTTAGAAGTAGTTGGTTGTGGTAAGCCACCCTCAAATGCACGCTCCGCTCAAGGGAAGCCTTTAATGAGATGGGAGGGGCGGCGATCCCCAGCCAGTAGTTCGAGCATGTCTTTGGGTGCTGCGGATTACTATTTCAAAAATAAAAAAAAAGAGATATTGTCAAAAATCTAAAAAAATAAGATATTGTCAAAAAATCTAGAAAAATGAAATACTATTCAAAAATCCAAAAAAATCCATAAAATTACAAAAAAAAAGTAAAAAAATGTGTCTTTTGTTTTCTTTTTTCGGATTTATTTTGAGAAAAGATACGTAATCTGTTTACTAAGTGTGCAGGTTACAGGTACTCAAGCTTTCCTTGCTCCATATTTTGTTCTATCTGTCTTTTATCCACATCTCTGATCTATTCTTTCCATCTTCGATCCACTCTCTCGATCTATCCTGAAGCTCATGTCCTCCCAGCTTTTATTTGTAATGATTATATCTTTATGAGAGGGTTTTACCTCAGATTATGAACCTGGCGGTTCTGCTTCATTCTGATCTCGAGTTTCGATTGAAGAGTGTGTTTTGTTTATGTCTCTTTTGTCCCACCGTATCTTTGTCTCGTGTCCATGTTGTCCCACACATGTTGTTTTGTTCCTCACCACATGTTGTTAGTTGTCTTGCACATGTCGATGGTCATTTTTCCATGTTCCATGTGTTGTCCCAACCATGCGATCCGTCATGTTCTTATCTCAACCGTGTGTTGTCCTGCCGATTGTTGTCTTGTCACTCCATGTTCATGCTTACGTATTGGCTGTTTATGCCTTTGCCTATGTGCTTGTTCGTCCTGTTGTATTGTTTTTATTCATCATGTTATGTCGTGTTGTTTGTCATTATGTTTATATTTGCTTGCTTATCTTATTTTTCTTATTCATGGAAATACATAAAAATCTGAAAAAAGAAAAGCCAGAAAAAACATGCCGTTTCGCCTGCACAGGTAAGTCAGGTATGGCCTTCTTACCTTGTCACCCTTATTGTATTATTATATGGTACTATAATATATTATCTCGAGAACCAGTTAGTTATATGCGTGTTCCAGGATCTGATGTTCCTCTCTAACAAAAACGATGATGATCCAGGTTCACATGTTTAATCTTCGGATAGGCCGTTAGGTCGGGAAAACCTGGGGAGGATGGTTCTATCCTGCACGTCGTGGTTGTAAATAGTGTCTTGACTCTGATTCTCCCAGCTTAGCAATATTATTCTCGAGTATTTTATATTGTAATCTTTCTTTGCATTTGTTTTAACGATTTCTTTTATTTTAGCCCACCATACATCATACGCATCTTTTGAACTTTCATGACCCATGATTTGCTTGAAGAATGTCCCATCAGTGATGGTTAACTGTGCGTTCAGTATTTGAGTAAGAGGAACTAATTCCACTTTGAGTTGGAAGGTTCTCTTTGATCGATTCGCTTGGTTTGGTTGATTAAGAGGTCCCCGTCTGGAGTTTTAGCCCGTTTCCTTTACTTTTGCTGCCTGCTTCTGGCCTCCTCATTGGACCACGGGATTGTGTCCCCCATCAGGTTGGCCTTGTTGATTTGTTTCATTTAGTTTAGTTCCTCCAAACTAGTGTCGCTTTTGGTTTAATCATTCCTTATGTTTGGTTCAGAGTTTTATGGAAGATTCCTGTCGCTTGTTGGTAAACACGGGTGTCGTTTTACCTTAACGCCAGCTTTTCAGTCCACTCCGCTGCATCTCCGCTTCATCTCCATGTTCCATGTCACTTTCGCTTCACCTCCGCTCGCTCCCCTGCAAAGAGGATGTTAAGGAGGGGCATCTGTTGACACCCATTTTTTTCCGAAAAGTTGAGTCGTTTCTCTTGCTCCCATTTGTTGATGCCTCGAGTTGTCCATCACTCGCTGGGCGTTTTCTGGTAAGTCATGGGCCATTTTTATGGGTAGCCTCCCTCCTTGGTTGGGTCCGTATCGATTCAGGGCTTAATGGGCCTTGGTTTTTGGTTAATTCAACATGTTTATGAAAATCAAGTGTCCAGGAACATGTACGGTCCATCCCTGTTTGAGCTTGTGAATGGCAGTAGCAACCCACCATGGTCACTGCTTCCCTGGTGGAGACAACTGAAGGAGCTTGTTACTATTTGCAAATGCCCATTGATTCATATCTACAGGGAATCTAATCAACTGGCATACTCATTGGCAAAACATGCTGCAGATATGGGATACAATTCTGAGTATTTCTCAATAAGGGAGCTCCCAGTAGTGGCTAAAGGTCACGCTAAGGCTGATGCCTTAAGTATTCCGAATATCTGTATTCGGAGAGTGTAGTCCCTGTTTTTTTGCTTTCCTTTATAGTATCTCAGGAGGATTTGCTCCCCCAGTAGAGGTGGGTGGACTGCATAGCACTACTAAGCAGCTTTAGTGTTTGTATTTCAATTTTAGTTCTGTTCGGGCATACATTATATGCCCTTTGTTTCAATTGGGGTAGGCCCCTTTTGATAGTGTACATTGCTCTCTCTATCAATAAATAAAATTAGGACCACAGGGTTTGCCAGGAGGAGTGAGAACACTCTCCCTCTCTGAGGGAGGGTGCACTCGACCTATGCTCATCCTGACTGGTCGGTGTTGGATAAAAAAACATGTACGGTTCATCCCTGGCCGTTCAACCATTGAGCGGTTACTCATGAGCCGTTCATACATTCATAGTTGATTTCTGATGATTTTCTGAATTTCCACCGACAAGGGCTTACGCGGTTGAATCTTAGCCGTTTAACATGATGAACGGTCTGGAGTTCACCGTTCTTCTTCCAGAGTCCTAAAGCCTAAATATCTCTCAGATAATTATCCATTTTTTCCATTTATCACCGACAAGAGTTAAACGGTTGGACCTTGGCAGCTCGTTCTATTGGACGGTCCCATAATAGCCGTTCATGTATAAGAGTCCAACGGCGATATCTTCGGTTGGTTAATGGATAATTTGTTGGTATTTATCCTATTTTTAGAATTTTCACCGACAGGGATGGACGGTCCCTTGTTGACCGCCCAACCAGTTGAGCGGTCTATAGTGAGACCGTTTAACCCTGCGAACCCTGAAGAAATCAAGGATTTTCTCTCCCTATCCGTAGACGTGTCCCTGGGCTTTATCCGGAGATTTCTTCTCGAATATGGAGTCTTTTTCGATGCCGTTTCTTCTGGATGAGAGATAACTCGATTATTTCCAACTTTTGTGATAATGTCTTGCCCTAAAAATGAATGTAAACCCTAATTTCGTGCTAAGACACTAGGTGCTCTATAAATAGACCCTAAAGGCCGGGCTTGAAAAAGAGGGGGAGATTTTTGGTCGACGGCGAAGCCCTGCCGCAT
This sequence comes from Amorphophallus konjac, assembly GCA_022559845.1. Classification (NCBI taxonomy): domain Eukaryota; kingdom Viridiplantae; phylum Streptophyta; class Magnoliopsida; order Alismatales; family Araceae; genus Amorphophallus; species Amorphophallus konjac. The sequence continues at coordinate 161,297,206 of CM040128.1, read as the reverse complement.
TCTTGAGCGACCTAGCACCAAGGAGGGAGGCTTTCCACGTCCATACAAGCCTTCGGTTCAGGGAGTAGTCCAGTTTTTGAGTCTTTTGTGTTTCATAGTTTTGTCCACTTTTCATTGCATGCATTACTTTCATACTTTCTCCCCACACTTCTCTTCATCTTCATTGCCATGCACACACCCACCTACGTTTTTTGGCACCCTAGGGGTTTAAAATCCCCCAGGTATCGCCCTTTCCACTTGTTCATGTTCATTTCACATTATTTTGGCATTTACTAAACCATTCAGTTCTAATCTAGGTTTTCTCTTTGTGTTTTTGCATCGTTTTGCAGGTCAGCAATCCCCAGCACGAGGCCCATCCCCTCTGGCCGGCTGGAGAGGGTGGAGGTTGGACCCCTTTGCGACTTCTGGCTTGATGGTCTTGTGCGGCTCTTCCAGGACCGTTCGATGGTATGTGCGGTGGATCTTCGACCGCGCTTCATTGTCCTGCGGTTGTTTATAAACCGTCCATCAGCCAGTAGTCCTACGTCCCGCGTACCCGCAGCTCTGAAGAGCGGTCTATCGTGAGACCGGGCATCCTATAGGCGGTTCTACCCGACCCGTTCGTCCTCCCAGCGCTCGAGTGTCTCCCTCTCTTTCCAAGGCACAGCGTGTCAATCACGTACGGCGTCTTGGTGGCGATCACGGTTCTTTACTCTCTTCTGTTCTCCTTCTACTGTCTCATTTTATTTTACATATCGATTTAGTAGAGGGAAGGGTAGAGATCTTTCAAGCTAGTATTGAAGAGAGAGAAAGGGAGTAGAAACAAAACATCTCAACACCCCATTTTTTGGCGATCACGGTGGGACACCTAGTGCCCATCGTGCTTGTGATTTGTTGTCCCCTCTTTCGTTGTGTTAGTCCCCTTTTGGAGTGATTGCAGGTTAAGTTGTGTTTTCTGCCTTCTGGAATGTGAGCGGTTCTCACAGAGCCGTTCACCCTTTGGGCGGTTGATCATCCACCGTCCTTCCCTGCGAACAGTGCCAGTTCTCTTGCGAGCGTCCTGTCATAGATGGCCTCCCATCGACCGTGCAAACCGCCGAATGGCCTGTTCCTGGCCGTCCATCTTTCTGGCACAGGTATGCTTCTGGGTGTTCTGGTTGTAGGTGAACGGTTTCTGGAGATCCGTTCCAGAGTTTACGCGACTATCCACAGACCGTTCTTCCTGGTATGCTTCTCATCTCTGCCGCCCGTCATTCCCAGCACTCTGTGATTCCTTTGCAGTTATTATGTCATTCCGTTGCTCCCTGGCTTATACGGTCCTGTACAGACCATCTGTCCCTTTGGGCGGTCGCATATGGACCGTCCTTGTGGTGCTACAGTGCACCATTATTTCATTTTTAATTATCATATTCCATGATATTTGTGATCTTTGGTGCTAGTTATTGACCTCCCCCTACTCCCATATAATTACTGCATGATCATTTTCATTGCTAATATATTTGATCGATCAATGGTTGATAGTTGCTAGGCTAGATCTTGCATGTACTCCGGTGTACATACGATTCATGCATTTCATTCGTAGTTAGTCGCATTCCTACCGAGGTAGGGCTTCTCTCGTCTTCATATTCTTTGGAGCCGACTAGGGGACCATGTCGAAGACCTCCGTAAGTCCCCGTGAGCCGTGGATTCCAACTCGGACGCCGGGCAGGTTGTACCATACCACCTCCCAGTCTAGGGTCTGCATTCGTGCGAGAGAGAGTCCTTTAGAGTCTGCCAGTCCCCCATTCTCACCCTATTTAGGTACCTTGTGGTCGAGTGAATTCCCATTTTAATTAATTCACTAAGGTCCTAAAAGAACTTATAAAAACCCCCACGCATCATTTGGAATTTGTTTGGGTAATTGGCTGATTCTTTTCTCATCTCTTCTCCATTGTATGTTGCATAGTGTCATCATTTGCATCCTTTTTTCAGATTAGGCTTATTAGGTCTAGTTCATCTTTGCATGACTCCCTTTAGTTGCATTTGTCTTAGGCTTAATCCCCTCCTTGTATTCATTTGAAATTCACTGTATAAAGTCTCCACTTTCCCCATGGGGCATTTCTCCCTTGTACCTTATTCCTGCACTCTCCATCTTCTTACCCCCGTATGGATTCCTCTTCCCATGCGGGCCCATCTCTTTCTTCCTCTATTGGACCCTATTCTGTTAACGGGTCTCCTTATCCCGCCCATGCTACTGCTAGTCCAATCAATCCTCATTCCCACGCACATAATCCGTCCAGGCCCATGCATTCCTCCATTCCTGGAATGGGCTTTCCTTCTTCTCTGGTTGGGTCCCCTTATCCGGCCCATCATCATTATCCTGGTTTAAATTCACCATCTCTTGCTCAGGCTGGCTCATATACTTCTCGGACTCTTCCTACCGAGGAAATGTTCGCTCGGGCCCAACGCCAGCTTGATGAATTGCAACGCCGAATCAATCCTCAAACTTCTTCGGATATCCCATTTGCCTTTCGAGGTCTTCAACTCCCACCGCATTCACACATCCCAGCTTACCGTCGCTACGGTGGAGTCGGTGACCCCAACGTGCATTTGAAGGATTTCCTCTATGAGTCGGCCCAGTTCCAGCATGATCAACACTTGATGGCCTATTTGTTTGGCCTATCTTTAAAGGCTCGGCCAAGGATTGGTTCTTCACATTGCCGCAAGTGCAGATGATGAATTTTCAAGCTGTCCAAGCAAGATTTATTCAGCAGTACCAGGACCAGGTTGGGCCCAGATATTCTATGGTTGATCTGGCCCAAGAGAAGATGAAGCCCGCGAGGAATTCTCCATGTTTGCCGACCGCTAGCGTCGTCTAGCCGCACATGTCTCGGGGCATATTCCAGAGGGCGAACAGATCAAGATGGTTATTTCTAATGCAACGCCCGAGCTCAGGTGCATTTTAGCCCTGAATGATATCACATCCTGGCAACAGCTTTACAATCGAGCCCGCTTTGTTAGCCAACAACTCCTAGTTTCCTTTGACCATGAGCCTCCTCCACCATCACCTTCTACATACACTTTCTCTCCGCCCTCCTCGCAAGACAGCCCTCCACTGTATATCCCTCCACGAGTCGGCCTTTCGCTCCCACACACCCATATACCTCCATATACTCCTCCACATATCAGCCCTCCACGAGTCAGCCCTCCGCTATTTCATCTCACCACACCCCTCCACCTCCGGTCAAGGAAACACTACACCCGGAGCGGGTAGATGCTGTCCATTACATTCCCACTCCCTCCACTCCTCCACATCATTTTAGCCCTCCGCCTTCACCTACGCAATCCCTCTTGCCTACGCAACCCCCGCTACCATCTCCATTACCTTTTCATACCCCTCGGCATCCACCTTGCCCGAAGCGGGCTTCTCACACTTCGTTGCCAGAGTCTTTTACAGACATTTTCATGGCTTTGGCGGCCACCCATGTGTTGTAGCTCCCTCTGATTATGCCTTGCCGACCCGCGGTCGGGAATTTTCTCCAGTTCTGTGAATTCCATCGTCAACAGGGGCACGTGGTCGAGAATTGCTCTGAGTTCCGAGAACATTTTTACAGTTTGGAAGATAAGAAGATGATTGATCGGGCTATCATGCGCCAAGTTATTTCAGATCTCAGCAACAAGCAGTAGCAGCAGCAAGCCATACTGCCTAGGCAACCGTCTTCACTTCAAGACTAGGGGCACCTTGGTGTTTCTTCAGTTGATAAGGTACATGCTCCGTTACCCACTTCTTCCTCTATCCCACCTCCTCCACCACCTTTACCTACTTCAGCCTCTGCTCGGGCAACTTCTTGATGAGGGCATCACACCACATACCCTCTGGCTTGGCACTTCTCTCCCTCCCGGAGGCAGCTAGGGAGCAGCCCTTCTTCAGACGGAACATTGGTGCTTATCATCCTATTACATTTTCCTATTTTCTTGAGTCATTTTGATGTATTTGCCTATGTTTTGAGTCATGTTACTAGGTTATCATGTTATTTACTTATGTTTGTATGTAGGCTAGTGGGCTAATGGGGCTAGTAGGTCTTATTGGGCCATTTCTTTGGTCTGGCCCATGGGCGCCCCTCTCCCCACCCCTTGGTCTTCCGTCATTTGTCCATTTCATGAGGACTTTTTGTAAATTGGGTTTTCCTATATATAGGACCCCAAACCCCCTCTTTTGAGGTAATGAAGTATTAAGCAAATTTGAGCCACTTAAGTGCATCTCTCCCTCTCTCTCTAGTTCTCTTCTCACTCTCTCTCACAAAAAGGGGTGGCCCCCCTCTCTCTCTCCTCCCCTTCTCTCTCCCAAATTCGACCTACTCTCTCTCTCCCTCTCTTGCCACATCACCTTCCACCTCAGCCCAACCCCTCCTCTCCCCTAGGTCCAATCAATTCTCCCATTCATTCCCCCCATAACCCAAGTAACCTTTCATCTTCCTAGGCAACCCTCCATTCTCCAAAGCAACCATCCCACTTCCCCTAGCAACCTTCCCTCTTCCCCAAGCAGCCATTCCACTTCCCCACACCTCCATTCATATCCCCAAGAGAATCAAATCCCACTCCCACCAAAACTTGCGCACCCCTCCCCCCTCTCCATCTACCCATCTCCTTGCCTTGGCCGACCCCTCCATTCCCCTCTCCTAGCTGCGGCCCTCTTCCCCCCCCACCCATCTGACCTCTCTCTCCCCTACTCCACCCCCTCACCCACACCCCTACCCCATCATCCTTCATCCCCACCCACTCACCATCATTAACCACCACTCCAATCAACCTAGTTCATCCCCTATCCACTTCACTCTGTTCAGTCTGCAGGTGGCAGAGACAAGATCGTTTTACAGAAGCCGCCACGGAGTCAGCCGGAGACATCTGAGGATGTACCATACGTTTCTGGAAAGGTAGTCCAGATAGCTTCGGAGGCGAGGTGGAATCGTCCTGTTCCGAGTTCGGGGCCGTCCGGGAGAGCCATTCTCCCCCGACTGCGCCAGACTCCCTCCACAGCTAGCCTGAGCCCGATTTGAAGCTGGGACCTCAACCAACGGCGGAGGATTCAGACAGAAGTCCCTTCATCAAAATTCTTCCTCCATACGTTCCCAACCAGGATCAAGAAACAGAACCTCATTCGGGCATCCGGGGGCCAGAGTTCCGAATTTTCTCCCTCAGTCGCGCGGGTCTGCCTCCTACAGTCTGCAGCGACCAGTTCCCACTCGTCGGCATCCCCCTGTCTACCACGACCTCATAAAGTGTTTCTGTTAGTTTTTATGTGTAGAGGCTTTGTCCACGGTTCCAGCGACTCCAACGGTTCATGATTCGGCATCCAGGAGTGACCGGGGCAACTTCTGCAAGTTGCAGACAGAAACAGGGAGCCACCCGACCCAGAATCTGTTGCTCTACTCAGACCTCCACTGCAGCCATCGACGACGTCAGAATAAATTGACATAAATCAGAAGCGTTTGGGTTCCTGTTATGAAAAGATCCCCCCTGGGCTCGTCATCGGAAAAATTCCTGGCTGAGATCTACAGCAACTACACCGCCTGTCTATCGCCAACCACAGCAAGCAGTCTGGTTCGGTAGCGGCTCCTCCTCGTGGGTTTCTCGATCAATCTACCCTTCTCGCCTGGCCGGCTTACCGCCCCTCCCTACGGGAGGTAGTGTTTGTTGTAATCCATCAATTCCCACCCCCGAGATCACCCTCCTGCGTGAGGTGTAGTGAGTGTACACTTAAACAGGTTTGAAGCTTCATCGGCGCAGTGTGCGGGGAACCCACACTTCCCCGCTCACCCTCGTCTCCGACCGGGGTTGGTTTCCTCAAACCAACCAGGTGAGCCTCCTGCCCTTGTCTCCTTATACCTGTTTATTTAATATCCGCGCAACATATCGGCCGGTAGGAGAGCGAGTGCCCAATCCCGGCACCACCTTTCAGTGTGGTCACCGTGGCTATAAGTGAGCGAGTGACCCCGTGCCCTTAAGGCATCCGGCCGCCCTTGTTTGTGGGCTTTCAAACCTTCGGGATGGCTAACTAAAGTGGTGCTGGTCCTCTTACCAGTCAGGGGCTATCTCCATCACCTCGACTCGGCATCACCGGGTCACCACGGGAATCGTGTGCGCACGGTGCGTTGGTAGCTTTAACATATTCTCGGCGCCTTGTAATTGTGATTGTGAATTAGGTCCAAGGAATCAAAGTCTCCGCTGCATTTTGTGTCACATCAAGTGGTATCAGAGCAAGTTATAGGCTTGTCTCTACAAGCCTAGGTCCTAGGGTATTTGCATTTTCATCATCCGTGTGCATGTCCACCCGTAGTGGTACCTTGTACCGAGCCGACCCCTCTACCTCGGTTCCACCATGCATCCCATTCTCCAAGGTTACCCAAACATTCCTAGGGAGGCTCCCCAAGCTCCAATGGATCGACTTGAGGCTGCCCTTCAAGCCCTCTCGGAGAAAATGAGTGGAATTTCCACCCGCCTAGAGAGACTCGATGAAACTAGGGCCCCGCCTCGGAACCATGCCCAACGGGCACCCCCTCCACGAGTTGAACTTGATAGGGAGGACCTTGAGAATGACTTACACCGTGAGTATGAGAGGCCCCTCCAACCTAGACATTTTGAAAGGCGACCACGGGAGGATCCGGATGATTACCTCTGGAGGATGATTAAGGTTGAGGCTCCTAACTTTGATGGGTCACATAATCCACATGTCTACCTAAAATGGGAGAATGCTATGGACCAATACTTTGGTTGGTACCCTATGACGGAAGATAGGAAAGTTAGGCTCGCGAATATGCACCTTACCAAACTTGCCAAGACCTATTGGATGAGTGTAGAAACTAGGAAGAGGATTAGGATGGAAGAACCAATCCATACCTGGGAAGACATGAGGACCCAACTTAGGCTCCAATACCTCCCCAACTCCTACCGTGAAGACCATAACCCGAAGAGCACTCCCACTCCCCCGTTTCCTCCCAGTCAACCCAAGACTTCCCTTAGGGCCCCCGCTCCACCTAGGCCCATGACGGCCATCACCCAACCTAAAACTCTCCATCAAACTCACACCCCACAAGCTTCCACGGTCCCCACCACTACCCTTCCATCTTCCCCAAAAAGGGACACACCTCCCAAAATCAATCAACCCATTCCTCCTCGACCCACCCATTCCAAAACTTAGCCCACACTATGAGAGCCATGACCATGGGTGACATCTACCTAGGAAAGGAGGAATTGACCCATCCCATGATGTCCACGTTCTTGGACCCCTTCGACCCCCATGAGTGGAAACCCCCAAATCATCCCCCACCCAAAGATGGGACCATCTTGATAGAAATACATATGTCACAACATTCTGCATCATGTGGTAAGGCTAGTCATGTCATTTGTGTCACATACACACTAGGTCCAGTGCACGACAGGATTACATTTGAACAAGCGGGTCCTCCCCCACTCTTCATCCATCTCATTCATGATAGGGCCACTTGTGGCTGCCCCGGACCACCTAAGTGCATCAAGGTCCACATGACTCCTAAGCATGATAGGTTTACATCTGGATGTCCAGGCCCCCCTAGGTCAATCCAAGTGAAGTCAAAACATGAAGAAAGCATTCATGGATGTCCCGGACCCCTGGCATCAAACACCCCTTTGCATGATAGTCTCATCTATGGATGTCCCGGTCCTCCTAGGTCCATCGAGGTCTATGTAGCGCCACTACATGCTAGGTCCCCATTTGGTTGTCCAGGACCCCCATTATCCACTAGTGAATCAACATTCACAGAGTTGCATGGAAACATTCGCAAAAACATCAACAAGAGCAATGAGATTTACAAGAAGTCTGCTGACTCCCACCGCAGCCACCAAGAATTCCAGATTGGTGATTTTGTGATGGTGAGAACTGAGAGGTTGTTCCCTGGGAATACTTCGAAGTTGAGGTCGCGTGGAGCTGGCCCCTTCCAGGTGCTGAGACGCCTTGGCACCAATGCTTACGTGTTGGACCTCCCTGAAGAGTACGGAGTAAGCCCCACATTCAATGTGGTTGACCTGGTGCCCTACAAGGGCACCACAGTGATACTCGGTGAGGAAATCCAGCCTACTCCCTCCTTTGAGAGCGCCCCCACACCCCAGAGAGCTCAACCCCATTTGAGAAACCGGCGTGATGAAGTGGAGCAGATATTAGATGAACAGGTTACCATCACAAGGAGCAAGGCGTATGAGCGCTACCTGGTCAGGTGGAAGGGACGACCACCCTCGAACGATACCTGGGTGAGCCGGGAGGATCTCCAGCAGCTGTCCCCCGATCTCCTAGAGCAGTACCGCAGCAGGGAGGGCCTTTACTCGACAGAGTCGAGCTCTTCGCCGCCCGGGAGAATTGATGAGGGCATCACACCACATACCCTCTGGCTTGGCACTTCTCTCCCTCCCGGAGGCAGCTACGGAGCAGCCCTTCTTCAGACGGAACATTGGTGCTTATCATCCTATTACATTTTCCTATTTTCTTGAGTCATTTTGATGTATTTGCCTATGTTTTGAGTCATGTTACTAGGTTATCATGTTATTTACTTATGTTTGTATGTAGGCTAGTGGGCTAATGAGGCTAGTAGGTCTTATTGGGCCATTTCTTTGGTCTGGCCCATGGGTGCCGCTCTCCCCACCCCTTGGTCTTCCGTCATTTGTCCAATTCATGAGGACTTTTTGTAAATTAGGTTTTCCTATATATAGGACCCCAAACCCCCTCTTTTGAGGTAATGAAGTATTAAGCAAATTTGAGCCACTTAAGTGCATCTCTCCCTCTCTCTCTAGTTCTCTTCTCTCTCTCTCTCTCAAAAAGGGGCGGCCCCCTCTCTCTCTCCTCCCCTTCTCTCTCCCAAATTTGACCTACTCTCTCTCTCCCACTCTTGCCACATCACCTTCCACCTCAGCCCAACCCCTCCTCTCCCCTAGGTCCATTCAATTCTCCCATTCATTCCCCCCATAACCCAAGTAACCTTTCATCTTCCTAGGCAACCCTCCATTCTCCAAAGCAACCATCCCACTTCCCCTAGCAACCTTCCCTCTTCCCCAAGCAGCCATTCCACTTCCCCACACCTCCATTCATATCCCCAAGAGAATCAAATCCCACTCCCACCAAAACTTGCGCAACCCTCCCCCCTCTCCATCTACCCATCTCCTTGCCTTGGCCGACCCCTCCATTCCCCTCTCCTAGCTGCGGCCCTCTTCCCCCTCCACCCATCTGACCTCTCTCTCCCCTACTCCACCCCCTCACCCACACCCCTACCCCATCATCCTTCATCCCCACCCACTCACCATCATTAACCACCACTCCAATCAACCTAGTTCATCCCCTATCCACTTCACTCTGTTCAGTCTGCAGGTGGCAGAGACAAGATCGTTTTGCAGAAGCCGCCACGGAGTCAGCCAGAGACATCTGCGGATGTACCATACCTTTATGGAAAGGTCGTCCAGATAGCTTCGCAGGCGAGGTGGAATCGTCCTGTTCTGAGTTCGGGGCCGTCCGGGAGAGCCATTCTCCCCCGACTGCGCCAGACTCCCTCCGCAGCTAGCCTGAGCCCGATTTGAAGCTGCACCTCGACCAACGGCGGAGGATTCAGACCGAAGGCCCTTCATCAAAATTCTTCCTACATCTGTTCCCAACCAGGATCAAGAAACAGAACCTCATTCGGCATCCGGGGGCCAGAGTTCTGAATTTTCTCCCTCAGTCACGCGGGTCTGCCTCCTGCAGTCTGCAGCGACCAGTTCCCACTCATCGGCATCCCCCTGTCCACCACGACCGCAGAAGGTGTTGCCGTCAGTTTTTATGTGTAGAATCTTTGTCCACGGTTCCAGCGACTCCAACGGTTCATGATTCGGCGTCCAGGAGCGACCGGGGCAACTTCTGCAAGATGCAGACAGAAACAGGGAGCCACCCTACCCAGAATCTGTTGCTCTACTCAGACCTCCACTGCAGCCATCAACGATGTCAGAATAAATTGACATAAATCAGAAGCGTTTGGGTTCCTGTTATGAAAAGATCCCCCCTGGGGTCGTCATCGGAAAAATTCCTGGCTGAGATCTACAGCAACTACACCGCCTGTCTATCGCCAACCACAGCAAGCAGTCTGGTTCGGTAGCGGCTCCTCCTCGTGGGTTTCTCGATCAATCTACCCTTCTCGCCTGGCCGGCTTACCGCCCCTCCCCGCGGGAGGTAGTGTTTATTGTAATCCATCAATTCCCACCCCCGAGATCACCCTCCTGCGTGAGGTGTAGTGAGTGTACACTTAAACAGGTTTGAAACTTCATCGGCACAGTGTGCGGGGAAACCCACACTTCCCCGCTCGCCCTCATCTCCGACCGGGGTTGGTTTCCTCAAACCAACCAGGTGAGCCTCCTGCCCTTGCCTCCTTATACCTGTTTATTTAATATCCGCAAAACATATCGGCCGGTAGGAGAGCGAGTGCCCGATCTCGGCGCCACCTTTTAGTGTGGTCACCGTGGCTATAAGTGAGCGAGTGACCCCGTGCCCTTAAGGCATCCGGCCGCCCTTGTTTGTGGGCTTTCAAACCTTCGGGAGGGCTAACTAAAGTGGTGCTGGTCCTCTTACCAGTCAGGGGCTATCTCCATCACCTCGACTCGGCATCACAGGGTCACCACGAGAATCGTGTGCGCACGGTGCGTTGGTAGCTTTAACATATTCTCGGCGCCTTGTAATTGTGATTGCGAATTAGGTCCAAGGAATCAAAGTCTCCGCTGCATTTTGTGTCACATCACTTCTCCTTCACCCTCCGTTTCCACCACCACTTCTGTCCCCAACATCTCTCGACGTGTTGTAAAGATATGCCGAAGAGCGCCACAACCCACCACTTCCTCCACTACGCCGCTACCTTCTTCTCCTCCTTCTTCCCCTTCACCATCTCCATCAACCATATCACCCCCTTTGCCACCACCTTCTCCACCCCCACCTTTGCCGCCTCCATTGGCCACATCTCCATCATCACCTTCTCCATTATCCCCATTACCGTCACCACTGTCTTCATCACCTACCCTTGCAATAATCCTTGTTCCGTCACCTTCACCGATGCCACTTCTTTCGCCATCATCCTCTGAGTCCGAGTGAGCCGACCCTAAACCCATACCTCCACTTTTACCTTTACCTCCACCCATGCCCATCATCATCAGTATTTCCCCGTCGCTTGCACCATCGCCACCTGCACCCTTCAAACCTCTTCCTTCTAACCTCCCTCTGCCACATCCCACTTCGTGAAGCAGCTACACGCTAGCTTTGGTGCCCCTCGGGTCTAGTCCCCAGGGAGATAAAGAGCTGAGCCAGGCTTTGATTATGCATTACAAGCCTCAAGATTTCATTTGCCGCATGCCGGTCCAAGTCCTGGTTCCTGGCCATTTTAGGGATAATGAGCATGCATGCTCCGAAATAGTTGCAAAGAAGAGTTCCCTTATGTTGGTGCCAGTTTCTTCAAAGGCTAGGCTGGTAGCAATCTCTTTGCTCGTCGGAGAAGTCACGATTGATGCTGTTGTTACCTCGCGCTCGATTGTTGTTCAGTTCGCTGGCCGAGGGGTTCTCTACTCGGGTTATGCTAACACATACGGCCACCCGGAGCCTGATGGATTCCCTATTCAAGGGGCAATTGGTCGCATCTTCTACACTTTCCAAGGACATTCTGTACTTGCTGTGCAATTTCCCTCAATTTATTAGCATGCTGGCCACGTCAACGCCGCGCATTGATATCCCTCAGCTTTATCCTGCTCTTCTAGTATGGAAGTTATGCTTCAAATCTGATTGCCGAGTGGAATTATCGAACCTCTATGTTCTAGTGCCAAGAGACAGGACTCCATGGCTTCATGATATTCATTCAGTTGAGAAGCTGTTTGCCCAAGAATGTCGCATATTGTTAGCACCGGACAGCTAGGGGCAGCCACCCCAATGAAGCTACATATTCATGATCGGGCCAGGCTATCTGCCAGGTGGGCCCGTTATATGAGAATGTATTGCAAGACAAGAAGCCCAAAGGTCCAAGTCCGCGCTAGGCAGAGTTGTTTCAAGAAGATTTCAGCTAAGAAGAGGCGACATCGTAAGTTCAAGGGCCGTCAGTTGTGCATTTGGGGGTCCACTTCCTCCTTTCCTTCTTCTATCCATTCGTCTTTTCTGTTGCTCAGTTCTTATCCGTGGGTGGTGTACCTTCCGCCACTTGACCATACTTCTACTATCTTTTTCTATCTTCATCATTCTAGGCCACGGCCTATGTCCTCCTCTTCCCCTGAGCCAGGGGCATCTTCTAGTTTTTCTACCCGGGTACGCTCGGATTTCACTTCTCGTCTCTTTCCCCCGACCCTATTGGGGATTCCTTGCGCTCGTTCCCCGACCTTGTCGGCTGGTTTTTCTGATCCTTCCCCGACTTTGTCGGGTGGTTTCCATTTCTTTTCCCCGACCTTGTCGGGTGTTCATCCATTTTCTTCCTCACCTCTGGCGGGTGATCGCTACTCTTTTCCTCCGACCACGTCGGATGGTCATTCTCCTTATTCCTTAACTTCACAATTATCCTTTCGTCGTCTTTCTATTCTTTCTGTCTCACCCTTTCGGGGTCATTGCCCTTTTTCATGCTATTTTCGAGGCTTTAGTCCGCCTTGATCTTAGTTAATCCTAGTTATTCTGTATCTGGTTCCTTATTATCATGGCCTTAGTGCCTTAACGAGGGAGTTCTAGCCCTCGTCTCTCTTCCTTTTTATCCCTTCTTCGTCCAGTATGATGTCTGCCGCTCCTCTGTGTCGAGGAATCTAATCCTTTGCTCTCCTTCCATCCTTTATCCTGACAAGCAAGAAATACAAAGCTACTCGCGCTCCTTAGAGCTCGTTGATCAAGATCGTTGCAGGATGCCAGTTTCCACGCCATGAATTTGCAAAGGTATCTTTATTTTGAGCAAAGAAACATGCTTTCATTTCCATTATCATTTCTGCACATGGTTATAATGCTATTCCTCAACACGGTTAAGTGGCTTTTAGAAATTTGCTTAGTTCATTTAGGTCATTTAAAATGAGTTCGCTTCTACAACATCCTTAGGCCGGTGATAGCTCCGCGCTGGAAGTCTAGTTATTAAATAGAGAAAAACAACAGGAATTTATGGACATGATAATGCATTAGTTTACATAGATGGGTTCACAGTTATTAAATTTTGAACATGGTGTATTTATTAAATACCTAGCAAATTGACGACTGTGATGAAGGGCGTTAAATTAAAATGGCGCCTTGATCTGCGGCGTGAATTCCATTTAGGTAATAAACAGATAAACTCATTCCAGAAACGAAATCTATAGGTACAACAGACCTATATGCATGTTTTTAGCCAAGTCTTGAGAAAGTCTACATGTTCTAATGATCTAGCATGATGATTGTGTAATATTTTGCTTGGGAGATTGCCTACCTTCGTTGATGCTCTGATAGACAAATAGAAGAAGAAGAAGTATGATGATGCTGTAGCTTCCTCTGCAACTACAGCAGCAAGATGAAGAAGAACTCTTCTTCTTCTAGATAATAACTGCAGCCGTAACACGTACAAGGCAACGACAGCAGCACCGCTATCTCAACAGGAAGGAGTTTGGGAAGAAGCTTCCCCTCGTAAGCACAGTAGCTGCAACACAGCTACTGCAAGGGAGGAAAAAGAACTCTTGTCCTTTTCTTCACGATAACAACAGCCACCGTAGCACGTTCAAAGAAAGGCAGCGGCAGATGATGGCTTCGACGCTCAACAGGAATAGCAATTACGATGGCTCTGTCATCGCCCCTTGAAGGTCGTATTTATAGGGTTAGAACCCTGCTAGATTCCTAAGCGAATTAGGATCTTAATCACCATAAAACCTTCTTAAGTTACTCCTTTCCTAACCAATACTTACCCGAACATCATCCCTGTTCGAATCGAACACCTGTCGAAAATGACGCATGTTCATGGTGTCTTCAATTTACAAAATAGCGCCCGCAAAGGGGGCGTTACTTTCCATTGCCTTATTAAAATATAAAAATGATGCCCATTTTGAGAGGCGTCAATTCTAAAACTAACGCCTAACAGCGAGGCGTCAATTTATAAATTAGCGCCTTCTTAGGGGTCTTCAATTAAATAACGCCCTGATGGAAGGCGTTATTCATTTTAGCTTAGTTTTCATATGTTTCAGGTTTTATATGTATAATATATTTATATATATATTATGTATAACTGTTTTAGTGCAAAGGCCCACTAATTATTTTTAGTAGACTAATAAGTAGTTTTATCAAATTGGTAGAATTTTATATACATACTTTATTTCCTTTAACTTTATTTATTTGTATATCTTATTTATTTTGCATTGTTGTCTCGGGTATCAGAGTCGGGTTCGATCCTATGATCTTTAACTCCATTATCTATTTGTATCTCATTAGGGTTTTAGCTTAATGGTTGGACTTAAATGAAGGATTTATTCATAGACTTCTAATTAATGTTTAGGCTCACTATCAATTAGGCTATTTCCATTATCGAAATATTATTTTCTAGATTTATTTTATGACCAATATTAATATGGATCCTTTATAAATTTCAGGGTGCTACACCCTCCCCCACTTAAAAGAATTTGGTCCCCAAATTCCCATAATTTTCTCTCTAAAATGTGTGGGGTTCCAAAACATGTCTTCTCATGATATGCCAAGCATTATGATCATTATGTTTGATTTTCTTGTAATTATATATGTGATAAGTTTACAGGGTTACCTTGCAGTGTTTCTTCTCCCAGGAGTGGACAATGGGCGATCTTGTGATCTCCGTTTCCGCATCGAACACACCTCCCGAGTTTATACCAACACTGATCTGGGTCGTGTCTCCCTTTCTTGCAGTGTTTACATTTTTCCTTGACCGTAACAATTTGATGATCATCATCACGTGGTTTCTTATTTTCATAGAATTTTCTACCTCCATTAAATCTCTTCTTGCCGTTCTCATTTTCCTTGTTCTTGGATCTATTTGGTAAGCCCTTCTTGGCGGCCTTTCCTTTGATTCTTTCCATCATATCCATAGCATCTTCCAAGAGTTGAGCTTTTCTAACCATCTCCGTATATGTCTGAATTTCTAGTGGAGCTAGTTGTGGAATAAGCTCCACCTTCAAGCCATTCATAAATCTTCTTGCTCTCATCTTCTCCGTGGAAACCAAGTGTGGTGCATATCGGGGCAATCTAGAAAACCTCGCCTCATACTCGGCGACTGACAGACTACGTTGCTTTAAATCAGCAAATTCCATAGCTTTCTTCTCACGAATTCTTTCGAGAAATACTTTTCATTAAAGTGTTCTAAGAATTCGTCCCATGTAATCTGCCCGTTAGGCAAGATTGCTTCCACGGATCCCCACCATACTCGGGCATCCTTTTCTAGTTGGTAGGTTCCCAGTAATACCTTTTCTTCATTGGTGCATTGCATCACCTTAAAGGTCCTTTCTATTTCTTGTACCCAGTTCTCTGCTTCATCCGGGTCGGTAGACCCACTAAACTTCGGGGGATTCATCTTTTAAAATTTTCGATGTAGATCCCCAGCTCCATGTTGGTTTCCACCTTGTGCCACTTGTTGTAATGCTTGTGTCAACCCTTGAACCGTACGTTGCATTTCTCTCCATTGGGCTCTCTCAGCGGCCATTCTAGCCTACAAGAATAAGGTTTGGATTAATGATATGCATATCTCGGCAGGTATCTAACGCGAATGTAACACATTTTATTATTCAACCCATAACTCTACCCAAATCTCATGGGATTCTTATAGGATAACTGACAGGGATGTCTCAATCTAGGACTTGAACCTGATGACCAAGGGATTTAGAAAGACTAGGCTCTGATACCACCATCTGTCACGCCCCGAACCGATAGCAGCGGAACGTGTCGTTTACTCGGAACGTGGCAGTTAAACAGTCATGTCAATCAGGGCATAGTCATTTCCACAAAACACAATTTGGACAAATAACAAATTTCATTTCAAATACAAGTTCTTTACATATTCGAGCCCATAATAAATGAAAAGACTCAATAAAGAAAAATTACAATGAAACTCTTGACTCGACTTATCATAAGACACATGATAGCAAGACTAGGTGGTTCGTCTAAATGTCAGAGTTCCCTTCACTCTTGCCCTCGCCCATCATGTTCGGTCTCGCCATCACTAAGGTCATTACCTGAAAAATATTAGAAAACACAGGGTGATCGAACGCTCAGTAGGACTTAATATCTCATGCTCCAAGCTAGCTTTAAGTCAATTATAGTTTAACATACTCATGCAGGTCATGCGAGATATAGAAATCGAGAAACTATAATAACATGAGACAATTTCAAGAACTATAATAAACAAACGAGTAAGCAAGATGCTAGATAAACTCAAGAAGAGTAAGGACAATGATAATCAAGAGAGTATAGCGAGATCTTAACAAGTACTCCCTCAAGCTAGGTCAAGAGCATTCATGTGGAAATATAATCATTCATCTCTCTATGACGAACACTATCACGAGAGCTTCAAGGTATCCATTATTGTGAAGGATCTTTGTGACAAGATAACGAGTACTATCAATGGGATAATTCAAAAACATCTATGATGATCGATATAGAAGTAGGACAATTACTTCTACAGGCACTATATAGCATTTGCCAAGACACTAAGGGAATACCACGACGATATGATAACCCCTCCAATAAGGTAAATCGAGATCTTTTCATGACGAACAATAAGTTGTAGAAAGGTGTACTATGATGGCAATTACTCCCGATCATCACTATCACGAGAGCGTTTGCACATCTAGCACTATATAGGATTGGCCAATGTACTAAGGAGAAAATCACGACGATATGATAACCCCTCCAATAAGGCAAATCGAGATCTTTTCATGACGAAGAATAAGTTGTAGGAAGGTGTACTATGATGGCAATTACTCCCGATCATCACTATCACGAGAGCGTTTGCACATCTAGCACTATATAGGATTGGCCAATGTACTAAGGGGAAAATCACGATGATATGACCACCCCTCATGGAAATAGCACTAGTTAGTATTTGGTCGCACACTTAAGAGTTCTCACGACTGTATGATTGCCCCTAAATGCCAATAACCGAGTTGGTGAATGCCTGCACCCGATCATCGTATATCGGTAACGTTTGGACTTTACCTCGCCCAATAGGGTCAGATCAGGACCCGTAGCATTTAAAATGTCATTTTAGTGGGACCCATAGCCCCTGACATTTAGTCTAGACTAATTCCATATCAATGGCCAAGAATTTCAAGGATCAAGCATGTAAGAACTTTAACATAGATTTCATGAAACATAGAGTTCAAGGACAGAACTTGTAGTAAGGATGATATATCAATAAACCATATAAAAACCATGGCATTTCAGAAATCTAGGTAATTAGGTACAACCAGCTCAGTCGGCCTTGAGGGAATCTAAGGCTACGAGGAGACTTACGGAGGTCCCAATGACTAACTTGCTAATCCGAAGGAACAGAATGTCCAACGGAGGGCTCGTATGTCATCGAGAGTTGATGGGCAATCGATAAAACGTGGGACTATACTCACGGACTGGAATATAGTGCCTATATATATATATATAAATCCAAGTTTACAAAAAAAAAAATCAGATGACAGGAAATTGGCGCCTTAGCCAATGTCTTCAATTCATTAAGTAGCGCCCTGTTCAGGGGCGCCTTTTAACAAATTTGAAGACTATCAAAAGAGTCGTCAATTTATGTATGTATTTTTGTATATAAGTATAAATTTCCAGAATTCAGGTAAATGGCGACTTGACTTAAGTCTTCAATTTATTAAACAGCGCCCTGGTCAGGGGCGTCATATATAAAAGAAATGGCATGGTTCACGTCGTCAATTACAATATCCAAGAAGGTTAATATATATCAAATTTTCAGGCTTATCACTAAGTCGCGCCCAGGAATACGGGCATCCATTTTAAATGGCGACCTAAGCAAGGTCGTTATTTCTTTGTCATGTGATTTACACCGAGCAGGTACAATTTCAGACACATGATTTTAGGAGTATGTCTGATCGAGGCTCTAAAGGTACGAACATGTAGAGAAAAACAACAGGAATTTATGGACATGATAATGCATTAGTTTACATAGATAGGTTCACAGTTATTAAATTTTGAACATGGTGTATTTATTAAATACCTAGCAAATTGACGACTGTGATGAAGGGCGTTAAATTAAAATGGCGCCTTGATCTGGGGCGTTAATTCCATTTAGGAAATAAACAGAGAAACTCATTCCAGAAATGAAATCTGTAGGTACAACAGACCTATATGCATGTTTTTAGCCAAGTCTTGAGAAAGTCTACATGTTTTAATGATCTAGCATGATGATTGTGTAATATTTTTCTTGGGACATTGCCTACCTTCGTTGATGCTCTGATAGACAAATTGAAGAAGAAGAAGTATGATGATGCTGTAGCTTCCTCTGCAACTACAACAACAAGACGAAGAAGAACTCTTCTTCTTCTTGATAATAACTGCAGCCGTAACACGTACAAGACAACGGCAGTAGCACCGCTATCACAACAGGAAGGAGTTTGGGAAGAAGCTTCTCCTCGTAAGCACAGTAGCTGCAACACAGCTACTGCAAGGGAGGAAAAAGAACTCTTGTTCTTTTCTTCACGATAACAACAGCCACCGCAGCACGTTCAAAGAAAGGCAGCGGCGGATGATGGCTTCGACGCTCAACAGGAATAGCAATTACGATGGCTCTGCCATCGCCCCTTGAAGGTCATATTTATAGGGTTAGAACCCTACTAGATTCCTAAGCGAATTAGGATCCTAATCACCATAAAACCTTCTTAAGTTACTCCTTTCCTAACCAATACTTACCCGGACATCATCCATGTTCGAATCGAACACCTGTCGAAAATGACGCCTGTTCATGGTGTCTTCAATTTACAAAATAGCGCCCGCAAAGGGGGCGTTACTTACCATTGCCTTATTAAAATATAAAAATGATGCCCATTTTGAGAGGCGTCAATTCTAAAACTAACGCCTAACAGTGAGGCGTCAATTTATAAATTAGCGCCTTCTTAGGGGTCTTCAATTAAATAACGCCCTGATGGAAGGCGTTATTCATTTTGGCTTAGTTTTCATATGTTTCAGGTTTTATATGTATAATATATTTATATATATATTATGTATAACTGTTTTAGTGCAAAGGCCCACTAATTATTTTTAGTAGACTAATAAGTAGTTTTATCAAATTGGTAGACTTTTATATACATACTTTATTTCCTTTAACTTTATTTATTTGTATATCTTATTTATTTTGCATTGTTGTCTCGGGTATCAGAGTCGGGTTCGATCCTATGATCTTTAACTCCATTATATATTTGTAACTCATTAGGGTTTTAGCTTAATGGTTGGACTTAAATGAAGATTTATTCATAGACTTCTAATTAATGTTTAGGCTCACTATCAATTAGGCTATTTCCATTATCGAAATTTTATTTTCTAGATTTATTTTATGACCAATATTAATATGGATCCTTTATAAATTTCAGGGTGCTACAGGTTCTCTACTCGGGTTATGCCAACACATACGGCCGCCCGGAGCCTGATGGATTCCCTATTTAAGGGGCAATTGGTTGCATCTTCTACACTTTCCAAGGACATTCTGCACTTGCTGTGCAATTTCCCTCAATTTATTAGCATGCCGGCCACGTCAACGTCGCGCTTTGATATCCCTCAGCTTTGTCCTGCTCTTCTAGTACGGGAGTTATGCTTCAAATCTGATTGCCGAGTGGAATTGTCGAACCTCTATGTTCTAGTGCCAAGAGACAGGACTTCGTGGCTTCATGATATTCATTCAGTTGAGAAGCTGTTTGCCCAAGAATGTCCGCATATTGTTAGCACCGCACAGCTAGGGGCAGCCACCCCGATGAAGCTACATATTCATGATCGGGCTAGGCTATCTGCCAGGTGGGCCGTTATATGAGAAAGTATTGCAAGACAAGAAGCCCAAAGGTCCACGTCCGCGCTAGGCAGAGTTATTTCAAGAAGATTTCGGCTAAGAAGAGGCGACGGCGTAAGTTCAAGGGCCGTCAGTTGTGCATTTGGGGGTCCACTTCCTCCTCTCCTTCTTCTATCCATTCATCTTTTCTGTTGCTCAGTTCTTATCCGTGGGTGGTGTACCTTCCGCCACCTGACCATATTTCTACCATCATTTTCTATCCTCACCATTCTAGGCCACGGCCTATGTCCTCCTCTTCCCCTGAGCCAGGGGCATCTTCTAGTTTTTCTTCCCGGGTACGCTCGGATTTCACTTCTCGTCTCTTTCCCCCGACCCTATTGGGGATTCCTTGCGCTCGTTCCCGACCTTGTCGGCTGGTTTTTCTGATCCTTCCCTGACTTTGTCGGGTGGTTTCCATTTTTTTTCCCCGACCTTGTCGGGTGTTCATCCATTTTCTTCCTCGCCTCTGGCGGGTGATCGCTACTCTTTTCCTCCGACCATGTCGGATGGTCATTCTCCTTATTCCTTAACTTCACAGTTATCCTTTCGTCGTCTTTCTATTCTTTCTGTCTCACCCTTTCAGGGTCATTGCCCTTTTTCATGCTATTTTCGAGGCTTTAGTCCGCCTTGATCTCAGTTAATCCTAGTTATTATGTATCTGGTTCCTTGTTATCATGGCCTTAGTCCCTTAACGAGGGAGTTCTAGCCCTTGTCTCTCTTCCTTTTTATCCCTTCTTCGTCCAGTATGATGTCTGCCGCTCCTCTGTGTCGAGGAATCCAATCATTTGCTCTCCTTCCATCCTTTATCCTGACAAGCATAAAATACAAAGCTACTCGCGCTCCTCAAAGCTCGTGGATCAAGATCGTTGCAGGATGCCGGTTTCCACGCCATGGATTTGCAAAGGTATCTTTATTTTGAGCAAAGAAACATGCTTTCATTTCCATTATCATTTCTGCACATGGTTATAATGCTATTCCTCAACACGGTTTAGTGGCTTTTAGAAATTTGCTTAGTTCATTTAGGTCATTTAAATGAGTTCGCTTCTATAGCATCCTTAGGCCGGTGATAGCTCCGCGCTGGAAGTCTAGTTCTTTCCCCGATTGTTGAGGGTAACCTTTTGTACGGGTTTTTCACACACTACACGGCAAGCCATAGCCGATCTCTCTGAGGCGCACCGTTGCTGCTTTGGCCATACTTTGGGTATGCACAAAGGTCTTTTCTCTTCTCTGCTCGGCCAAGTGCAGGGGCAAGAGATTGATGGATGAGATGACTAACCTAGGCGCTCCCTAATACAGGAGAGGTCTCAAATAGGGGCAGTCTTGACCCTTGAAAAATGAGCTTTCATGCTTAATCTGGCCAATAAAGGCTGTCAAATGAAAATCATATATGAAAATCAATGCAAAATTATGAATCAAAGACATGGAAAGAGTGGCAGTACAGTTCCCCGCGGGACGTCATGAGCTCGGTCGAATGCGTCCCTGATAAATATGGGTCTAAAAATCAAAGACACAAAGCCCAGGCGCAACAGACTATCTCTTTGAGGGGTAGTGTTCTGGGAGGAATTCGAGCCTTGATATCTCCTATCCTGCACGAAGCTTGTCTCTAATTTTTCTTCTGCTTCTCCCTCTTAGGCTGGGTTGTATCCCGGGTATGGCCTTAGTAGGGGCACTGTTCTTTTGAAGCAGTTGGTTGTGGTAAGCCACCCTCAAATGCACGCCCCGCTCAAGGGAAGCCTTTAATGAGAGGGGAGGGACGGCAATCCCCGGCCAGTAGTTCGAGCCGGTCTTTGGGTGCTGCGGATTGCTATTTCAAACATCCAAAAAAAATGAGATATTGTCAAAATTCTAAAAAAATAAGATATTGTCAAAAAATCTAGAAAAATGAAATACTATTCTAAAATCCAAAAAAATCCATAAAATTACAAAAAAATGTGTCTATTTTTCTTTTTTTGGATTTATTTTGAGAACAGATACGTAATTAGTTTACTAAATGTGCAGGTTACAGGTACTCTATTGTGCCCCTTGTGCCTTGATGAAGTTGTGCAATTTTGATGATAGCAAACACTATGAGTCATGTAAGATTAGAACAAATAGATGTTCTGCATGCAATCTCTACATACATGGTTCAATGCATGTTTCATCTTTCAGTATACATAGTCTGTGCATACTTTGTTTACGCATTGAAAGTCGATGTGTGTACATTGCATCTGTCGGGACTATACATCGCTGCATGCTATCAAGTCTGTACTACCCACGATGCTTCACTCGACCAAGTCAGTGCAAGCACTATTCATCCTTTTGCTCAGTTCGCAGCAAAGTCTGTATAGCCAGTGTTCTTCACGCATACACATAGTCAGTGCATCGCTTTGCCTCACGCATACACAAATACATAATGTCCGTGCAACTCTTGGTGCTGTAGGGACACAAGTCTGTACAACCTTTGTTGATACTAGCATTTAAGTTCGTGCATCATTTCACAAGTCTGTACAACCTTTGTTGATATGAGCATTTAAGTTCGTGCATCATTTCACAAGTCTGTACAACCTTTGTTGATATGAGAAGTTAAGTTCGTGCATAGTTTCATTAGGCCTGTGCATTATGCATTCATGCTTAAACTCTAGGCACAGCAAGTTGGTGCATAGTCTTGTCCCATGCACACACAAGTCTGTACACATCTCGGTGGCATGCCTGAGCATTCCTCTTTTAATGTGCATACTTTCCTATATGCATACTGCATTACACGCCATCAAGTCTGTACATGTTTAGTTCAAATCTCGAACTAACTCGATGCATCCTTCTCTTTTCCTTCAGATTGATTCAAACTGATAATAAGTCCGACCTGACAGGACTTATGTTCGAGGAATCTAAGAAGGGCACATAACTCGAGAATGAAAGAAAGCGCCAGGATCGTGACACGTGGAATGCAACGAGGCTATGATGCTGACACGTGACCTAGATATTCGGGCGGGAATCGTGATGACCACACGCCCTACCTGTTCACTACTCTATAAATAAGAAGCTTCTCCCTGAGGAGCATAGAGATCGAAATTGGGAACTTACCTGAAAAAGCAGAAGCAGAGAGAGCCTGCACGATCCAAGAGAAAAGTGAAGAAAGAAGAAGGAAAGAGTCAAGAGAGAAGTGTTTGAAAGAATACTGAAATTGTCTGTTCTTTAGTCTCCTGGTTCAGAACCGGAGCTAAATTTGCTCAGTGATGAGCTACATTCCCCTTGTGGGTTCGTTTGTTTTCTCGCTTTGTTCTTCCGTTCTGTTTTAGAAACTCGTTTCCAAGCTGTGAGTCGGAGCAAGCTGTGAAGCTCAGTGGTTTGCAGAGGTGGATTCCTCTGGTCGGGTAAAGCTATAAGTCCCCAGTAGTTTGCAGAGGAGGATTCCTCTGGATGGCATAAGTTGTAATGCCCAGCTGTCTGTAGGGTTGTGACCCCAAAGCTGTGCATCAGCGAAGCTGTGTATCAGCAGTGAAAGCCACATTCCGGATTGGAGTGTGGGGTGGATGTAGATCTCGAGTTTGAGATCGAACCACCTTAAAATCCCTTGACCTTTGTGCGATTGTTGTGCAAACTGGGTGCATTCAGTTCACTTTTTTGATCGGTAGTAGATGAATGTGTAGGACCGTCTCGATATAAATCTGCTAGGTTGGCTTTCTTTTATAGTATTGTTATTCAGTCTGTCGTCTGACAGTAGCTTGATTTAATTCCGCATTTAGAGCTGTTGTTGTTAGTTTTATTGGGTGACTGATCTATTCACCCCCCTCTAGATCGTATATAGCATCCCATCACTTGGTATCAGAGCCTAACTCTTTCGCAGGGATCAACGTCCTGAAGAGAAACGTCCATGGATGCAAGAGGAATGACAGCTGAAGGACATTCCACTACGAAGCCCCCATACTTTGATGGGACGAACTACGCATACTGGAAGAACCACATGCAAGTGTTTCTGAGGGTGAAAGACTATGAAATCTAGAAGGTGGTAAGTAAAGGACCATTTGAGCTGCATCCTAATGAGGATATATGGACAAGAGAGAAGATCAGGAAATCTACTCTCAACTGGAGCGCCATCAACGCCATACAATGTGCTCTACATCCCACTGAATTTGCAAGAGTCTCTTCGTGTGCCACAGCGAAAGAGATGTGGGATAAGCTGGAGGTCATCTATGAAGGAACCTCTCAGGTGAGGGAGACCAAGGCTAATTTACTGATTTCAGAGTATGAAGCCTTCAGGATGAAGCCCAGCGAGACCATCACCGAGATGTATGCTCGTCTTACCCTCATAACCAACTGTCTCAGAAATCTGGGGAAAAACTACTCTGACTATGAGATCGTGAGTAAGATACTACGATCCCTGACTCCAGTATGGCATACAAAAGCGACAGTTATTGAGGAGTCGAGGGATCTTCCGAACACCAAGGTGGACGAGCTAATAGGCTCATTGATGACCTATGAAATGAATCTGCCAAAGAAAGAGGAGCTTGAGAAAAAGAGGCAGCCTATTGCTCTGAAGGCGAGCGCGAGTTGTTCCAGTCGATCCAGCCATAATGGATCATCCAGTGATCAGAGCCTCTCTGGATCAGAAATTGAAGGAGATCAAATAGCGATGCTGACCAGAGAATTCAAAAGATTTCGTAGAAAAGAAGGAAGAAATTTCAGCCGAAGACAATATGGCAGGAGAAGATACAACATGTACAAATCTAACTCTGCCAAGAAGACAGATACTAATGTCTGTTACCACTGCAGGAAGGCCGGTCACATGAAGGCTGAATGTCCAGAGCTCCAGAAGTCGAAAGAAAAGGCCAAGAAAAGAGCTCCCAAAGGAAAAGCAATGGTGAGCACATGGAGCGACGAGGACGAGGGCAATTTGAGCAGTACATCAGAAAGTGAAGATGAAGAAAAGCCCATCTGCCTGATGGCCAGGAATGATGAAAAGGAAGTGGAAGAATCGGACGAGGTATCATCTCCTTTTGAGCATTATACTATTTCAGATTGGGAAGATGCTTACGAAGAATTGCTAGATAAGGTAGATGATATCAGAAAAGAGAACAGACAATTGAAGAAGAAAGTAAACTCTCTCATGAATGACAAAACCATGTCTGATAAACTTGCCTGCTTGCAATCTGAAAATGACATGTTAAAAAATTCATGTGCTGAAGTTGATAATGTTAAGCATGTATTAATAGACTCTAGAAGAGAAAATGATGATCTGAAAAATGTGATTGACGAATTAAAATTGAAATTGCAGAATTATGAAAATGAAATGAAGGTTGTGAATGAGAAATATGAAGCTATTCTAGGTGTTAACCATGAACTAAAAAATTCAATTGATCACCTAGAGAGAGAAAATGAAGATAAAACGAAAATTATTGAAAACATGACCCAAGGTTCAGATAATCTCAATGCCTTGTTAGGGTCAAAGGTGAATTTCAGAAAAGAAGGTCTCGGATTTAACTCAAATGTCACAAAGAGCTTTGCTGTGAAAACCATATCATTTGTGGCTGAGAAAAATAAGGGACCTCTCATAAAAATGGTGAGTGAAAATTCTGTTTCTAATAATGCTAATTCTAATATGTCCAGTGCCAAGGACAAAGGCAAACAGAGGTTGGTGAGCCTAGCAGATTCTACCCTTTACCCAAAAGCAAGTCTCAGGTTCGTGGTCAGCTTCCAAGCAAGTCTAAACCCCAGGGCAAGGCCACTAAGTCACCCCCACCATCACCTGTCCAGAAGAAGACCCAACATAAATCTGTACAGAAGTCCAGTGGGTCAAAAGTGCAAGGGAGACCTAATGTCACCAGGGGCCAGACCAGCTACTTCCACCAGCCCGAGTCCAGACACTCCATCATGAGGAGCCTCGACAATTCTATAGGTTTGAATGGAGTAGAGCTCAAGGGAGGTCTAGATATCAGTCATGTGCCACACAGACATACAAAACTCAGGCTAAAAATTGGGTTGGGCCGTCTAGAACATGGGCACCTTGGAAACAACCCGTTTACAGTCAGCCAAGGACCAACGCTGGCCACTATTCCCTGAATGCTCATTGCCCTACGCACTGGCACAAGAACAATCAGAATGTAAAGAAAAATGGTGGCAGGACAAATAACAAGTCAAGAAAAATTCAGCCTGCTAATGCTGAAAAGGAGAGAAACAATAGAAAAATTGTCAAAAAACCCACAAATCAACCAGCTCTCAAACAAGCATGGATTCCAAAAATTTTGCTGTCATGTATGAATTGTTCTATTTCTGTTTCGGAGCCCAAACAGTTTTGGGTTCCAAAATTTTCTCCGTGACTATGATTACAGGTATGCCTGGCAGCCAAGCATAATATGTGGTATCTGGATAGTGGCTGCTCCAGGCATATGACTGGGGACAAGGATAAATTTTACTTGCTGACAGAGAAGAATGGAGGCCTTGTCACCTTCGGAGGAAACACTAAGGGTAAAATCATCAGATCAGGTAAAGTAGGTAAGTGCACTACCTGTTGCATTGATGAAGTCTTGCTGGTGGATGGATTAGCATATAATCTTCTAAGTATCAACCAGCTATGTGATAAAGGGCACAAGGTAGTATTTGATGCACTTACCTGTAAAATTTTTGAACCTAAATCTGATGTGGTTAAATTCTCTGGAAAAAGAATGAATAATATTTACATGGTAAATCTAGATGATGTTGCACACTCTAACCTATGTCTCACTGCCAATAAAGAAGACTTAGCCTTTCTGTGACATCGTAGGTTAGGCCATGCTAGTTACACTGTTCTGCACAAATTGAATAAACACTGCATGGTTAGAGGACTCCCTGAAATTTCTTTTAAGAAGGAAAATAAGGTGTGTGGTGCTTGTACACAATCCAAGCAGACTAGAAAGTCATTTAAATCAAGAACTGAAAACATGTCCCTTAAACCTTATGAGCTGATACATATGGATCTATTTGGACCCACACGATCAGTCAGCTTGTTAGGAAAGAGATATGGATATGTCCTAGTTGATGACTTCTCTAGGTATACTTGGGTCTTCTTCATCACTCACAAGAATGATGCTTTTACTGAATTTTAGGAGTTCTATTTAAATATCAAACAGAAAAATGAACATTTAATCAAAAATATTCTATCTGATCATGGAGGTGAGTTTGAAAACTCACAATTTGAAAACTTCTGCAGGGAAAATGGAATTACCCATCGGTTCTTCTCACCAAGAACACCTGAGCAGAATGGAATAGTAGAAAGGAGGAACCAGACAATTGTGGAGATGGCCCGTACACTGCTTGTTGAAGGTGGCTTACGAAGAAAATTTTGGGCAGAGGCAGTTAATATTGCATGCCATGTAATCAACAGAGCCATGGTAAGGCCTTTCACTTAGAAAACTCCTTATGAGATTCTGAAAGGTAAGAAGCCTTCAATTGCTTATTTCAAGGTCTTTGGTTGTAAATGTTTCATTCATGTTAATGATAAAAGAGATCTTGATAAATTTGAACCTAAAAGTGATCCAGGAAATTTTCTTGGGTATTCTGAATACACTAGAGCATATAGAGTGTACAATCTTAATTCTAAAACTGTTGAGGAATCTCCACATGTTGTCTTTGATGAGTCCTTAAGTAACTTCGAAGTTGGCCAATATAGAAAAGAAGATGACAGAGAAATTCTTAAGAAAGAAAAACTTGAAGACCAATCAGACCAAGAAGAAGAAGCTGAAGAAGTCAATGCGGAGGAGCCTGCTATTCAGGGGGAGGTAAATGAAGATCGAGGTAACCAAGTTATCAATATCCGATTCTTAAGAGACCATCCTATTGAGAACATCATTGGTGACTTGCATGAACCTCCTAGGACTAGAGGCTTTCTTAGAGCTCAAAATGAATTAAATGCATATGCACTGGTTTCTAATGTTGAACCCAAAACCATTGATAGTGCTCTTAAAGATGTGCATTGGATCAATGCCATGCACGAGGAGCTTAATCAGTTTGACAGGAACAAGGTGTGGCACCTAGTTCCACCTCCTGTAAATGGAAATGTCATTGGGACAAAATGGGTCTTTAGAAATAAAACTGATGAGCTAGGTAAAATTGTCAAAAATAAGGCCAGACTTGTTGCTCAGGGGTACAACCAGGAATTCGGAATTGACTTTGAAGAATCATTTGCCCATGTAGCCAGGTTAGAAGCTATTAGAATTTTGTTGGCCTACGCATGCTCCCTTGGTATAACTCTCCAGCAGATGGATGTAAAATCTACTTTCCTCAATGGGGAAATTAAGGAGGATGTCTATGTCCATCAACCTCCTGGCTTTGAATGCTCAGACTTCCCTTCTTATGTATATAAGTTGAATAAAGCTCTCTATGGTTTGAAGCAAGCTCCTAGAGCTTGGTATGACAGATTAAGTAGATTCCTCATTGAAAAGAAGTTCACAAGAGGTGAAGTTGATCAAACGTTGTTTACCAAGGTATGTCATCCTAAAATCATCATTGTCCAAATTTATGTGGATGACATTGTGTTTGGTTCAACCAACCCTGAATTATGTAAGGAATTCTCTAAACTTATGACACAAGAATTTGAGATGAGCTCAATGGGTGAACTGAAATTATTTCTTGGACTGCAGGTGACTCAAACTAAAGAAGGAACCTTTATCACTCAGTCCAACTATATAAGGAACCTCCTGAAGAAATACAAATTTGACAACCTCAAGGACATTGCAGCTCCAATGAGTACTTCAACAAGCCTTGATGAAGATACCAAAGGTAACTTGGTGGATCAAAAGCTGTACAGAGGTATGATCGGATCTCTCTTGTATCTCACTACATCCAGGCCTGACATTCAATTTGCAGTGTGTTTATGTGCTAGATTTCAGGGTAGTCCTAAGGAATCACACTTTAGTGCAGTGAAAAGAATTTTTAGGTATCTAACAGGCACCCAAGAACTAGGCTTATGGTATCCTGCTAGATGTGAGTTAGATCTTCTAGCCTACACTAATGCAGACTATGCTGGGTGTCAGGTAGATAGGAAAAGCACTAGTGGTTACTGTCAATTCCTAGGTGGTTGTCTAGTATCTTGGGCTTCTAAAAAGCAACACACTGTGACACTTTCCACTGCTGAAGCAGAATATGTTGCTACAGGGAACTGTGCTGCCCAGGTACTATGGATTAAACACCAGCTCTCAGATTATCAGATAAATCTGAGATGCATTCCACTTCTATGTGATAACACCAGTGCAATCTGTCTCTCTAAAAATCCTGTTCACCACTCTAGGACTAAGCATATTGAAATTAAACACCATTTTCTTAGAGATGTAGTGAGCAAAAATGAAATTGAATTGATATTTGTTGAAACTGAAAAAAAAATTGTTGATATCTTTATAAAACCCCTTGGAAATGAAAGATTTAAATATTTAAGACGAGAATTGGGGCTGTGTAAATTTCAGCACGAGATTGATGAATAAATTTACTCATGAGCTGTATGAGGTAATTGTGTCAGCCTATTCCTTAAGCAGTTGAATAAAGAAGTTCATTGTGCAATCGATTAGTTGATGTCTTCCACAGATTATTTGATGGTTGTGTTTAAATTGCACAGAGTCTTGATACATGTACTGCACCTTGTCTATGCTTTGTATGATCTCTCGAGTCATTGCATACTACGCATGAAGCATAAGTCACATGCAGAAACATGAAAGTCGGTGCATAGTGCATACCAGCCACATGTAAGTCTGTGCGTCTTTCATCCAAACTGCATGATAAGGTCGATGCAAAATTTTGTTAGGGGGAGGATAGCATCTTCCGTACTAAGTTCAACCCCGTCTCTCTCTCTGTTCCTTAATGCCCACTCCTTTTCTCAGAATGGACAGCAGTCTAGTAATTGGTTCATTGTCGTGAGCTGTAATTATTACAATCCTTCTGCTATAAGAATCACACGTGCTAATTGAATGAACCGAAGGTTTAACTTTAATAGGCTGTAAAGTTTAAAATACTGCTTTCTAAAAATAAGGTGGTAGAAAATTCTTATAGCTCTTAACCTCCATCTCATGATTATAATAAAACATGTCTTCATAGTATCTGAACATGACAGATTTAGTGATGGTTAAGGTTTGAAAACCAAAAAATTATGTATTGTTCTTAAACAAGTCACTCCAAAAATCATAAGGGCAGCAATAATTCAGATCATCAAAGAAAAACAAATGAACAAAGTGGCAGAGCAATGAATGAGTTTCACTGAGAAACTGAGGTCTCCATCAAAGAAATGGAGAGTACCTAAGTCATGAAGTGACTCAGGTTAACTCTGTTCATTTGGTCGAATCTACAAGGGAGATTTCACTGAGTAACTAGGGGTATTGGCCTCTGATCAAGGTATACCCTTAACGTCAAAGGTGCAAACTATTCCTGTAACTTTTGATCAGAAATAGATATAGTAGTTTATGTTTAGTAACTGGGGGTATTAGCCTCTAATCAAAGTATACACCTAATGTCAACGGCATAAATAATACTTGTCTGTTCAATAAGTTCAAGTTTCAGAAGCTAGTGAATGAAAATTGCTGTAACCCTTAGAAAACAAATGTCATTGAGTGTCAATTGTTTAACCTCAATACAAATTCAGGTGACTTTCCTTGCTTTTCACTTTCTTTGAAGTAACTAGGGTATTATCTCGACCTAGATTCTTATAGTTATGTGACTCAGGTTCATTGCTATAAATGGAGTATATAACCCTATTTCAGAATGTCAGTGAATTCACATTACTTTCTATAACTGTTAAACCTGACTGAACTCAAGCTAGCCCATTGCTCGATTCATATAATTTAAGGGTTGCACCATAATTTGCTCACATTCTGAACTGTGCATAGAACGTTGTTCCTCTCTTTCCTCCTTATTTTGCTGATGGCAAAGGGGGAGAATGGATGTCTGCTCTAAGATTCATCCTCAGGGGGAGAGTCTATGATCAAGGCGTAGGAGTCTTTATCAGTGCACAAGTCTGTGATAAAGATAATCTGTGTAGTGCATGCATGGCATTTATTCATTGTGTTGCCATCATAAAAAAGTGGGAGATTGTTGTGCCCCTTGTGCCTTGATGAAGTTGTGCAGTTTTGATGATAGAAAACACTATGTGTCATGTAAGATTAGAATAAATAGATGTTCTGCATGCAATCTCTACATGCATGGTTCAATGCATGTTTCATCTTTCAGTATACATAGTCTGTGCATACTTTGTTTACGCATTGAAAGTCGATGCGTGTACATTACATCTGTCGGGACTATACATCGCTGCATGCTATCAAGTCTGTACTACCCACGTTGCTTCACTCGACCAAGTCAGTGCAAGCACTATTCATCCTTTAGCTCAGTTTGCAGCTAAGTCTGCACAACCCGTGTTCTTCATGCATACACATAGTCAGTGCATCGCTTTGCCTCACGCATACACAAATGCACAATGTCCGTGCAACTCTTGGTGCTGTAGAGACACAAGTCTGTACAACCTTTGTTGATACTAGCATTTAAGTTTGTGCATCATTTCACAAGTCTGTACAACCTTTGTTGATACGCGAAGTTAAGTTCGTGCATAGTTTCATTAGGTCTGTGCATTATGCATTCATGCTTAAACTCTAGGCACAGCAAGTTGGTGCACCGTCTTGTCCCATGCACACACAAGTCTGTACACATCTCGGTGGCATGCCTGAGCATTCCTATTTTAATGTGCATACTTTCCTATATGCATACTGCATTACACGCCATCAAGTCTGTACATGCTTAGTTCAAATCTCGAACTAACTCGATGCATCCTTCTCTTTTCCTTCAGATTGATTCAAACTGATAATAAGTCTGACCTGACAGGACTTCTGTTCGAGGAATCTAAGAAGGGCACATAACTCGAGAATGAAAGAAAGCGCCAGGATCGTGACACGTGGAATGCAACGAGGCTATGATGCTGACACGTGACCTAGATATTCGGGCGGGAATCATGATGACCACACGCCCTACCTGTTCACTGCTCTATAAATAAGAAGCTTCTTCCTGAGGAGCATAGAGATCAAAATTGGGAACTTACCTGAAAAAGCAGAAGCAGAGAGAGCCTGCACGATCCAAGAGAAAAGAGAAGAAAGAAGAAGGAAAGAGTCAAGAGAGAAGTGTTTGAAAGAATACTGAAAGTGTCTGTTCTTTAGTCTCCTGGTTCAGAACCGGAGCTGAACTTGCTCAGTGATGAGCTACATTCCCCTTGTGGGTTCGTTTGTTTTCTCGCTTTGTTCTTCCGTTCTATTTTAGAAACTCGTTTCCAAGCTGTGAGTCAGCGGAGCAAGCTGTGAAGCTCAGCGGTTTGCAGAGGTGGATTCCTCTGGTCGGGTAAAGCTGTAAGTCCCCAGCGGTTTGCAGAGGAGGATTCCTCTGGATGGCATAAGCTGTAATGGCCCGCTGTCTGTAGGGTTGTGACCCCAAAGCTGTGGATCAGCGAAGCTGTGTATCAGCAGTGAAAGCCACATTCCGGATTGGAGTGTGGGGTGGACTTAGATCTCGAGTTTGAGATCAAACCACCTTAAAATCCCTTGACCTTTGTGCGATTGCTGTGCAAACTGTGTGCATTCAGTTCACTTTTTTGATCGGTAGTAGATGAATGTGTAGGACCGTCTCGATACAAATCTGCTAGGTTGGCTTTCTTCCATAGTATTGTTATTCAGTCTGTCGTCTGACAGCAGCTTGATTTAATTCCGCATTTGGAGCTGTTGTTGTTAGTTTTATTGGGTGACTGATCTATTCACCCCCCTCTAGATCGTATATAGCATCCCATCATACTCAAGCTTTCCTTGCTCCATATTTTATTCTATCTGTCTCCTGTCCACATCTCTGATCTGTTCTTTCCATCTTCGATCCACTCTCTTGATCTATCCTGAAGCTCATGTCCTCCCAGCTTTTATTTGCAATGATCATATCTTTATGAGAGGGTTTTACCTCACGATTATGAACCTGACGGTTCTGCTTCATTCTGATCTCGAGTTTCGATGGAAGAGTGTGTTTTATTTATGTCTCTTTTGTCCCACCGTATCTTTGTCTCGTGTCCATGTTGTCCCACACATGTTGTTTTGTTCCTCATCACATGTTGTTAGTTATCTTGCACATGTCGATGCTTGTTTTTCCATGTTCCATGTGTTGTCCCAACCATGCGATCCGTCATGTTCTTATCTCAACCGTGTGTTGTCTTGCGGATTGTTGTCTTGTCACTCCATGTTCATGCTTACGTATTGTCTGTTTATGCCTTTGCCTATGTGCTTGTTCGTCCTGTTGCATTGTTTCCATTCATCATGTTATGTCGTGTTGTTTGTCATTATGTTTATATTTGCTTGCTTATCTTATTTTTCTTATTCATGGAAATACATAAAAATCTGAAAAAAGAAAAGCCAGAAAAAACTTGCCGTTTCGCCTGCACAGGTAAGTCAGGTATGGCCTTCTGACCTTGTCACCCTTATTACATTATTATATGGTACTATAATATATTATCTCGAGAACCAGTTGGTTATCTACGTGTTCCAGGATCTGATGTTCCCCTCTAACAAAAACGATGATGATCCAGGTTCACGTGTTTAATCTTCGGATAGGCCGTTAGGTCGAGAAAACCTAGGGAGGATGGTTCTATCCTGCACGCCGTGGTTGCGGATAGTGTCTTGGCTCTGATTCTCCCAGCTTAGCAATATTATACTCGAGTATTTTATATTTTAATCTTTCTTTACATTTATTTTAATGATTTCTTTTATTTTAGCCCAGCATACGTCTTACGCATCTTTTGAACTTTCATGACCCATGGATTGCTTGAAGAATGTCCCATCAGTGATGGTTAGTTGTGCATTCAGTATTTGAGTAAGAGGAACTAATTCACTCTGAGTTGGAAGGTTCTCTTTGATCGATTCGCTTGGTTTGGTTGATTAAGAGGTCCCCGTCTGGAGCTTTAGCACGTTTCCTTTACTTTTGCTGCCTGCTTCTGGCCTCCTCATTGGACCGCGGGATTGTGTCCCCCATGAGGTTGGTCTTGTTGATTTGTTTCATTTAGTTTAGTTCCTCCAGACTGGTGTCACTTTTGGTTTAATCATTCCTTACGTTTGGTTCAGAGTTTTCTGGAAGATTCCTGTCGCTTGTTGGTAAAAACGAGTGTCGTTTTACCTTAACGCCCACTTTTTAGTCCACTCCGCTGCATCTCCGCTTCATCTCCATGTTCCATGTCACTTTCGCTTCACCTCGGCTCGCTCCCCTACAAAGAGGACGTTAAGGAGGGGCATCTGTTGACACCCATTTTTTATCGATAAGTTGAGTCGTTTCTCTTGCTCCCATTTGTTGATGCCTCGAGTTGTCCATCACTCGCTGGGCATTTTCTGGTAAGTCATGGGCCAGTTTTATGGGTAGCCTCCCTCCTTTGTTGGGTCCGTATCGATTCAGGGCTTAATGGGGCTTTGTTTTTTGTGAATTGAACATGTTTATGAAAATCAAGTGTCCAGGAACATGTACGGTTCATCCCTGGCCGTTCAACCATTGAGCGGTTACTCATGAGCCGTTCATACATTCATGGTTGATTTCTGATGATTTTCTGAATTTCCACCGACAAGGGCTTACGCGGTTGAATCTTAGCCGTTTAACATGATGAACGGTCTGGAGTTCACCGTTCTTTTTCCAGAGTCCTAAAGCCTAAATATCTCTCAGATAATTATCCATTTTTTCCATTTATCACCGACAAGAGTTAAACGGTTGGACCTTGGCCGCTCGTTCTATTGGACGGTCCCATAATAGCCGTTCATGTATAAGAGTCCAACGGCGATATCTTCGGTTGGTTAATGGATAATTTGTTGGTATTTATCCTATTTTTAGAATTTTCACCGATAGGGATGGACGGTCCCTTGTTGACCGCCCAACCTGTTGAGCGGTCTATCGTGAGACCGTTTAACCCTGCGAACTCTGAAGAAATCAAGGATTTTGTCTCTCTATCCGTAGACGTGTCCCCGGGCTTTATCCGGAGATTTCTTCTCGAATGTGGAGTCTTTTTCGATGCCGTTTCTTCTGGATGAGAGATAACTCAATTATCTCCAACTTTTGTGATAATGTCTCACCCTAAAAATGAATGTAAACCCTAATTTCGAGCTAAGATTCTAGGTGCTCTATAAATAGACCCTAAAGGCCGGGCTTGAAAAAGAGGGAGAGATTTTTGGTCGACGGCGAAGCCCTGCCGCATTCTTGAGCGACCTAGCACCAAGGAGGGAGGCTTTCCACGTCTATACAAGTCTCCGGTTCAGGGAGTAGTCCAGTTTTTGAGTCTTTTGTGTTTGATAGTTTTGTCCACTTTTCATTGCATGCATTACTTTCATACTTTCTCCCCACATTTCTCTTCATCTTCATTGCCATGCACACACCCACCTACGTTTTTTGGCACCCTAGGGGTTTAAAATCCCCCAGGTATCCCCCTTTCCACTTGTTCATGTTCATTTCACATTATTTTGGCATTTACTACACCATTCAGTTCTAATCTAGGTTTTCTCTTTATCTTTTTGCGTCATTTTACAGGTCAGCAATCCCTAGCACGAGGCCCATCCCCTCTGGCCGGCTGGAGAGGGTGGAGGTTGGACCCCTTTGCAACTTCTGGCTTGATGGTCTTGTGCGGCTCTTCCAGGACCGTTCGATCGTATGTGCGGTGGATCTTCGACCGCGCTTCATTGTCCTGCGGTTGTTTATAAACCGTCCATCAGCCAGTAGTCCTACGTCCCGCGTACCCCGCAGCACTAAAGAGCGGTCTATCGTGAGACCGTGCATCCTATAGGCGGTTCTACCCGAACCGTTCGTCCTCCCAGTGCTCGAGTGTCTCCCTCTCTTTCCAAGGCACGGCGTGTCAATCACGTACGGCGTCTTGGTGGCGATCACGGTTCTTTACTCTCTTCTATTCTCCTTCTACTGTCTCATTTTATTTTACATATCGATTTAGTAGAGGGAAGGGTAGAGATCTTTCAAGCCGGTATTGAAGAGAGAGAAAGAGAGTAGAAACAAAACATGTCAACACCGAGGCCATACCCGGGGTATGATCCAGTCCTTGGAAAATAAAGGAGAATTTGAAAGGAAAGCCAGCAATAGGTATAAGGTTTTTAGGGCTTCGGTTCTTCTCTTGACAACCCCTTTTCAAAGAATTTGGTCTGTTGCGCTGGGGCATTGTGTCCGTCATCGAACCTACATCCGCTCTAGGCACGCATACGACCGGGCTCATAACGTCCCGCGGGGAAAGTGTACTGCCACTCTTGCCATGCCTAGTTTCATTCTTTTGGGCGCCTTTTAGACTTTCGAGCTTCAAGCTTGAGCTTTTAGCTTTGTCTTTGATTTTACCCCTTTTCTTTTATTTCTTTTGTTTCTTTTTGCTTTTTGAATGCGGAATAAGGTCATAACGGATTGCCCCTATTTGAGACCTCTTTTATCGGGGGGTCTAGATCAGTTCTCGCCCCCTTATTCACCTCTTGCCCCTATTTTCAGCTGAGAAAGGAGAAAAATAAGGATTTTCACTGTCCCTGAGCATGGACAAGGGAGAAATGATGTTGCGCAAAAGAGGAAAACCAAACCACAGGGGGTCGTGTAGTGTGAATGTTGAATCAGGATCTCCCTTCATGATTAGGTAGAAGCACACCCCGATGTCGGGTCGTTGTCAGCTTGATTCTATGGATAAAAACGTTTCAAATACAACCCATTCCACGGATTTGGCAATTCTTCACCCTCCGCGTTAACTAAACGGTACGCGTTACTAGGATAGACTTCTTTGATTACGAACGGCCCTTCCCAATTAGGTTGCAGCTTAGACCTAGGACCTGCTGATCTGATAAATTTACGTTTCAAAACCATGTTACCCACTTGAAATTTTCTTTCGATAACCTTCTTTTGAAAATACCGCGAGACACGTTTTTGATAAACAGAGACGTGATTGGCCGCATTAAGCCTCTTCTCATCTAAGAGTTCCAGTTGGACTAGCAACGCCTCTCGACGCTCATCGAGATTAAGTTCTTTGTCTAGCTATACTCTTAGGGAAGGGATCAAGATCTCGTACGGGAGTACCGTCTCCATCCCATAGGTGAGAGCAAAGGTAGTTTGCCCCGTGGGAGTTCAGACGAAGGTGCGCTAAGTCCATAGAGCTTCTATCAATTTGTCGGCCCAATCAGCAAATTTGTGTGACTCGCATGTTTTCTTGATGATTTTAAGAAGGGTTTTGTTCGTGACCTCTGCTTGGCCGTTTCCTTGAGGGTAGTATGGTGATGAATGATGTAATTAAATATTGAATTTATTACAGAGGTCCTGAAGTTTTTGAGATACAAATTGAGGCCCATTGTCGGTGACGATATCACTTGGCACCCCAAACCGCGAGATGATGTTCTTGAGGATGAAGCGGCATATGGTAGTGGCTTTGATTTCTGCATAAGCTTCAACTTCCGCCCACTTGGTGAAGTACTCCGTAGTAGTCAGAATGAAGGACTTTTGTTTGACTTGAGAGTTTGGATCACCTAGTGGGCCTACAATATCAAAAGCTCACATGGAGAATGGCCAAGGAGCAGAAAGAAGATGGAGAGAAGAAACCGGAGAATGGATTTTTTCGGCGTGTAGTTGGCATTGAAGACACCTACGGATATAGGTGGAACAGTCTTCTTCTAGGGTTGGCCAGTAATAGCCCTACCTAAGAATCTTCTTCGCCAACGCCTGTCCATTAACGTGCCCTCCGCACTCACTCGCGTGAGCTGCTTCAACAACCTTCCAAAACTCATCATCATCCAGACATCTCATTAGAACTCCATTAAGAGATCGCCTATATAATTCTCAAGCAACAACCATGTATCTAGCAGTGACTCTTCTGATGGCCTTGTGCTGTTCAGCATTTGCCATCTCTGGGAAGGATCCATCCCTGCAATACTGCTCTATCTCGTGATACCACGGTAATTCCTCTTCTTCTATAATCTCTTCAAGCTCAGTCAATGAAACTTCTTTCAAATTTTTCCTCTCGGCTTTCCTTTCTACAGACTTCCTAAGGTTGTCAAACTAGGGATCCTGAGGGAAGGAGTGTCTAACCGCTGGACCACAATGGTCTCAGTGGCGCGACTGAGAGGGAATGAAAGACAAGAAGCGAGCGACGCAAGTGCATCGGCCAGAATGTTCTGAGAACGAGGAGTGTGAATGTAGATGAGTTTCTGGAACTGCCTAGCCAAGAGCGTGACCAAATCTTGATAAGGTTTGAGATTGTGGTCACGGGTGTGGTAAGTCGACAGAACTTGGTGCAGCACCAATTGAGAATCTCCTATGATGTTAAGGTATCGCGCACCCATGAGGTAGGCGTGCTTCAGTCCAGAAAGGAGAGCCTCATACTCGACTATGTTGTTAGTGGCAGGAAAAGAGAGCTGGTAAGTGATGGGGATGGTTACTCCTTCGGGGCTGAGGAGAACGACGCCGATTCCACGGCCCTGGGAATTGAGAGCACCGTCAAAATGAAGAGACCAAAAGGGAAGATGAGTGATTACGGCAAGGTGTTCATCAGGGAACTCATCTTGGATTGAATCAGTGCGTGGGATAGGGGAATGAGCGAGATGTTCAGCAATCGCGTATCCCTTGATCGCTTTCTGAACAATGAAGGCGATATCAAATTGGGAAAGAAAGCTCTGCCATCGAGCTAATCTGCTAGAAAAGATAAGTTTTTCTAAGAGGTAACAGATTGGGTCCATTCTAGAGATCAACTTAACCTCATGCGCAAGGAAATAGTGTTTAAGCTTCTGAGCTACCCATACTAAGGCTGCGCAGGTCTTCTCCATGGTAGTATACTTAGATTCAACTGGATTGAACAATCTAGACAGATAATATGCTGCCCTTTCTCTCCCTTCATCGTTCACTTGAGCCAGGACAGCTCCTAGGGAGTCCTCAATTATAGAAATGTATAAAATTAGGGGTTTACCAGGGACAGGAGGTTGTAGAACCGGGGGATTAGACAGATAAGCCTTAAGATCTTCATAGGCCTTTTGACACTGTTCATTCCATTCAAATTTGGCTCCCGCCTTCAGCAATTCATAGAATGGGTGGCATCTTTACGAATGCTGAGATATAAATCTCCAAATGAATTGCAAACACCCAATCAATCCTCTAAGCTCAGTGATGTTCTTAGGCGGCGAGATCTCCATAACGGCCTTCGCTTTATTTGGATCAATCTGAATCCCCAGTTTACTAACTATAAACCCAAGCAATTTCCCTCATGCAACTCCAAATACACATTTCTTTAGATTCATTTTCAATTTGTACTCCCTAGCCCTTGCAATACCTTGGCTAAAATGGCGGGGTGTTCTTCCTTGGACCTCGATTTCACCAGGATATCATCCATGTAGGCTTCCAAGTACACATGCATCATGTCGTGGAAGATGGCCATCATTTCCCGTTGGTACGTGGCACCTGCATTCTTCAATCCAACTGGCATAACGACATAGCAGTATGTGCCCAAGGCATGGTGAAAGAGGTCTTCTCTTGGTCCTCGGGAGCAAGACATATCTGATTATAACCAGAATACCCATCCATAAATGAGAGTGCCTCATACCCAGCCGTGTTATCCACCAACACATCAATGTGAGGAAGCGGGAAATCATCCTTTGGACATGCCTTATTTAAGTCCCTAAAATCAATACAAATCTGGATTTTTCCATCCTTTTTCATTACCGAGACTATGTTTGCCACCCATTGTGGATATAATACAACTCTAATAAACATGGCCTTATGCAATTTATCGACTTCCTCTTTTATCCTCAAGGCCATTTAGCGGTGGAACCTTCTTGCTTTTTGTTTAACGAGTGTCGCCCCTGGTTTAAGAATAAGTCGGTGTTCAACCAAAGCGGGGTCAAGATCTGGCATGTCCACATAGGACCAGGCAAAAGAATCGCTGTACTCCCTCAAAACCTTGATCAACTCCTCTTCAACCTGAGAAGGAGACTGGCAGAAATGATTATGGGCATGGGGTCCTCTTCCGTTCCAAGATTGATCTCTTTAGTGGATTCATCCATTGCCGTCGACGGTTCATCAAATCTCTTTAAATCTTGCGCCTACAGATCGGCAGTGTCATCCACATCGCTTTCCTCATCCTCGGTTTGGTCCTTCTCATCTATGACTTCATACACACCTAATCCGTCATTGCTCCATACCCCTTCTACTTCCTCCTCATCTTCTAAGACTATTGCGGTCTCTACAAACTCAGGACATTTGAGAAGGGTGTGACATCTCTGGGCTAAATCTTGTAAAAACCTATCTAGAACGGATTTAGAATGACGCATCACAGGGTGCGCCGCAAACGTGGACGGGCTGACAACACTAGAGCTAGACTCTACCCCAACTGACTCAACTAACCTAGGAGATTCTACAGAATGTACATCTAACCTAGGAGACAAGAAATCTAGTGGGAAAGGAGCAGGGGTCTCATGCCCCTGGGAAGATGGGCAGAATATAGCGTAATCCTCCATTGAAACCTCTGTTTTAAAATTGGCATTTTTTTGGAAGTCGGAGGAGATCACGCAACAGGAAGAGGAGGACGGGGGAGGAGGAAGTTGCATAGGAAACAGAGAGGGGAAGATGCAATCGAAGAAGGGGTAGAAGATGAAAACCACATCTCATGGAGTTCGGCAGTGGGGGAGGGAGGAGTAAACAGAGTTGACAAATCAATGGGTGGGCAGTGCCCACATGCACAAGGAACAAACAGAATTTCTGGTGGTCTTTCCGTGAAGTACGAGTCGACCATAATCGGAGGAGAACGGGGAATAAACAACAATTGCTGAAACAATGAGGCAAGACAGGACGGGGACAAAGAAAAGGTAGTGATGGAGCTCCCCACTTCCCGTGGCCTCCGGTGAACTAGCTCAGTCGGAGAATGCTTCACCAACTACATCTCCATCTCTGTCGGACAAGCCTCTTCTTCACGGAACATCTTTTCAAAACAACTGCAAACATCATCCATGTAACCCACCAGCCCCTTCCGCGGCGGCGGCGGGTCAGCAACAACATAAGCGGCATCAGTCTTCCCATCAGAACAGGGTGGTGGCTTCTTTAAAGTACCAGGTTGCAACGGGCCTTTCACGAAGTGTTGATGATAATCCCACGTCAGTGGCCCAGAATCTCCCAGTATAGACAGTGCCAACTCCCGGTAGCCAAGGCCCCTCCGGCTCATTTTTCTGCCCCTGGGGACAGGATTAGTCTGCCCTTGCAATTGCGCGCCGAGGCCTAAGCCCGGCTGATAGCCTAGTTTCAAAATCATATGCCACCCTTTTGAATCTCTAATCTTGGACTTAATTTTAACATTTATTGGTGTACTGGCGGGCTTGCGTGACGCATATGTCCATGAATAGTTTAAGTCTATAACCGAAAGAACTGGCCGGTTACTTGGCCACAAAGTAGGAAGGATCTTGTCTGCAATTGCATCAACAGATTGGACTGTGGAGATACTCTTCACCTTAACTACCCGGCCTTGAAATGGGAACTTAAGGCATTGGTGGGCAGTTGAGGGCACGACATTCAGACTGTCTATCCATAGACGACCTAGAATCACCTTAAACATCGGGTCTATGTCTAGTACGTAAAACTCCACATCCATTACCAAAGGCCCTGGCTCGGCCTGAACTGTCACGACCCCATGGTAAGCTCGTCTGGAGTTATCATAAGCCGCAATCGTGGCTGGCGTTCACCTAAGCATGTCTTTTGAAATGTTGCAGGCACGCAGTGTACTTAGTGGGCACACATTTATCGATGCTCCTATGTCCACAAGAGTTGACTCAATTTCCACTTTGTTTAAGGAAATAGTGATGAAGAGTGGCATCTGTCGTGCCTCTGGGGGTGCCAATTCTGATTCAGAAAATGAAATGGACGGCCCCCTCGTGATAGTGGCCAATACTGACGGCAAACTGTCTACCTGCCACGTCTTCGTTAACCATCACTTTCTGCAGAAAGGCCCTTAGGGCGTCCTGGTGTAGCATGGACCTTTTAATTAACTCCAGAACTAATATTTTGGCCGGCATCCGGTCCAAATGCTGTAGCAAGTCATATTTCGTGCCAGACACATGGTCTTCTTCTTCTACTTCAACTGTTGAGGAAGGAACTTGAGGGTTGGGTGCAGATGCACCGGGGAAGGGGTAACTTCTGTGGAATGGATGCCCGCTCCGGAGGGCGTAGTGTCGTGCCGGCACGGCCTCAGATGGACCCCCAATTGGCTAGGTGGGGTAAGTGGAAGGGGGTAGAAATAGGGGTGAGGATGGCGGAGGTTGGCCTAATGGGCCCTGGCGGAGTGGTGATTGGTGAAGGGTTAAGTGGAGGAGTCATGATGGAGGGTATGGCGGGTGATGGTGGAAGGATTGGCGGAAAGGTGGGGAATGTGGCGGGTGCAAGAGGTGACCCGGAGGGGATAGTGGGCGGAATGGTAGTGAAGGTGGTGGGCCAGAGGATAGAGGGAACAAAAGGCGTGGGGGTATGGTGGAAGGCCAAGAGATGAGCGGGGGTCTCATCATCAAAAGAACACCTAGCATTAGGGCTGGGCAGTGGACTACATTCACTTGTGCCGGTGCCGGCGGCTGTTGTTGCTTTTGAGGAGCGAGCGGATGCTCTGGCATGGGATTTTGATGAATCCCAAGGTCTTGCCGT
Source organism: Amorphophallus konjac (assembly GCA_022559845.1). Classification (NCBI taxonomy): domain Eukaryota; kingdom Viridiplantae; phylum Streptophyta; class Magnoliopsida; order Alismatales; family Araceae; genus Amorphophallus; species Amorphophallus konjac. The sequence continues at coordinate 161,254,613 of CM040128.1, read as the reverse complement.
TGCTGTTGATGCTGGGGAGGTTGCTGGAACTGTTGTTGTTGAGGGGCCGCCTGCTGTGGCCTTGCTTGTCTTCTCCTTTCTTTTATCTCTTCAATCAACTTATGCATTTGGGCCCAATCAATCCTCTGGCCCTCATGCAAATCATAAACTAGATCCCTGAACTGATAACACCTCTCTATCGTGTGCCCGGGTTGCCGATGGTATATACAATAACTGGACTGGTTGGCTGCCAGATTCCCGTTCTGATGTTCCGGAGGCAACTGAATGTTGCCAGTGTACATTAGGGCCGAAAAGATGTCAGGGAGTGTTTCTGGAAATGGTGGATAGTTGACTCTCTTTGGTCCCATTCGAGCAGGCCCATAACCAGTAGGAGGGGAGGCGTTATGGTATTGGGGTGGCTGTTGAGGCTATTGAGGTGGTGGTGGTGGTTGTTGTGGGAGCTGAGGAGCTTGAAAGGGGCGTTAGGGAGCTTGTGAAGTGGAGAACTGGGGGTTGCGTGGGGGTTGCTGAAAATGAGGTGGAGCGGACTGGTTAGGGAATTGAACAGCCTGGACCTGCTCGTTGATTTGAACTCCCTCAGTAACTGGGCCTTGGGACTTTCTTGTGCTTTTGGATTTCTAGGCCTCAAACAAGGAATGAATAGGGGAGTCTTTGAATTGGGTCTGGATGAACCGGGCCCGACTATATGACTGGTGCATATTTGAAATGTCGTTCATTGCCAATATGTTCCGAAACGTTGGCATGGCATTCGAAATCAACAGTTTCACCTTTTCTTCTTCTGGGATCTGCCTGGGCACACGTGAGGCCATCTGCCTCCATCAATCTGCATATGTAGCAAAGTCCTCGTCTGCTTTCATCTTTTCTGCAACTAAGTCTGTAAAAGAATACTCGGGACCAACCCGATCTTGGAATCTCTAGATAAATTTCTCCTTCACGGTCTTGAAACTCTCTGCCTCCTCTAGAGGCAAGGTGTTGAACCATTCAAGGGTGACCCCGTCCAGGGACCGGCAGAACAAATACGCCATCAAGCGATCGTCGTATTGGAACTGCGCCGATTCATAAAGGAACTCCCTGACATGAATAAACGACTTGCCATTCCCGTCATATTTTCGGTATATTGGGAGCTCAAACTGGGGAGGAAAACGAATGTCCCTGAAGTTAGGAATGGGGACATCGGAAAGGGATTGTGGGCCGACCCTCTTATGGAGGAGATCAATCTATTGCTGCATGGCAGCCCACTTTTCAAGAATCTCCCGTTCCTGGGATGGAGGAGACGGAGCAGGAAGAGCAGAACCTGTGTATGGGGCAGATGGATAAACCGATGGAGGGGGAAACCCATATGATGGATAATGGGCCAAGGAAGGCCGATATCAGAGTATGCAAGCTGGGCCGCCCCTGGCTGGAGATGAGCAAAATCAGCCGGGGCCACAAGTGTTAGTGTTGGTGTGCTACAGGCCAATTTCGGGTCGGGTAGGCCCAATAGTTGTACGATCTTGTTCATTAATAAAGTGGTGTTTGAGCGTAAATATGCGATTGTGTTACTTTACGTTGTCCCTAGGATATGTGGTTGTAAAGTCAGCTCGAGATGAGATCTCGAACATGAGACTTACTTTACATGAACACATACCTTAAACTGTTCCTGGTTGGAGGGTAATCACTCGGGGACTTTGATTACCTATTAAACCAGTACACATGATGTGTCAGTGACCAGTCTCATGGTCATTGGTGCGGGGCACCAACACATATGTGTAGGTGTATGTCCTTGGAGGATGTGCACTGAACTGATCCGCTATTGGATCTTCAGATGGTTGATTATACCTAATGTCAACTGAAGATCCAACGGTCTCAGTAGCATCGTTGGTCCTTTGACCTGAGACATTGATCGGATCTTACACGATGACTGGATTGGTTTAATTGCTTGGCTAAGTGACTTTAACCATAAGTCATGAGTTGCAGAGTCATTAACCACTCCAGGATACGTGTGAAGATCATCAATGGTCAAGAGGGGATCGCTCACTGTCGGGTATATATCAGACAGTTAATGGGTCATGACATTGACGCTCCGTTAAATCCCTGGCCAGGGTCGTGTGAGTTCATTTAGAACGGACGTCATACACTTTAAGGAGGTCATAGTCAAATGGCACGATCATGGGGTTTGACAGATACCGTACCCTCGATCGTACCAGACTCATAGAAGGAGCGAGGGATTATATCGATGCGGTAACTGTGGACTTACAGGTACCAGACAGGCTGGTTTAAACCCGGCGTCCTCTAGGATCACGCGGATTTGCTTGACCCAACGTGATTGTAGGTTCGGAATGAATTAAACCATTATTCGGCTCTTATAGAAGCGAATAATACGTTTAATTTACTTCTAATTAGAAATTAGAAGTTAATGGGCCTTAAACTAGAGTGACTATGGGCCTAGAGGATCACACACAATGGATTCTTGGGTGACAGATAATTATTATACAAATGTATGTATTATTTCCTTTTAATTTCTTTTGGAAAGGAGTGTAAATGGAGTTTAATACATATGTATAATATGAGATAGGATATATATACAGTTTCGGTCTTTTGGAGCCCTTTTCTAATAAGCCTAAACTCTATATATAGCCATCTACGTGAGTTCATTCGAACTCTTGGCTTCTCCTTCCAACCCCCCCTTAATGCTAATCAAGCATTAAGCATTAAGGAGAGGATTAGCCTCCCCCCTTTCTCCCCTTGCTCTCTCTCTCTCCAGAAGGTGTTAGAGCCAGGGAAAGTTGTGCCGGGGAGGTACCGTCGCTGCGCAAAGGTCCGTGTGGATCTGCTCTAGAGGCCGTACAGTTGTGCGGCTCGTTATTCTGCATCGGGCATCGCGGACAGCGTCGTTCCGCGCAAGGTGAAACACGCAACCCGTAATTAGGGTATTAGAAACACCGATTAGAGCACAGATTAAACTTTCCATAACACCGGGATCGGGCAAATGAAATTTTTGTTATCCGCTGCGTCGCCCGTAGGTGCTGTGCGAAACCTTACAGTGGTATCAGAGATGGTAATAATTGAAGTTACTTCGATAAATTCTAATTTTTGAATTTTTAATTATTAGATAATTAGAAAATTCAAATTTTGAATTTTATTGAAGTTAAATGTGAAAATTTCAATTATTTAAAATTTTAATTATTAGATAATTATTAAATTTAAATTTTGAATTTTAGAAAATTACTAATTGAGGATAATTGCATTATTTTAAATTTATTTTCAAACAAAAACTATTGGATAATTAGTTTGAATTTAAATTTAAATTATTGGCATGTTTAAATTTTGAATTTAAATTTGATTATTGGATAATTAAATTTAAATTTAAATTTAATTAATTATCTCAATTAGATGCCCCTGTAGAAAATGATGGTTCTTTACGTGCACTACTTTAATTGCCTTGTATTGGCCTGCTTGTGTGTTTAATTTTAGTTAATCATGCTTTGATTTTTAAAATTAAACAAAGCTAGCCTGTTTTTGTTTGCACATCCCATTTTTAAATTCAAAAGTAAGGATTATTTTCAGAAAATAACCCTTGATTGATTTTATTTGAATGGGTTGGCAAGTGATCATGGACTTGGATTAATGTAATTAATTGGGGTCTGCGAACCTCCTTTCTCTCTCTCTCTGTTAAAATTCTAATGTACTTCTATCTTCCTCCATTGTTGTACTCGCCCTAAGGGCTGCTAGAATTTGAGTCACATGTAATTTATTTTTTTCGGCATGCGTGCCGTGTAAAATTTGTAATTAATGCGGCGTCGGAGATTGAAAGCGCGGAGCACACCCGATGAGGACCATCCAGCTGCTTCGGAAGCGGGCCAGATGTCTTAGTTACATTAGGGTTAAAGTCCATGATCACTTGCGTTTAATTTTGCATTGGATGCATTTATTTTGTGCAAACTACTAGGTACGATAAATATATTAGATATATTTGTATTACCACCTAGGGTGAGATCAAGATAAAATTAAATTCCCTCGCGTTTAAATTTTAGATCTGGTAAGCGTGGCTCTAGGAGTCATCGTGGCCCTCCATCATTATGGAGTGAATGAACGTCTTCATTTCATGGATTTGTTGTGCTTTCCACAAGGTCCATGAGTTTGGGGGCGGGATTAAACTCCAAAGCTCGGCCTCAATGGGGTGAGAAATTGAACTCGGCCTTGTTGTGCTTTCCCCAAGGGTCGGGTCATGAACTCATTGCTATGAAGTAATGATGGTTAGATCTAACCAAGAATATCCTTTGTTGTGCTTTCCACAAGGGGATGATTTCTCGGGGGCCGAATATCGGATATTGCATTAGATGCAAGTGCTTGTTGACTGCCCTTGAGATGGTGTATGGCTTGTTGTGCTTTCCACAAGGTCGTACATCAGTCTCATTGGGATTCCGACCCACTAGGTTGATCTCGTTGATCTCCCGTTCTATATACTGAGGGTTATATAGTTCGATCGAAAAATAGTGGGACTAACTAAGATAGAAAACCACATCTAAGTTAGAATTTGAACACATGCTAAGTTGTCTTTTATTTCTTATCCAGATTACAATGTCGTCGTCCAACCCTCTCCGCGGCATCTTGGATGCAAATAGATTAACTGGACCGAACTACCCGGATTGGCTGCGTAATCTACGCATAGTCCTTACCGCCGAAAAGATTGCGTACGTGTTGGACACGGTTCACTCTGAGCCAGCTCCTGATGCCGACGAGGGCGAGTTACTGGCTTATGCCAAGTGGTCTGAGGACTCATCCCTTGCCCAATGTTACATGTTGACCTCTATGGCTCCCGAGCTACAGAGGTAATTTGAAAAGACTGATTGTAGAAGTATACTTCTCAATCTACGCCAGCTCTTCGGGGAGCAGGGTAGGATTGAGAGGTATGACATCTCAAAAAGGCTTTTCAGGACACGGATGTCTGAGGGTTCATCAGTGCAGGCCTATGTACTGACAATGATGGAGTGGATTGAAAGACTCAATGCATTGGGGTTCAAGTTGGATCTTGAACTATGCATTGATCTTATACTCCAGTCATTGCCCGATTCCTTTTCTTCCTTCATCATGAACTTTAACATGAACAGGATTGAAGCAACTCTCCCAGAGCTGCTCAATATGTTAAAGAGTACTGAAGGAACCATGCAGAAAGATAAACCATCTTCATCTGTAATGGTTATTGGCCGGGCCAACAAGAAAAGGAAGACCTCTCAAATATCCACCACGAGTAACAAAGGGAAGGGAAAGAAAAAGGCCACGGGTAAGCAACTCGCCAAAGTTGACAAAGGGGAGGGCAAGAAGAATGAAAAGGAAGACAAATGTTTTCGATGCGGGGAAATTGGGCATTGGAAAAGGAATTGCAAGGCAATTCTAAATGAAGGTATTTTTGTCATAGACCTTAATTTGTCATATATGGAATCCACATCATGGGTATTGAATACTGGATGTGCATCTCATATCTGTAATTCTGTGTAGGTGCTGGCAAATAGAAGGCGATTGGGCAAAAAGGAGATTGAACTGAGGATGGGCAATGGAGCTTTAGTTGCTGCCAAAGCTGTCGGGACTGCACGCCTCAGTTTACCTTCAGGATTCATTCTGAAGCTGAATGACTGTTATTATGTTCCTAATATTATTAAGAACATTATTTCAATCTCTGGCTTGTATAACATTGGATACACATTGGCTTTTAATAGCACTGGGTGCTCTATAATGAATAATGGTTTGATTATAGCCGATGGTTCATTAGTCAATGGTCTTTATGTATTAGATACACGTTCTAATGTTATGCAAATTTCAATGCTGATGAAGTGAATTCTGCATATCTATGGCATTGCAGACTTGGTCATGTAGGTGAGAAAAGAGTCTCTCACTTACACTCAAATGGGTATTTGAATTCGTTCGAATACAAGCCATTTGATACCTGTGAGTCGTGTCTCATAGGAAAAATGACTAAGGCTCCTTTTGGTGGACATGGTGAGAGGGCTGTTGACCTTCTCGAGCTCATACACTCGGATGTGTGTGGACCCATGTCCATAGAAGCAAAAGGAGGTTATCTCTATTTCATTTCTTTTATTGATGACTTCTCCAGATATGGCTATGTGTATTTAATGAGACATAAGTCACAAGCCTTTGAGAAGTTTAAGGAATACAAGAATAAAGTAAAGAAACAGACAGGTAAAAGTATTAAGGCTCTTCGATCGGATCGAGGAGGTGAATACTTAAGCCATGAATTCACTTCTTATCTTAAAGACCATGGAATAGTTTCTCAGTGGACTCCACCGTATACACCACAACATAATGGTGTATCCGAGAGGAGAAACAGGACCTTGTTAGACATGGTCCGATCCATGATGTCTATGTCAGGACTACCCTTGTCTCTCTGGGGCTATGCGTTAGAGACTGTGGCTTATTTATTGAATATGATCTCAAGTAAATCAGTTCCTTCTATACCATATGAGATATGGAAGGGCAGGAAACTAAATTTTAATCACATTAAAATTTGGGGGTGTCCTGCTCATGTAAAGAAGAACGAGAGTGATAAGCTTGAGTCGAGAACCGATGAGTCTAGGTTTGTGGGATATCCAAAGGAGACGTTTAGATATTATTTATATCACCCTTCTGAGCAAAGGGTCTTAGTTGCCAAGAGAGCTATATTTCTGGAAAGAGAATATCTACTCCAAAAAAATAGTGGGAGCCAGATAGAATTGGACGAGGTCTAAGAACCACAACCCATAGACACAAACTCATTAGATGAGACTGTATCGGTTGATCCTATTCAAGGTGAAACACTGACACTACGGAGATCTGGTAGACTACCGAGAGAACCTGAGAGATATGTTGGACATGTCTCAGAGGGGTCCTCTAAGGTATGTATCGATGAAGATGATGATCCTCAGTCGTATCAGGAGGCGATCCGTAGTGTAGATTCTGAGAAATGGCAAGAGGCAATGGATTCAGAGATACAGTCCATGTACACCAACAAAGTTTGGAACTTAGTTGATGTACCCGAAGGGAAGGTCCCTATGGGCTGCAAATCGATTTTCAAAAGAAAAATCGGTGCAGATGGACAGATTGACACATACAAGGCTAGACTAGTGGCGAAAGGATATCGTCAAAGGCAAGGCATTGACTATGACGAGACGTTTTCGCCGGTAGCCATGGTTAAGTCAATCAGAATCCTCCTTGCCATTGCTGCATACCTGGATTACGAGATCTGGCAAATAGATGTGAAGACAGCTTTTCTTAATGGAAACCTGTCAGAAGAGGTGTACATGGTACAACCTGAGGGATTCACTTCCAAGCCACATCCTAATAAGGTATGTAAACTTCAAAGGTCCATTTATGGATTAAAGCAGGCATCTAGAAGCTGGAACTTAAGATTTGACGAGGCTGTCAAATCTTTCAACTTCATTCGGAATGAAGATGAACCCTGTGTTTACAAGAAGGTCAGTGGGAGCTCAGTGACCTTCTTGGTCCTTTATGTTGATGACATCTTACTCATTGGGAATTATGTAGGGATGTTGACATCAAATAAGTCTTGGTTGTCCAAGACTTTCTCCATGAAGGATTTGGGAGAAGCATCCTATGTGCTGGGCATAAGGATCTATCGAGATAGATCTAAAAGGATGCTAGGATTATCCCAATCCAAGTACATAGACACTATCCTCAAAAGGTTTAGGATGGAAAATTCCAAGAGAGGTCTCATTCCCATGAGACATGGAATTTGCCTATCCAAGGGGATGAGTCCTAAAACTTCTGAGGAGGTGGCACACATGAATAAGGTACCCTATGCTTCGGCGATAGGGTCAATCATGTATGCAATGCTATGTACACGGCCTGATGTTGCCAATGTTTTGAGCATTGTCAGTAGATATCAGGCAAATCCAGGCGAAGAGCACTGGAAGGCAGTAAAGGACATCTTTAAGTACCTGCGAAGGGCTAAGGATCTTTTTCTACTTTATGGAGGAGAGGACCTACATCTTAGAGCTTACACAGATTCTAGTTTCCAGTCAGATCCAGATGACTGCAAATCCATGTCTGGATTTGTATTCATGTTGAATGGAGGGGCAGTCAGTTGGAGAAGCTCCAAGCAAGACACGACTGCAGACTCGACGATGGAGGCGGAATATATTGCTGCAGCTGAAGCTGCTAAGGAAGCCGTCTGGATGAAGAAATTCATCTTGGAACTTGGCGTAGTTCCCAAGATAACAGATCCCATCCCATTATTTTATGATAATAATGGGGCCATCGCCCAGGCGAAGGAACCGAGATCTCACCAAAGGTCAAAGCATATTCTCAGGCGCTTTCACCTTATTCGGGAGATTGTTGATCGTGGAGATGTGACGGTAGAGCGTGTACCGTCAGAAGACAACATAGCAGATCCACTGACTAAGCCTTTGACACAGACTGTATTTGAGCGTCATCGGGATAAGATGGGCCTCAAAGTTGTGGGCAATTGGCTGTAGTTCAAGTGGGAGATTGTTAGTGTTGGTGTGCTACAGGCCAATTTCGGGTCGGGTAGGCCCAATAGTTGTACTATCTTGTTCATTAATAAAGTGGTGTTTGAGCGTAAATATGCGATTGTGTTACTTTACGTTGTCCCTAGGATATGTGGTTGTAAAGTCAGCTCGAGATGGGATCTCGAACATGAGACTTACTTTACATGAACACATACCTTAAACTGTTTCTGGTTGGAGGGTAATCACTCGGGGACTTTGATTACCTATTAAACCAGTACACATGATGTGTCAGTGACCAGTCTCATGGTCATTGGTGCGGGGCACCAACACATATGTGTAGGTGTATGTCCTTGGAGGATGTGCACTGAACTGATCCGCTATTAGATCTTCAGATGGTTGATTATACCTAATGTCAACTGAAGATCCAACGGTCTCAGTAGCATCGTTGGTCCTTTGACCTGAGACATTGATCGGATCTTACACGATGACTGGATTGGTTTAATTGCTTGGCTAAGTGACTTTAACCATAAGTCATGAGTTGCCGAGTCATTAACCACTCCAGGATACGTGTGAAGATCATCAATGGTCAAGAGGGGATCGCTCACTGTCGGGTATATATCAGACAGTTAATGGGTCATGACATTGACGCTCCGTTAAATCCCTGGCCAGGGTCGTGTGAGTTCGTTTAGAATGGACGTCATACACTTTAAGGAGGTCATAGTCAAATGGCACGATCATGGGGTTTGACAGATACCGTACCCTCGATCGTACCAGACTCATAGAAGGAGCGAGGGATTATATCGATGCGGTAACTGTGGACTTACAGGTACCAGACAGGCTGGTTTAAACCCGGCGTCCTCTAGGATCACGCGGATTTGCTTGACCCAACGTGATTGTAGGTTCGGAATGAATTAAACCATTATTCGGCTCTTGTAGAAGCGAATAATACGTTTAATTTACTTCTAATTAGGAATTAGAAGTTAATGGGCCTTAAACTAGAGTGACTATGGGCCTAGAGGATCACACACAATGGATTCTTGGGTGACGGATAATTATTATACAAATGTATGTATTATTTCCTTTTAATTTCTTTTGGAAAGGAGTGTAAATGGAGTTTAATACATATGTATAATATGAGATAGGATATATATATAGTTTCGGTCTTTTGGAGCCCTTTTCTAATAAGCCTAAACTTTATATATAGCCATCTACGTGAGTTCATTCGAACTCTTGGCTTCTCCTTCCAACCCCCCCTTAATGCTAATCAAGCATTAAGCATTAAGGAGAGGATTAGCCTCCCCCCTTTCTCCCCCTTGCTCTCTCTCTCTCTCCAGAAGGTGTTAGAGCCAGGGAAAGTTGTGCCGGGGAGGTACCGTCGCTGCGCAAGGGTCCGTGTGGATCTGCTCTAGAGGCCGTACAGCTGTGCGGCTCGTTATTCTGCATCGGACATCGAGGACAGCGTCGTTCCGCGCAAGGTGAAACACGCAACCCGTAATTAGGGTATTAGAAACACCGATTAGAGCACAGATTAAGCTTTCCATAACACCGGGATCAGGCAAATGAAATTTTTGTTATCCGCTGCGTCGCCCGTAGGTGCTGTGCGAAACCTTACAACAAGGGCATGCGGCGCTGGAGAGATGGTAGTGTATGGATCCAAGTAAGGGGGTGTGGGGATCTGGGTCTTCCCCTTGTCCTGAAATTGATGGGCCGAGGTAGAGGCCTGGCCCAATTCCATATTGGGGAATCGAAGAACCTGAGGACGAACTGGAGTATGGTCAATGGGGGCCGTAGAGGTGGCCCCTAATCTAGCAATCGAAGATGTAGAAGTGGCGGCAGTAGTCACGCCAGAAGAGAGCACTGAAGGGGGGGCATCTGCCCCTTACAATGCTTGTTTCAGGAGGTGGATTTGAGTGGGGTCCAACTGGGCCATCATGTGGAGAACCTGATTGGCCGAGTTGTGAGTGGATGAATCAGAAAGGGAGGGTTGGGCACCCTCAACAATAACAGTCGAGAGAGGATGGGCAGTCCCCTCTCCCCCTTGCACATGAGCGACCCTGGGCGGGTCCTCCAGAAGTCCCCGAGGGAGAGAATCCTCATGGGAATGGGAGAAGTTGTAAGATGACATGATGGGTGATGAATCAAACAAGGGATTAAAATGAGAATAGAAATGCGAGTTGCCCCTCGGAGAAGATCCTGAGGGAATGAGGCAGCTCCACATGCACTGATCACTACAAGGAATAAAACGCAAATAGCCTTAACTAATATCTAAACAAACAATTCAAACAAAAAGCATACAATGGAGCGGAGAGATAAGAGAAGAACCAACCAATTAAGCAACCAAGTTTTAAATGATGCGCGAAAATTTTTATAAGTTCCTTTCTAGGACCTTAGTGGATTAATTAAAGTATGAATTCACTCGACCACGAGGTACCTAACCAGGGTGGGAAATGGAGAACTGGCTGACTCTAAGGGACTCTCTCCCTCACGGATGCAAACCCTAGACTGGGGTGGGTACGGTACAACCCGCCCGGCGTTCGTGTGGGAATCCACGGCTCACGGGGACTTACGGAGGCCCTCGGTAAAGTCACCTAGTCGGCTCCAAGGAATATGGAGACGAGAGGGAACCCTACCTCGGTAGGAATGCAACTACTGATGAAGAGTGATGTATGGTCCTATGTGCACCGGAGTGCATGCAAAAGTCTAGCCTAGAAACTAGCAATCAATGAACAAATATGAATGGCAAATATGGCTAGCAATCATGCAAACATATAATGACAGCGAGGGAAGATCAATGATCAGCACTAAATAGCATGAAAATAATATAGCATGGCAATCAAAGTGAGGCTCGGGTGCACTGTAGCACGACAAGAACAGTCTCTGAGAGACCGTTCAGGGAGGGCGATGGTCCTGGGTGTATCGTTCAGCAGCAGGGAGTAATGACACGAAATAACAAAAATCACAGAATGCTGAAATGAACAGAGCTAGGAAATGGGGTGCACCTGGATGAACGGTCTTTCGACAGACCGTGCACAATCTGGAACGGACCTATATCAACTGCAGAATGTCAGTAAAACCAACAGTGCAAAGACAGAGACGTACCTGAGCCAGCAGGATGAACGGCCTATGTCAGACCGCAGGAGAAGTGAACGGGCGGAGTAGGACCGTTGAAGGCAGCAGGCTCGCAGAATGATCATCACTTTAAGTAGACAAGAATGGCCGATTCACCGCCGCTCAGACGCGTGGATGGCTCTTTCAGAACCGCACAACCACCAGAAGATAGAAACGAGAATACCCGGAGAACAACCTTTGAACAACTCAAAGAAGGGAACATGGGAAAAGAATGGGTCAACAAATCACTAACACAATGGGCACTAGAAGTCCCACCGTGATCGCCAAAAAAGAGGGTGTTGACATGTTTTCCCACTCTCTTTTGCTCCCTTCCTTACCTTACCTTCCTTTCCCAAATGTATCGAAGCGTAAAACAAGCGACGTAAAGGAAGGAAGAAAGAGGGGAGAAGAGTGTGATCGTGATCGCCACCAAGACACGAGTACCGGATGGTGAAACGTACCTTGGAAAAGAGGGAGAGCACTCACCTAATGTTCAACGCTGATAGGTGTAGACGGTCCTGTAGGATCTGCTCAGTGAATAGGATGGTAGCGCGACAGACCGCTCAAGGTGCTGAAGTATGAAGCGGGACGAAGGCAGATCTGGCACTAGAATGGCTCAGGGACAGCCGCGCGAAGAACTGAACGGTTGGTGATAAACCGCCCTGATCTCCGAACGGACGGAATGAGGTAGTGTATCAACGCCAGACTTCAAGCTTATGGGACCTGATCCTCCACCCTTTTCGGTCGGCCGAAAAAGATGGGCGTCATGCTAGTATGCTGCTGACCTGCAAAACATAATAAAGACCACAAAAGAAAACCCAAGATCAGAAATATGAAGTGTAGTAATTAGAAAAGAACATGAAAATGAACAAACTAACATGGACTGGGGGATACCTGGGAGGTTTTTAAACCCCTATGGGCGTGAAAAGCAGTAGGAAGGTGTGTGAAATGATGTGTAATGAAGAGATCGTTGAGAGAAGAACGAGAAAGAAACATGCAATGAACAAAACGACGGGTGGGACTTGTTAGGGTGCTAGGCCCGGATACAGAGGGGGGTGAATGTATCCTTCTATGTATAATGGCCAAATTAAAACTAGGATGCTAGAGAAAGACACAGAATAGAACCAATTCAATTCAACTCAAATACAAACACATGGAGCGTGCCTATCCAAGCATCTAGCGGAAGCAAACTAAGTAATCAAACCACTGCTCAATAGATTTTTAGGTGGTTCGGTCCTCCAGACCTACATCCACCCCTCACTCCCAACCGGAGTGAGGCTTCACTAGCAAATGCTAGAACCAAGCAGACTCAGTCTGCAAACAGTTGCTGCCACATAGCTTGACCAGGGGAACAGCCTCCTGGTGAGGACACACGGCGGGACACACGGCGCTATCCTCGACGGAGCACCCGGCACACCGCTACTTCCTTGTGGCTCGGCGATGGCGGCATCTTCTAGCTATCTTCTCTGCTTGCTCAGGCCATGTGGGCCTTGGATTAGTCCCTGCGTGGACATGTTATCTAGTTTTATTGCTATCAGACTATGTGTAGGGATAATGGGTCCTTTTTTTCTTTTACTATTGGGCTTGGCCTTGGCCCATAGTGTTTGGATTAGGGTTAGGGTTTGGGGCGCATTCCCCCTTCCCCATCCAAGGTGGCTGCGCCACCTTCCCCACCTTGCCTCCTCTTCTTTCCTTTTTGGGCACACCCCTTTCCCATTCCACCTCCCCCACCTTTCTTCTTTGGGCGCCCCCCTCCCCTTGATCCCTCCTTGATTGGAGGAGGCTTGGCCGCCCCCCCCCCTTGAATGGGGAAGGTCCTGGTCGCACCCCTCCTCCCTTGGCTGGGTGAAACCCTAATTCCCCTCCCCCGATATATAAGGCATGTAATTTCCTTTTGTGGGAATCAATTGAATGGAATAGAAGAAAATAGCTTGTGCTCTTGAAGGTGGATGCGACTTCCTCCTCTGTCCTCCTTGCTCCTGCGACGGGAGTAAGCTTGGGGTGTGACTCCCCATCCCCTCGGTGCGACGCCGAGGTTCCCCTCTCTTCTATCTCTTCTCAGATCCGAGTTCGAGTGCGTCCAGATTTTGTCTCCAAGAGCTGCGACGACATCTGCTGTTCGTGGTGCCATTCTGCGTCCAGCCCATTTTTGTGGGATTCTTCTACGAGTCGCCGACGCGTGCGAGGTGGTTTCGCCTCATTCGGAGATCGGCACCACCCGTAGTGATTTTCCTTGTGAGAGCGCGCAGGACCCCTCTCCCTGTGCGCCCAGATTCTGTCCGCCCTCTTTCAAAATTCGCACAGGGCGGAAGTCTGCGAGTTTGGACGCGGGATCTTCACCGGACGTACCTCTCCTCGTCCTCTGTCCAACGCCACTGATCTCGCCTCGTTCCGACATCGGTGCCGAGCGTGGCGTCGATTCTCGTGGGACCACTCAGGTCTGTCTGCACAGTCCGGCCAGCGAACTAACACCAACTTCCAGCGGCTCCTGCGACTCGTACCGGCATCGTCTGCCAGCGCCGTTTGGCCGAGGGTGACCTCTGCCAGTTGGCTTTCACCTCCAACCGGCCGGGACCTGTTCGGGCACCAGAAGTCCGACTTCCTGATTTTTTCGTCGGCGTGCGCAGTTCTGCGACCACAGAACCTGACCCGACTTTCAGCAGCGACCACGGCCACCACCGGTGGATCCAGCGTGCCTCCTTGGGCCGGAGCGTTCCTCCAGCAGTCAGAGACGCGTCCTCTCTGACGGCGCCTCGATCGGACGTCGCATCAGCCCGTGGGACCCGTCTCCGTCCAGGCGCGCGCGACGCCGATTCGGCAGCATTGTGCCCGTCACCGAGTGCGGCCCGTCAGCCCGTGCCCGGCAGCCCCGAATGCGTCGCTTGTAGCCTTTTACCTCCCTGCGAGGAGTGGGCCGCTATTGGGTTGTATTTTATTGGTCTTCAGTGTATCGGGGTTGTTGGCCCACGGCCGGGGTTCCTTCCCCACGCCTAGGCGTGGAGGTACGCGTTCCGACTCCTCTCTTGTGCTTGCTCTTTTAGTATGCTTTTGATTATGCCGCGTGAGAGAGAGTAGGCGCCTAGCTACTTTGTTACCATCACCGCGGATCGCGAGTGAGAGCACCCATCCTTTAGCACCCTTAGAGCATCGAGCTAGGACTCGACTCCCCTTGTCTTTGGAAGTCGACTTTACGCCTAGACACGTGCGCTTCCCTCCTTGGGACGGCCGAGGTCGGAGTTTCTGTTGAGAGACGTCCTTCACTCTGTGGGGTATCACGGTGGTCAGCCACTTGGCGACCCTTGAGCGTGCTACTGCTTGCCTCAGTTAGAGTCCTTGAGAGTCTTAGTCCGTGTCGGTCCCCGTCCCCCATCAAATTTTGGTATCAGAGCCAGGTTACCAACTTGTCCTTACAGGTTGGGTCTTAGGGTTGTGTTTAGGTTTTTGTCGTGTCTTGTTTGAGTCTTGCATCTCATTTGCATTCGTGTCCCTCTAGGTCTTAGGGTGTTAGCCTCCTTTGCATGCCCACTCGGGGTGGTACGGACTACCACCGCCCGGACGCCATGGGTGACCAACACCCACCTCAGGGACGCCCATCTCTAGAGGATCTGATTGCCCAACTTATGGCCCGTATGGACAGGTCCGACCAGTCCATCAAGGAGTTGACTGAGCGTCTAGATGATCGTCTGAAGGTCATTGAGGATCGTGCCACCGTGTCCGATTTGGCCCTCCAGGGTCTTGTTGGCCGGATAGGGAGGGTAGATGAGGTGCACCGCCAGGACTCTCCTAGAGCCAACCAAGCTCCTCTTGTTGCTGCCGCTCAAGCCCCTCGGGCTCAGGAGCAACGTCCCCGAGCCCCCGACTTTGATGACTATGGGTCCGAGATGGATTTTGAGGGGAATGGACGCCAGTACCGTGGTCGTCGACCACACCAGGATGAGGATGATAGGGCCCTTAGGACCGTCCGTGCCGATCCACCCACTTTCGAGGGGTCTCTTGACCCAAAAGCCTACATAGACTGGGAGAATAGCATGGATAGGTATTTCGAATGGGTTGAGATGTCTGAGCTGCGGCAAGTCCGATTTGCCAAGATGAAGCTCATGGGGAAAGCCCAGACCTACTGGAGGAATGTCGAGAGTCTGATGTTACAGAGGCAGGACCCACCCATAGAGACCTGGTTTGATATGCGGCGTAAGCTCCGCGAGAAGTATGTCCCTCCTTCTTACCGCCAGAGGCTCATTGACCAATGGCAGACCCTTAGTCAGGGCGATCGGTCCGTGACCGAGTACATCGCCGAATTTGACGAGTATTATTTGCGATGTGGAGTTGATGAAGAGAAGGGCATGCCTGTTTCCCGTTTTCGCCGTGGCTTGAGGCCCGAATATCAGTATGAGCTCTACCGTCGCCAGGTAGGCACTTTAGAGCTAGCTTACCAGGTTGCCCTAGAGTTAGAGCAATTTGAGTTGGAGTTTGGCCCCACCTTTCGTCCGGGGATGCCTAGTCAGCGGGGTCTTGACCCTCGCTCCACTTCCACACAGTATGGTCGATACCCGGCGGCTCGGCCCGCAGAGCCTCCTCGCCAGGACCCCACTGGTCCCAGGCCTCGTCCACCCCTTCCTAGGGATCCGCTCCCTCCACCTCGCCAGCAGGCACCCTACCCCCCCACTCGCCCTACACTTCCGCCTCCCCCACATCCTGCTCGTTCACAGCCTTTACTCCCCGCGCCCCGTCATGATGACAAGGGCAAGAGTCCTATGACCGCTGGAGCCTCATCCAGTGCGGGCGCTCGTACTTGTTACCGGTGTGGCGGACTTGGCCACTATGCTGATAGATGCCCCACTCGTGAGAGGAAGGCCCTCGTCGTGGCAGACCCCACTTCCACTGAGTCCCCCACTGAGCCCATACCTGTTAGTTATGAGGTAGACCAGGACTTGGTTGAGGAGTTCTTCGATGATCTGCTCGAGGGAGAGCAGGATGGTGCCCAGGGTAGCCATTTTCAGGGTGACCCACAGTTAGGGGTAGTTAGGTGCATCCTAGCCCAGCCCCAGGTGAGTGATGACTGGCGTCGCACCACCATTTTTCACACCTTCTGCAGGCTTGGGGGTAAAGCTTGCAAGATTGTCATTGATAGCGGGAGTTGCATTAACGCCATATCTACTGGCACTGTTACCCGCCTTGGGTTGACCCCAGTTGACCACCCTGCTCCCTATAGGGTTTCTTGGGTCGATTCTACCTCCATTCCTGTTAGGCTCCGTTGCCTAGTGTCCCTTCAGTTCCAGACCTATCAGGATGAAGTTTGGTGCGATGTTCTCCCTATGGAGGTAGGTAACATCATTTTAGGGAGGCCGTGGTTGTTTGACATGGATGCCACCCTACAGGGCCGTGCAAACACTTGCACATTTGATCACAACGGCCACAGGATCACCCTCCACCCAGCCCCACCTAGGGACCCTACTGTTAGGGGACCAGCCGGTCCGAGTGCCACGACCACCCCTCGCCAGGGGAAGGTCAAGCCTCCGCCACCACCACCTCCGGTGCCTATTTCCACCCCCTCTCCTACCCTCACCATAGATGTTCCTCCTACGAGAAGGTTGATGATCATCAGTCCCCGAGAGATGGAGAGAGAGGTCACTAGTGGTGTCCCTCTTTTAGCCGTGGTTGTCAGGGAGACAGGTGAGGTAGTCCCCAGTCTCGAGGGAGTGACAGACCCTCAGTTAGCTGAGATGTTGCGAGAGTTTGCTGATATCTTTCCGGAGGACCTTCCCGAAGGCCTTCCCCCTTTGCGTGACATCCAGCACGAGATTGATCTTGTCCCGGGCTCGTCCTTGCCCAATCTTCCACATTATCGGATGAGTCCCGCGGACCACGCTGAGCTACAGAGGCAGGTTGATGAGTTGATGAGTAGGGGTTCCCTTAGGGATAGCAAGAGCCCCTGTGCTGTTCCCGCCCTGCTAGCACCGAAGAAGGATGGCACATGGCGTATGTGCATCGATAGCCGTGCGATCAATAAGATCACGGTTAAGTATAGGTTTCCCATTCCCCGGCTAGATGACTTGCTTGATATGATGTCGGGAGCCACGATTTTTTCGAAGATCGATCTTAGGAGTGGCTATCACCAGGTGAGGGTCAGACCCGGTGATGAGTGGAAGACTGCTTTTAAGACCAAGGATGGTCTTTACGAGTGGTTGGTCATGCCCTTCGGGCTGACTAACGCCCCTAGCACCTTCATGCGGCTGATGACGCAGGTGTTGCGTCCTATGATTGGAGTGTTTTTGGTCGTCTACTTCGACGACATCTTGATTTATAGCCGCACTAGGGAGTTACACCTAGATCACATTAGGCAGGTGTGTGTTGTTCTGAGACGGGAGAGCTTGTTTGCCAACCCTAAGAAGTGTAGCTTCATGACTGACCAGGTTTCTTTCTTAGGGTTCATTATGTCCCGTGACGGAGTCTCCGCTGATCCGGAGAAGATCCGTGCCATAGTGGAGTGGCCCGAGCCCCGCACACTCCACGATGTTAGGAGCTTTCATGGTCTGGCGACTTTCTATCGCCGTTTCATTAGGGGGTTCAGTTCTATCACCGCCCCGATCACGGATTGCATCCGTAAGGGCGAGTTTACCTGGACGAAGGCTGCGGCCACAGCCTTCCAGCTTATCAAGGATCGCATGACCCAGGCACCCGTTCTTACACTTCCAGACTTTTCTAAAGTGTTTGAGGTCACATGTGATGCCTCAGGTTTAGGCATAGGGGGAGTGCTTAGCCAGGAGTCCCACCCTATAGCCTTTTTTAGTGAGAAACTCAATGATGCCAAACTGCGTTACTCTACTTATGACAAGGAATTCTACGCAGTTGTTCAGGCCTTGCGCTATTGGAGGCACTATCTCCTCCACCAGGAGTTTGTGCTCTTTTCTGACCATGAGGCATTGAAATTTCTCCACACCCAAAAGAAGCTGAATGCCCGACATAGTAGATGGGTGGAATATTTGCAGGAGTTTACATTCGTTCTCAAGCACAAGGCAGGTGCTGAGAACAAGGTGGCCGACGCTCTTAGTCGGCGGGTGATGTTGATATCCACCATGAATGTTCAGGTGGTTGGTTTAGAGAAGTTGAAGGAGGCCTACA
Organism: Amorphophallus konjac; assembly: GCA_022559845.1. Classification (NCBI taxonomy): domain Eukaryota; kingdom Viridiplantae; phylum Streptophyta; class Magnoliopsida; order Alismatales; family Araceae; genus Amorphophallus; species Amorphophallus konjac. The sequence goes on along the minus strand of CM040128.1, from coordinate 161,235,924 downwards.
TTGATTGCCCGGACTTCGGTCCCATCTATTCTGCCCTTCAGTCAGGACCGTCCCGTGAGTTTAGCGAGTTTGTCCTTCAGGATGGTCACTTATTTAGAGGCGATAGGTTGTGCATCCCACGGACTTCAGTTCGTGATTTTCTTACGTGGGAGCTTCATGCAGGAGGTCTTGCCGGCCACTTCGGCCGAAACAAGACCATAGAGGCTGTCGAGCACCGTTTTTACTGGCCCAGTTTGAAGAGGGATGTGGCCCGCATAGTTGCCCAGTGTCGTATTTGTGCCTTAGCGAAACAGAGGAAACAGAACACTGGCCTTTATACCCCTCTGCCTGTCCCTGATAGTCCTTGGCAGGATATCAGCATGGACTTTGTGCTTGGTTTGCCCCGTACTGCACGGCGGCATGATTCTATTTTTGTTGTGGTTGACCGCTTCTCCAAGATGGCCTTGTTTATTCCTTGTTCCAAGACATCGGATGCCTCTGGAGTTGCTAGGTTATTCTTCACCCACTGTGTGTCCAGGTTTGGGTTGCCGCGTACCATTGTTTCTGATAGGGATGTGCGTTTTACGAGCTACTTTTGGAAAACCCTTTGGCGGATGATGGGCACCCAATTGAAGTTCTCCACCGCGTACCACCCCCAGACTGACGGTCAGACAGAGGTAGTCAATAGAAGTCTAGGGGATCTTCTGAGATGTTTAGTGCGTGATAGAGTTGGAGATTGGGATCTTGTCTTACCTTTAGCGGAGTTTGCTTATAATGATTCGGTCAATAGGTCTACAGGGTTGAGTCCATTTGAGATTGTCACTGGTCGTAGGCCTAGGAAACCGATTGATTTGATTCCCTCCCCCATTCAGTCCCGAGTCTCTGAGTCAGCTGAGTCTTTTGCTGAGCATATTAGACAGTTGCATGATCATGTCCGTCGTCATATTGAGGCTTGCAACGCACGTTACAAGGAGTTAGCTGACGCGCACAGACGCACACGTGAGTTCCGCGAGGGAGAGTACGTCATGGTCCGGGTTAGACCGGAACGGTTTCCTTCGGGAGCCGTAAAGAAACTCCAAGACCGCGGTGCAGGACCATTCAGAGTGTTGAGGCGTATTGGGTCGAACGCGTATGAGATCGAGCTTCCAGACGACTACGGGATCAGTTCGACGTTCAATGTCTCTGATCTGGTAGCTTATAAGGATCCCGCGGTGATACCCAGCGAGTTATTTGGGCCTGACCCTCCTGTTGTGAGTGATACACCTACTGAGAGTCCACCTCCTCCAGCCCCATTACATACACGCGAGCATATAGATTGCATACTGGATGAGCAGGTGACTACTACCAGGAGCGGAGCCTACCAACGCTTCCTAGTGCGTTGGAGAGGGCGCCCCGAGTCGGACAACACCTGGATTACACGTGGAGAACTGGAGCGGATCGATCCGGACTTGCTAGAGCGGTACCTCAGCGACCGTGACCCCTACTCGACGGGGTCGAGTTCTTCCCACCCGGGGAGAATTGGTGAGGACACACGGCGCTATCCTCGACGGAGCACCCGGCACACCGCTACTTCCTTGTGGCTCGGCGATGGCGGCATCTTCTAGCTATCTTCTCTGCTTGCTCAGGCCATGTGGGCCTTGGATTAGTCCCTGCGTGGACATGTTATCTAGTTTTATTGCTATCAGACTATGTGTAGGGATAATGGGTCCTTTTTTTCTTTTACTATTGGGCTTGGCCTTGGCCCATAGTGTTTGGATTAGGGTTAGGGTTTGGGGCGCATTCCCCCTTCCCCATCCAAGGTGGCTGCGCCACCTTCCCCACCTTGCCTCCTCTTCTTTCCTTTTTGGGCACACCCCTTTCCCATTCCACCTCCCCCACCTTTCTTCTTTGGGCGCCCCCCTCCCCTTGATCCCTCCTTGATTGGAGGAGGCTTGGCCGCCCCCCCCCCTTGAATGGGGAAGGTCCTGGTCGCACCCCTCCTCCCTTGGCTGGGTGAAACCCTAATTCCCCTCCCCCGATATATAAGGCATGTAATTTCCTTTTGTGGGAATCAATTGAATGGAATAGAAGAAAATAGCTTGTGCTCTTGAAGGTGGATGCGACTTCCTCCTCTGTCCTCCTTGCTCCTGCGACGGGAGTAAGCTTGGGGTGTGACTCCCCATCCCCTCGGTGCGACGCCGAGGTTCCCCTCTCTTCTATCTCTTCTCAGATCCGAGTTCGAGTGCGTCCAGATTTTGTCTCCAAGAGCTGCGACGACATCTGCTGTTCGTGGTGCCATTCTGCGTCCAGCCCATTTTTGTGGGATTCTTCTACGAGTCGCCGACGCGTGCGAGGTGGTTTCGCCTCATTCGGAGATCGGCACCACCCGTAGTGATTTTCCTTGTGAGAGCGCGCAGGACCCCTCTCCCTGTGCGCCCAGATTCTGTCCGCCCTCTTTCAAAATTCGCACAGGGCGGAAGTCTGCGAGTTTGGACGCGGGATCTTCACCGGACGTACCTCTCCTCGTCCTCTGTCCAACGCCACCGATCTCGCCTCGTTCCGACATCGGTGCCGAGCGTGGCGTCGATTCTCGTGGGACCACTCAGGTCTGTCTGCACAGTCCGGCCAGCGAACTAACACCAACTTCCAGCGGCTCCTGCGACTCGTACCGGCATCGTCTGCCAGCGCCGTTTGGCCGAGGGCGACCTCTGCCAGTTGGCTTTCACCTCCAACCGGCCGGGACCTGTTCGGGCACCAGAAGTCCGACTTCCTGATTTTTTCGTCGGCGTGCGCAGTTCTGCGACCACAGAACCTGACCCGACTTTCAGCAGCGACCACGGCCACCACCGGTGGATCCAGCGTGCCTCCTTGGGCCGGAGCATTCCTCCAGCAGTCAGAGACGCGTCCTCTCTGACGGCGCCTCGATCGGACGTCGCATCAGCCCGTGGGACCCGTCTCCGTCCAGGCGCGCGCGACGCCGATTCGGCAGCATTGTGCCCGTCACCGAGTGCGGCCCGTCAGCCCGTGCCCGGCAGCCCCGAATGCGTCGCTTGTAGCCTTTTACCTCCCTGCGAGGAGTGGGCCGCTATTGGGTTGTATTTTATTGGTCTTCAGTGTATCGGGGTTGTTGGCCCACGGCCGGGGTTCCTTCCCCACGCCTAGGCGTGGAGGTACGCGTTCCGACTCCTCTCTTGTGCTTGCTCTTTTAGTATGCTTTTGATTATGCCGCGTGAGAGAGAGTAGGCGCCTAGCTACTTTGTTACCATCACCGCGGATCGCGAGTGAGAGCACCCATCCTTTAGCACCCTTAGAGCATCGAGCTAGGACTCGACTCCCCTTGTCTTTGGAAGTCGACTTTACGCCTAGACACGTGCGCTTCCCTCCTTGGGACGGCCGAGGTCGGAGTTTCTGTTGAGAGACGTCCTTCACTCTGTGGGGTATCACGGTGGTCAGCCACTTGGCGACCCTTGAGCGTGCTACTGCTTGCCTCAGTTAGAGTCCTTGAGAGTCTTAGTCCGTGTCGGTCCCCGTCCCCCATCACCTCCCCTCTTCCTCCCAACAGGAGGGACACCCAAGTGACTCCCAGCCACTTGGAAACTAGAGGTCGAAGACCTCTCTTCCTCCAGACCAGGAGGGACCACTGGACTTGCAATCACAAGCCCAGAACCGGAGGACTAGCCTCCCTTCCTCTAACCAGAGGGCAACCCACAAGTGACAACCTGTCACTTGCAACCTGGAGATCAGATCTCCCTTCTCCTGAACCAACAGGAGGAACCCGATCCCCAACAGGGCAATCGGAAGAACAAAGATGATCAGAAAACAAAGGAAAACAATAAAGGAAAATAACACAGCAATCAGAAAGCTGTAAAATGAAATGCACAATGTGGCTCTCAACGGAGCTGACTTGCCTGGATCTGATCCACGGTCCAGTGAAGACAGATCTTCAAGCAGCTTCTTCCTTCTTCTCCACGAGCTCTCTCGCTCACTCTCTTTCTCTCTTTCTTTCTCTTCTGCTCTCCAAATCTCTCACTCTCTATCTCTCTTTCTTTCTCTTCTACTCTCCTAATCTCTCACTCACTGCTCTCTCTTCACGGCTTCTCTCTTCTATCTCTTCTTCCTCTCTTTTCCTTCTTTTTCTCTTTTTCTGGATCGAAGGGCTTTCTGCTCTTCAGGCTTCTGCTTCGATCAACCTTCATCTGAAGACGAGGGCTCCATTATATACCAGCAGCAGCATCAGTAGCAGGGCGCGTGTGGCTTCCACAGTTCCCGCCCTAAGAATTCGGACCACGTGGCAGCATCCAGCAGGCTGTCAGAACACGTGTCCTCATCTGGGCACTCTCCTTATCCTCGGATCACGTGCCCAGCACCAGTACGCTCAGCAACTGGAGTTAGATGGCATCAACTCACTTGCTCCAAAGAGTTGACGCAGTCATCAGAGATCTTCAACCTTTTTAACCGCTACGCCTACTCCATCAGCCTGCTGCGTTGACGCAACAGTATCGGCAGTCCAGTTATCAAGTCTTCAACATATGGGCGTGCTGCGTCGACGTTATCAGCATGTTGCGTTGACACATTGAAGACATGTACATTTGCATACTGGCGTCTCTTAAGCCGCTGCGTCGACGCTGCTTGTTGATGGCGTTGACGCAGTGGAAGATATCATGAAAGCTTCGTCGCTTGTAAGAGTCTCTGCTTCTTTAACTGCTGCATCGACGCAGCTTGCTTGTGGCGTTAACGCAATAGAAGACATCGTGAAAGCTTTATCTACTGATGCGTGGACGCTTTAAGCTTCAGGCGTCGACCCTGTTCCCTTCAGCAACAATAATGAAGTGTATAGACTTAGTGTTAACGTGAAGCATTGTATAGACTTCAGAGATCAATATAGCAAGTGTGTACAGAGTGAGGGAGTGTATAGACTTAGCAGTCTAGGCCTCTAACAACGAGTGTATAGACTTGCAACTCTTCATGAGATCTCAGTGTATAGACTCAACCAATGTATATAGTTGAAGATCTAACAATCGAGTGTATAGAGTTAGTTATGTGAGCATGCATTGTATAGACTTCACACATGAAGACATCCGCTGTTCAGACTTGAATAACATTCAGCAATGCATAGACTTAGGCGTTCTGTTCAAAACAAAACCAATGTACAGACTTCATGCTGTACAGACTTGATGTTGATCAACAGACCTTTGAACATCAGCACAAGGCGTCAACGCTTCCATCGTGCAGCGTAGCCTCAGCTCCTCAAACGAGATGCTCACGCCCTTGGCAACTGGCCAATGCATCAACGCATCCAGTGTCAGCGTCGACGCAGTGAACAAGGCAGGTGATGAACAATGCATGCACTAGCTTTACTAATGTGTAGACTTCATGAGATGCAATGCAAACTCTGTACAGACTTTACTCAATGTATGGACTTCACATAAGAAGCCAACGGCTGTACAGACTTAGTCAACCTTCAACTCACTGTGATGTACAGACTCTGAGGGACAACAGCCAATGTATAGACTTGCTCAGCTCAAGGCCAGTGTATGGACTTGATGAGACACTCATGAGTGTGTAGACTTAGAGTGAAGCATATAGTGTAACACTGCAACAAACTGTATAGACTTTGAATGCAATGTATGGACTTTGCATGAGACGCTGGCCAAGATGATGGATGCAATAGTGCAATGTCTAGACTTGAAGAATGTGAGACGATGGCTAAGAGACTGCACAATCGGATGTATAGACTTTCTTTACTGTAGCAACGTGTAGACTTTGCCTTAGACGCTAAGTGAGACGCTCAATGTACACACTTAACCAATTCAAAGGCAAATCGAGTGTACAGACTCTGAGTCCAAACTTAACGGCTGTACAGACTTAGAAAGTGAAGACTGATGTACAGACTTCATTAATCAAAGCATGAATGAGACGCTGTACACACTTAGCCTAGGACAATGTATAGATTCAATCAAATGAAGAAACACATGATGCAATGTGTGGACTTGGTGACACATGCAAACAGATGAGTGTACAGACTATGCCAGTAAGCTACACGATGTGTAGACTTAGAAGTGTCTGCAGCTGTGCAATGTGCAACCAGTGTATGGACTTGTCGTGCCTACACAGGGCGTTGTACACACTTGCTGCCTGATGCAAATGTGCAGATTCTATTAATGCATATCAATGCTTTATGATGCGGGACGGACACGGGGACCGACTCTACGTGGTATGGACCTCGGACTCTAGACGTGGACACGACCAGCAACACATGATGGGAGAGACATTAGGCCCGACACGGAGAGCTCCCATAGGCTACACGTCGCTAACAGAAGTGCAAACTCACTCGGCGTCCCATGCGAGGGAAAGCGTGGATCGTGTGCGGTTAAGGAACCGGCAGAGTTCAAGGTAGTCAGACTCACTTCCGGACTCGAATCGAGTCACGGGACGGGTCACTCTCACGCTCACAGCGGTGACATGGACACACGGGCTAGGAACCTACACTCTCGGCAGCGGCCTAAGACCGTATACTAGCTAAGCAATGTAACGCCAAGAAGTTAAGACCTTTACCTCCACGCACCCGGCGTGGCGAAGACACCCCGGCTGACTTACGGACCCCCGGTTAACATAATTCACAGTAGTACAAAAGGATTCGACCCACTCCACGCAGGGAGGTAAAAGGTCACATGTGGGTCCCGAGGATCACGCAAATCAGGTTGACAGGCAGCATCTTGATGTCGACTAGACGCGCCGAACTCCGTGTTTTCGTGCTTCCCGAACGGCGGGTTCTGCGGGCCCGTGGGGCCCACGGATGACGCTGTCCTCCGGATCTACGGAGGTGGGTCCCACTATGATGGAGACCCCTGGTGGCGCGCCTCCACGGACGGCGGTCGGCCGGAGACACCGATTGGTGGCCGGTCGGGTCCGATCTTCAAGTTGTGGAATGGCTGCCCACGGATTTCAGTTCTGTTTTCCCTGCGCGCGCTCCGACGAAAACAGCCGCTGCGGTCGATCCCGACGTCGGATCGGGATGCATGAGCTATCGTTGGAAAGCTCTCTTCAAATGCTTCAATCTAGACTCAGAGAGATCTGATGGATCTAGTCGGATCTAGACTTTAATGAATTTACAAATCCCAAAATTCTGAGGACGTGCTGGACACCTCTGGAACATCCAGTAAAATTCCCAGCTCGATCTGAGGCCGTGGCTGAGACTGAAATTTCGTAGAAGCTGCTGTGATACTGCGCGGACAGAACTCCGGCGGTGGCGATGGCGGCTCGTGGCGGCGGCGACCGGAACTGATAGGGTGGTGTCACACCACCAAGAGGCAGCCTTCACAGCTGCAAGGGGGAGAGGGAGAGAGGAAGGGGGCGGCCTAGGCCTTGCTCCAACATTAAGTTTGATTCAAAATGGCATTAATTGCATAAAATGGGAAATTACAACCTTAAATAGTCTACATCTCACATCCATCCATAGCCATTGGATCTAGGGGATGGGGATGAAGGGCTAGGATGGCATGTGACACACACACAAAATACAATATAATATTAAAGGGGGGGGCGGCCCTTGGACCAAGGAGAGGGGGGGTGGTGGAAGGTTGAAAATGGTAGGTGGGAGGTAGGTAGCCTCCTTGGACTTTTTAAGTCCATTGTCCCCCATGTGTTCAAATACAAGTCAACCTTCTAGATGCTCCCATGTGGCATGTTGCCTGGCCCCACGTGGGACCCTGGGATGAGGTGGCCCAATGGGGTGGGGCCCGGGAGGCCTGTGGGGCCCACGGGGTCCGAAATGCTCGTAAGCCCCTATTACACTCAAAATGGCCAACCGGACGTAACGAAATAAATGTAAATTAAACACACATAAAGTCTAACTGAATATAATAAATGGGGAAGCTCAAGGCGGAGTCTCCAGGCTGTCTCCGAGCCAGATGGATGCTGTGGTGGCTCGTGTCGTGCTCCGCGTGTGGTACCGGTGGCTCGGCGTGTCGTGCCGATCGACTGCTCGGGTGTCCGCACCAATTCTCCCCGGGTGGGAGAAACTCGACCCTGTCGAGTAAGGGTCTGCATCGCTCCTGTATCGCTCCAAAAGGTCCGGATCGATCCGCTGCAACTCGCCATGTGTGATCCAAGTGTCCTCAGTAGTGGGCCGTCCTCTCCATCGCACTAGGTAGCGCGGGTAAGATCCACTCCTGGTAACTGTCACCTGCTCGTCCAGTATACGATCTATATGCTCACGCTGCCGTGAAAAAGGGGCAGGAGGTGGAAGTGGACACTCAGGTGTGGGATCACTCTCAAGGGGAGGAGATGGCTCAAAAGGCTCACTAGGGATCACCGCTGGGTCCCTATATGCAACAAGATCCGATACATTGAAGGTAGAGCTTATACCATATTCCTCGGGCAGGTCCACAACATACGCATTGGATCCAACGCGTTTCAACACTCTAAAGGGACCGGCTCCGCGAGCTTGCAACTTCTTAACGGTTCCAGAGGGAAACTGTTCAGGTCTTACCCTGATCATGACGTATTCGCCCTCCTGGAACTCTCGGTGGTGTCGGTGGGCATCGGCTAACTCCTTGTACCGTGCATTGCTGGACTCAATGTGACGACGGATGTCGTCATGCAAACTCCTAACATGCCTAGCAAATGACTCGGCCGACTCCGACACTCTAGCATGGACAGGCATGGGGACAAGGTCAATGGGTTTCCTAGGCCTACGACCTGTGACAATTTCAAATGGACTCATGCCAGTAGACCTATTCACCGAATCATTATATGCAAACTCAGCCATAGGTAGAATGAGATCCCAATCCCCAATGCGGTCCCTAACAAGACATCTCAAAAGATCACCCAGACTCCTATTGACCACCTCGGTCTGACCATCTGTCTGGGGATGGTATGCAGTGGAAAACTTGAGGTGCGTACCCATCATATGCCATAGTGTCTTCCAAAAATAGGAAGTGAACCTAACATCACGGTCAGACACTATAGTGCGAGGCAACCCGAACTTGCACACCACATGAGTAAGGAATAGGCGGGCTACCCTAGAAGCATCCGAAGTCTTCGAGTAGGGGATAAAGAGGGCCATCTTCGAGAAACGGTCAACCACCACATAGACCGAGTCATGCTTCCTAGAGGTACGTGGCAATCCCAAAACAAAATCCATACTAACATCCTGCCACGGGGCATCAGGCACGGGGAGAGGCGTATAAAGACCCGAACTTTGCTTCTTCATCTTGGCCGTAGCACAAGTACGGCACTGAGCCATGATGTTAGCAACATCGCGCTTCAAGCTCGGCCAATAAAAACGATGCTCCACTGCCTCAATAGTCTTGTTCCGACCAAAGTGGCCGGCTAGACCTCCCGCATGTAGTTCCCACACTAAGAAATCTCGAACCGAAGTTCGGGGAACACATAGCCTGCTACCTCGAAAGAGGTAACCCTCCTGAAGCACATACTCATCAAGGTCTCTCGAGGCCCCGGCCTGGAGAGTAGTAAAAATCTGACCGAAGTCAGGACAATCAACATAGGCCTCTTTCATCTTCTCTAGCCCTATGACCTCGGCACTCATGGTGGTAAGAAGACATGCTCGCCGACTCAAGGCATCGGCCACCTTGTTCTCCACTCCAGCCTTATGTTTTAGCACAAAGGTGAACTGCTGGAGATACTCAACCCAACGACTATGACGTGAATTTAGCTTCTTTTGGGAATGGAGGTACCTCAAAGCCTCATGATCGGAGTATAAGACAAACTCCTGATGTAATAGGTAATGCCTCCAATGCCTAAGAGCATGAACAACTGCGTAAAACTCTTTATCATATGTGGAATATCGCAGTTTCGCGTCATTCAGCTTCTCGCTGAAATATGCGATCGGGTGGGACTCCTGACTCAAAACTCCTCCTATCCCAACACCCGACGCATCACAACAGACCTCAAACACCTTCGAGAAATCAGGCAGTCGAAGGATAGGTGTCTGGGTCATACGCTCCTTGATGTCCCTGAAGGCAGCAGATGCGGCCTTCGTCCATACAAATGTGCCCTTCCGGATGCAATCCGTGATCGGGGCAGTGACGGAGCTAAATCCATGGATGAAGCGACGATAGAACGTCACAAGGCCATGAAAGCTGCGGACATCATGAACCGTACGGGGTTCCGGCCACTCAACAATGGCCCGGACCTTCTCCGGATCGGCGGAGACCCCAGTACTAGACACAATGAAACCCAAGAAGGTAAGCTGAGATGTCATGAAAGCACACTTCTGTGGGTTCGCAAATAACTGCTCTCTCCGAAGAAGTAGACAGACCTGCCGAAGGTGGTCTAAGTGGTCCCCTGTGGTGCGGCTATAGATAAGGATATCATCAAAATATACCACTACAAAGACTCCAATGAAATGTCGAAGGACCTGAGTCATGAGCCGCATGAAAGTGCTAGGGGCATTGGTCAACCCAAAAGGCATGACCAACCACTCATATAGACCGTCCTTGGTCTTAAATGCGGTCTTCCACTCATCACCTGGCCTAATCCTCACCTGATGGTAACCACTCTTAAGATCGATCTTCAAAAAGATAGTGGCACCTGCCATCATGTCTAGCATGTCATCAAGGCGGGGAATAGGGAACCTATACTTCACGGTGATTTTGTTGATGGCATGACTATCAATGCACATTCTCCACGTGCCATCCTTCTTCGGGGCGAGTAATGCGGGTACAGCACATGGACTCATGCTGTCCCGGACAGATCCTCTCTGCACAAGCTCATCGACCTGCCGTTTAAGCTCGGCATGCTCCGTGGGGCTCATTCGATAATGAGGAAGATTGGGCAAAGAAGAGCCCGGAACAAGGTCGATGGCATGCTGAATATCCCGCATAGGTGGGAGTCCCTCGGGAAGCTCATCGGGGAATACATCAGCATACTCCTGCAGAATGGGAACAACCTCGGGTGGGAGCTCACCCTCGGAGTCCCGCTCCACCTCTCGGACCGTAATGGCAAACACCGGACAGCCCTGACTAAGCTCTTGCTCCATTTCCCGGGAGCTAATCATCATCAATCTCCTCGTCGAGGGCTCTCCTTGGCCAGAGGTAACGGTCATAGCCCGAGCTGGGGATGGGGTACTAGGCCCGGGAACGGAAGGCTTCGGAGTACTTGGGCCAGTAGGACCCCTAACAGATGGGCTCCTGGGCCGAACGGGTTGGAGGGTGACCCGCTGGCCATCGTGGTCGAAGGTACAGGTGTTCGACCGACCATGGAGTGTGGCATCTCGGTCGAATAACCACGGCCTACCAAGAATGATACTTCCCACTTCCATGGGAAGAACATCACACCAGATCTCGTCACGGTAGGAGTGGAGCTGCAGCGGGACCAAGCACCGCAGCTTGACCGAAATGGAAGTGGTATCCACCCATGATACCTGATAGGGACAAGGATGGTCTACGGGTGTGAGACCAAGACGAGTGACAGCGCTCGTGGAGATTGCATTGATGCAACTCCCGCTATCGATGACCACCTTGCAAATCTGCTTTCCCAGCCTACAGAATACATGAAGGATAGTGGACCGACGCCAGTCATCACTGACCTGTGGCTGGGTGAGGATACATCTGACGACCCCCATGTGGGTATCGTCCGACTGCTGGGCATCTTGGGCTTCACCTCCCATCTCGTAGTACTCGTCAGCTAACTCTTCATCTGCCTCATAGCTGACTAACTCTAGGCCCGTAGGGGTGGTATCCTCGGCCTGTGTGTCCCCAATGTGAAGAGATGGACGGGTGGGACACTGGTTGGCGAAATGGCCAAACCCATTGCAGCGATAACACTGCTGCCGTGATCCACTAGGCTCCCCAATCATAGGTCCTTTACCTTTATCCTCCCGACGGATAGGAGGCGTGGGCAACAAAGGACGTGCAAGAGGTGCGGGTGCCGGTGGACGGGCTATGGGTGGGGCCGTAAGATGCTGGGGACGAGGAAGGTCCCTCGGGGGTGGAGGACGAGGCCTAGGAGCAAAGGGCTCGGGGCGAGCGGGCTCCTGAGGTCGTGCCATGGGGGCCCTCGGATACGTGCCAGATGAGCCACGGGGCTCGACACTACGAAGGGGAAAAGAGCCCAACCGATGGGGTGACTCGAACTCGGCCTCGAACTGTTCCAATTCGAGAGCAATCTGATATGCCTGCTCCAAAGTGGTGGCATTGCAGCGAAAGAGTTCATATTGATAATTAGGCCGCAAACCTCTCCGAAAGCGGGATATCGTCATGGTGCTCTCTTCCGTGACCCCGCACCGCAAGTAATACTCATCGAACTCGGCGGTGTACTCGGTCACGGATCGGTTCCCTTGGGAGATGCTTTGCCACTTGTCAATAAGACGTTGGCGATATGAGGCAGGAAGGTACTTCTCCCTCAATTTGAGTTTCATATCATCCCAGGTACTGATTTGGGGTTGACGTCGCTGGTTGAGTAGGCTCTCCACATTGATCCAATAAGTTTGGGCCTGCCCTTGCAGCTTCATCTTCGCATATCAGACTCTTCGGTGGTCCGTCATCTCAAACCACTCGAAGTACCGGTCCATACCGGCCTCCCAATCTAGATACACCCTAGGGTCCAAGGACCCGCTAAAAGTGGGAGGGTCCGCACGCACACCCCTAAGAATGCGGTCGTCATCCTCGTCATCACGATTCCGTCGTTGATGACGACGACCGTTACCCCCGTGATCATTGCCGGAGGCATAATCATCCACTATAGGCGCCTGTTGCCTCCCGACATCCTCCACCTGAGCCCTTGGCACAGCGGGTTGCTGCATCGGCTCTTGTTGGCCGTTCGTCGGCGCGGGTTGCGCCGCTACTGGACCCCTCTCTAGGACGGCAATCCTCCCAACAAGGCCTTGAATGGACTGCTCCGAAACCCCGGCCCGATCCTCGAGGACCTTCATCCTCCCTTCTAGACGTGTCCCTATGCCATCCATACGCGTACTAAGACCATCCATACGCGTGTCTAAACGATCCATGATGGCCCGGAACATCTCGGCCGTGGAAGACTCATCGGAACTACGGGCTCGGGAGTCCGCCATAGGTGGTGGTGGCGAGTATTGGGTGCCTCGACGGGTGGGCATGCAAAGACGTACGGACTAGGAGACAACGACCGACTAATGCAAACACACTAAATGATGCACTTAGACCTAATTGCAAATTGAAAACACTCTTTTTTTTGGTAATTTGAAAGAATGCAATTTAAAACACTTTTTTTTTGTTTTGAAAAGAATGAGACTCGACTACACCCTAGACACGGCCAAGACTCGGTACGCAGCGGAGGTAAACGACCCGAAGGTCACTCGCGCAAGTGTGCGGTCTTCCCGATAGGCGAACCTAACGGTCGGACAACACCTTTGGATATACCGAGTGAAGGTGTGTGTGGGGTAACCTTAGACTATGCAAGACTTATGCAATGACTACCCTAGACTCGACTTCTCTGATACCAAACTGATGCGGGACGGACACGGGGACCGACTCTACGTGGTATGGACCTCGGACTCTAGACGTGGACACGACCAGCAACACATGATGGGAGAGACATTAGGCCCGACACGGAGAGCTCCCATAGGCTACACGTCGCTAACAGAAGTGCAAACTCACTCGGCGTCCCATGCGAGGGAAAGCGTGAATCGTGCGCGGTTAAGGAACCGGCAGAGTTCAAGGTAGTCAGACTCACTTCCGGACTCGGATCGAGTCACGGGACGGGTCACTCTCACGCTCACAGCGGTGACATGGACACACGGGCTAGGAACCTACACTCTCGGCAGCGGCCTAAGACCGTATACTAGCTAAGCAATGTAACGCCAAGAAGTTAAGACCTTTACCTCCACGCACCCGGCGTGGCGAAGACACCCCGGCTGACTTACGGACCCCCGGTTAACATAATTCACAGCAGTACAAAAGGATTCGACCCACTCCACGCAGGGAGGTAAAAGGTCACATGTGGGTCCCAGGGATCACGCAAATCAGGTTGACAGGCAGCATCTTGATATCGACTTGACGCGCCGAACTCCGCATTTTCGTGCTTCCCGAACGGTGGGTTCTGTGGGCCCGTGGGGCCCACGGATGGCGCTGTCCTCCGGATCTGCGGAGGTGGGTCCCACTATGATGGAGACCCCTGGTGGCGTGCCTCCACGGACGGCGGTCGGCCGGAGACACCGATTGGTGGCCGGTCGGGTCCAATCTTCAAGTTGTGGAATGGCTGCCCACGGATTTCAGTTCTGTTTTCCCTGCGCGCGCTCCGGCGAAAACAGCCGCTGCGGTCGATCCTGACGTCGGATCGGGACGCATGAGCTATCGTTGGAAAGCTCTCTTCAAATGCTTCAATCTAGACTCAAGGAGATCTGATGGATCTAGCCGGATCTAGACTTTAATGAATTTATAAATCCCAAAATTCTGAGGACGTGCTGGACACCTCTGGAACATCCAGTAAAATTCCCAGCTCGATCTGAGGCCGTGGCTGAGACTGAAATTTCGTAGAAGCTACTGTGATACTGCGCGGACAGAACTCCGGCAGTGGCGATGGCGGCTCGTGGCGGCGGCGGCGGCGGCGGCGACCGGAACTGATAGGGTGGAGTCACACCACCAAGAGGCAGCCTTCACAGCTGCAAGGGGGAGAGGGAGAGAGGAAGGGGGCGGCCTAGGCCTTGCTCCAACATTAAGTTTGATTCAAAATGGCATTAATTGCATAAAATGGGCAATTACAACCTTAAATAGTCTACATCTCACATCCATCCATAGCCATTGGATCTAGGGGATGGGGATGAAGGGCTAGGATGGCATGTGACACACACACAAAATACAATATAATATTAAAGGGGGGGCGGCCCTTGGACCAAGGAGAGGGGGGGGTGGTGGAAGGTTGAAAATGGTAGGTGGGAGGTAGGTAGCCTCCTTGGACTTTTTAAGTCCATTGTCCCCCATGTGTTCAAATACAAGTCAACCTTCTAGATGCTCCCATGTGGCATGTTGACTGGCCCCACGTGGGACCCTGGGATGAGGTGGCCCAATGGGGTGGGGCCCGGGAGGCCTGTGGGGCCCACGGGGTCCGAAATGCTCGTAAGCCCCTATTACACTCAAAATGGCCAACTGGACGTAACGAAATAAATGCAAATTAAACACACATAAAGTCTAACTGAATATAATAAATGGGGAAGCTCAAGGCGGAGTCTCCAGGCTGTCTCCGAGCCAGATGGATGCTGTGGTGGCTCGTGTCGTGCTCCGCGTGCGGTACCGGTGACTCGGCGTGTCGTGCCGATCGACTGCTCGGGTGTCCGCACCACTTTATGCAGCAGATAATCAGTCTGAACTTAAAATGCAATGACTCACAGTGTAAGCAGATAAACTGACTGAACATATGAGAGACTGAATGAACATTTGAATGACAGACTAAATATAAGAATGACTGAATAAAACCATGGTGACTCACAGTGATTAGCTCACATTAAAACCAATCATCACAAACCCCTAGAGCCAATCATCAAAACCACAAGCCACAGGGGCCAGGGGCACAACAGGACTATCAAAACCAAAGACTCAAACACAAGTACTCCCTGAACCGGAGGCCCGAGTGGACGTAGAAGGCCTCCCTCCCTGACTGTAGGTCACTCTAGATTTCGACAAGGCTTCGCCGTGACCTTCAAATCTCCCCCCTTTCAAAGCTTGGCCTAAGGGTCCTATATATAGAGCCCCCTAAGTCCTAGCTCAAAATTAGGGTTTCCTGCCATTTTTAGGTCGAGATAATAATATAAAATGTGTAGATAATTGAATTATCTCTCAACCAGAGGAAACGGCACCCCATTTGGTGGAGTATCCGTGGAGAAATGGGCGAGAGAAGTTGAGGATAAAACCACGGATGGAGAGAGAGAAAACCTTAAATTCTTCAGAAATCAGGCAATTGCACGGTCTGCTGATAGATCGCCCATCATTTTGAACAGCTTATTACAAACCGCTCAACCTATCGGGGGAAATTTAATAAATGACAAATATTATCCAAATATCCATTGAACTGATCGACTATTTCACCGTTGGACTCTCATGGATTGACTGGCTATTTCCAGACCTTTCAACAACAAGAACGGCCAAGGGCTAACCGTTCATAGCCTGTCGGTGGTAAATCAAAAGAGATAAATAAATAGATAATTATCTGAAAAAGTTAACAAGCTTAGGACTCTAGGAGATGCACGGCTAGAGTCAGTCCGTTCGATTAGCTTGAACGGCTACTCTCATACTGTGTGACAACTTGTCAGTGGAAATTCACAAAATCAGCTAAATATTCAACGAATATATGAACGGCTCGATTTCAACCGCCTATGGTGTGAGCAGCCGGAGACTGACCGTGCAAGCCTGGACTTTTGTAAAGTATGAAAAAAAAAGTAGAACTAAGGCCCATTAAGCCCTGAATTGAACAGTCCCAGCCAGGGAGGGAGGCTACCCATAAAATAGGCCCAAAGATGTGCCAGAAAAATAACCCAATGATTAACGGACAACTCGAGGCATCAACAAATGAAAGTAAGAGAAATGACTCAACTTATCGGCAAAAAACAGGTGTCAACATCGGCACAAAACCTGGCCCTTCGGAGTGGACGTTTATTCCAAAGATGTTATCCCTCTACCGGTGCACTTGCACCCAACCCTCTGTTCCCACCACCAACAATTAAACAAGAAGAAGCCGACCCCTTACCTGGCGCAAGGTATGATTTATTGCAGCACATGGATCGAACGTCGGCCAAGATATCTATATTGGAGTTGATTAAGCGGTCCACGCTGCAGTAACATGCTCTAAAGACTTTTCTTCAAAAGGTCATGGTTAGCGAGGATATGGCAGTGGACAGCCTTCCATCGTCCCTAGCAACACTGACAAAAGGGCCAGCCATCATGTTTTCTGAGATCGAATTGGCACCCCCCGAGGCACGCCAAATGCCGCTTTGCATCTCCATCACCTTGAATAGGGTGTCTGTAGACGCGGCTTTGGTTGACACCGGGGCCTCTATAAATGTCTGTCCACTTAGCACCCTCCGTGCCTGTAATATTTCTGAAGAATTGCTAAGGCCAACTCCAACAACTATAGTAGCTTATGACAACTCCAGGAGAGCGTGCCATGGGGTGATCACCGTTCAAGCCGAGTTCCGGCCATTGACGATGCCCGTGGAGTTTTATGTATTGGATATTGATCCAATATTCAAGGCCATCCTGGGTCGTCCGTGGATTGATAGCCTGCGTGCCGTACCTTCTACCGCCCACCTGTGCCTCAAGTTTCCATTCCAGGGGCGGGTGGTAAAGGTGAAGAGCATCTCTATAGTCCACTCTATTGAAGCTATATCCAATAAAATTTTGCCGACCCTATGGCCAAGTAACAAGCCGATGATTTTAGTGATCGATCTTGATTTTTCTTGGGCATATACGTCACGCAAGCCCACCACTGCACCAGTTAACATCAAGGCGAAGCCCAGCATAAGAGACTCCAAGGGCTAGAACTTGATACTGAAGCTAGGTTACCAGCCAAGCATGGGTTTCGACACTCAATTGCAGGGGCGGACTAAGCCCATCCCAAGGGGCAAAAAAATGAATAGAAGAGGCCTCGGGTATCGAGAGTCCGCATTATCGATTCTGGGAGATTCTGGACCATTGACTTGGGACTATTGCTAGCACTTTGTGAAGGGCCCATTGTAGCCAGGTACCCTGAAGACGTCGCCTTGTTCTGACCTGAGAAATGATGTTGCTTGTATTGTTGCTGACCCGCCGCCGCCACTGAAGGGGCCGGTAGACGATATGGAAGATTTCTGTGAAAGTTTTGAAAAGTTGTTTTATGAAGAAGAAGATTTGAGAAAATCGGAGATGCAACTTGTGAAGTACACTCCGGCGGAGACATCTCACCGAAGTCCACGAGAAGAGGGGAGCTCCCTTGTCGCTTTTTCTTGGCCTCCTTCCCACCTTACTTCTTTGTTTCAAGAGCTGGAGTTCATACCTCGCTCACCTCCTATCATGATCAATCCGTTCTTTATGGAGATGCCAATGGAGGCTTTGTTTGTGCCATGTTCATGTGGGCACTGCCCACCCGTCGATCTTCCCACCATGTGGTTTTCCTCCTCCGATCCCTTCTTTCATGTTCTCTTTCCGTCTCTCTTCCCCCATCAACTTCCTCCTCCTCCTCCCCCCTCTAATCCATCTTGTTGTATGGTCTCCACCAGTCTCCAAAAAAAATGCCAATTTCAAAATGGAGATTTCCATGGAGGATTATGCTATGTTTTGTCAGACCTCTTCCCAGGGGCACGAGGCCCCTGTTTCCCTTCCTGTAGATTTTCTATCCTATAAGTTAGATGTAGGGCTTGTTGAGTCTAGAGAAGTAGAGTCGACTAGGTCTAGTGAAGTAGGGTCTTGTTCCGGTGTCTCCAACCCTTCCATGCTTGTTACGCGCCCATTGACGCGTTATTCTAAAACCATTCCTGATAGGTTCCTACAGGATCTTGCTCACCGTTGTCATGCCCTCCTTAGATGCCCTGAGTTTGTAGAGACAGCCATCGTCCTAGAGGATGATGAGGAGCTAGAGGGGGTTTGGAGCGATGATGGGTTAGGTGTTTATGAGATCATAGATGAGAAAGACCCGATCGATTATGAGGATAGCGATGTGAATGACACTGCCAATTTGTACGCACAGGGATTGAAGAGATTTGATGAACCGTCGTCGGCAGTGGATGAACCCATGAAAGAAATTAATCTTGGAACATAAGAGGATCTCGGGCTCATAATCATCTCTGTTAATCTCCCTCCTTAGGTTGAAGAGGAGTTAGTCAAGGTTCTGAGAGAGTATAGCGATTCATTCGCCTAGTCCTACGAGGACATGCTAGGCCTTGACCCCGCCCTGGTGGAACACAGACTTGTACTCAAACCAGGGGCAACTCCCGTTAAGGAAAAATCGAGAAGATTCCACCTTCATAGGCCTTGAGGATAAAAGAAGAAGTGGACAAATTGCATAAGGCCAAGTTCATCAGATTTGTTTTGTATCATCAATGGGTGACAAATATAGTCCCTGTGATGAAAAAGGATGGAAAAGTATGAATTTGCATCGATTTTAGGGACTTGAATAAAGCATGTCCTTGTAGGCGCCCGGAGATGTCGGAAAATCATGTGAGGAATGGATCGTGTGCTTCCCTCCCTCTTGCGAGTATGTGTGTTAAGATTAGAAGTCTCCGTGCGAGGGTACCTACAGAGGAACAAAAGATTAGAACGTGATCGCCAGAGGTCGTTTTTCCTGAACCTCGCAGGATGTTGATCGTGGGGAGATGTTCAAGATGAAGAGACGTGGGTTTCCTCTTCCTCGTCCTCGGCCGGCCAAGGGCAAGGAGCCCTGCTCATCCCTTGTGCTGAAGTCCTGCAACGTAGCTCAAAAAAACACAAGAATGAGAACCATTAGTGAAACTTGTAGTGTAGTAAAATGGTGGCTAAGTACCTGGGGGTGGGAAGGAAGGATGGCCGAGACTTTTGACCATCCACCTCCCCTTTATTTTTTAAGAAGAAAACCTCTTACGTTGGATCTAGGGGAACACTACATGCAATGCTATACTTACCTGGAAGTCGAAATGCAAGTAGGAAGCAGAGAAGAGGAGGTAGAGAAGTTCAAACCAAATTGAAGGAAGAAGGAGCAGCCTCCGGGATGAAGTTCCGTGATTTCTCCATTCTCCTCCTTGCCAACATTCGAACTCCCCTCCGTATCTCCTCCTCTCTCTCTTTTCAAAAACTCTCTTTTCTTGTCCCCCACCCAAAAAAAAAATCTCCTCCCCCTCGTCCTCGAAGCGACCAGAGTTTTGATTCCACAAGTCAGGAGTTGCAAAACGTGGGTGGAGATCGTGCAGAACGAGGGAGAGGATGTGGCCACAAGCTGGGCCACGTTCTCTGACCAAGTAAACAGGGGGAAGGTGGCCAAACTGATGGAGGCATCACCCACGACTCCCTTTGGCTCGGGTCCACTTCTTCACATTCGAGAGCTAGTTGAGTTTGGGCCTCACTCTATTAAGGCCCCTTATCCATTTTGTAGTTTTCCTTTGAGTCATTTTGATGTATTTCCATTTTATTTGAGTCATTTCCCTAAGTCTAGCACTTATTTTCCTATGTTTGGTATCATCATGATGTCTAATGTAAGCTATTGGGCCCCATTCGTTGGACTAGGCCCATTAGCACTCCCAACCCCCTTGGTTATTTGTAGTTGTTTATTTTGTCAGGGACTTATTGTAAAGAGTGGGTTGCCTATATATAGGACCCCACTCCCCTCATTTGAAGTTAATGAATGATTACATCCTTTTGAGTTAAACTTGCCATTTGAGTTCAAATTGGAGTGATTCCTCTAGTTTTTGGGTGAGAGACCCTAGGGGAGAGATTCCCCACCCATTCCCCTCTTAATCTCTCTATTTCACCCCTCTTTCTCTCTCCTCCAACCCCAAATCCGAATTTCCTTCTCTCTCCTCCCTCCTCCCATCCACTTCCAACCTCCAACCACCTCCTTTAATGCCCTCCACTTCCCCATGGCCTCCATTACTCCACTCCCTAGTTCCTAGGTAGAAGTCTCCCCATTCCAACACCTTCCTCCACCTTCCAACCAAATCTACCCCATTCCAATGCAAGCACTCCACTTCCCAACATAATCACCCACCTTCCAAGACCTTTTGAATTTGAAATCCACCCTTCCCTCCACTCACTTGTGCCCCCCTCACCTTCTCCTCTCACCCACCTTCCCCAAATTCGTAGCTCTTCCTCCTCCACCTGCTAGCACTTGCTTCCAGCCATTCTCCACCCCATTCCCCATCACCATTAGCTCCCTTCTCCACCCCACAAGAGCCCCCACTCTCCCTTAGGTCATTCCTACCATTTCCCTCCACCAAAGAAGCCACATCTCCCTCTCATTTCTTCTAGTAGGTTGGAGCTGTGCAGATCTGCAGAACAGCCCTTGTTGCAGCGTCAACCACGGATTCATCCTAGTTCTTCAGAAGGCGTGGCCTACCTTTCTGGAAAGGCCTTCCAGTCTACTTCGCAGGCGAGGTGGAATCAACACGATCGGAGCTCGGAGCTGCCAGATAGAGCCATTCTCCCAACAGTGCGCAGAGAGGTCTTCATCCTGGACCAGAGCGTGGAAGATCCTTCTGCCACGACAAACCCCAGCGGATTCAGGCTGAAGCCCCTTCATCAAAGTTCTTCCTCTACCGGTCATCTTTCAAGATCAAGAAACAGAACCCCGTTCGGCCACCGGAGGAAGAAGTTACGAATTTTCTCCCCCGATCTATCTAGTTCTGTTTTCTGCTGTCTACTCCGACCAGTACCCACTCTTCTGGGTGCCCCGGCCATCCTCGACCTCTGAATGCATCTCCGTCACCTCCTGCTGAAAGCTACCTCGACCACGAAGATGATGCCGCTGGTTTCGTGCTGATCGGAGCTCGGGAGGGCGCTCAGTCACTTCTGCAACTTGCTGTTACAGTCCAGACAGTACCTGCGGCCAGACAGAGGAGGCTACTTCCTGTTGCTGGTGCAGCCACCTCCGACCGTCTGAGCTTCCCCAAAAATTCTGGAGTCCACCTCATCCAGTCAGGAAGCTTCAGGAGCTGGTTTCGATCAATTTGGAGTCCGGACAAGCCCGGCATAGCCATCACAGCGACCCCCTGTCCAGAATTCCAGATTGAAGCTGCAACTTCCCTAGTTCTCATTTCTCTTCGTTTCGGTCCACCAACCCCTCCCCGCTTGGCCGGCTGAAGGCCCCACCCTGCGTGGTGGTAGTGTTTGAATGTATCATATTAACCCCTACCCCAAGGTCCCCCTCCTGCGAGAGGAGTAGTTTTGTAAGTGGTTTGGCAGGTCAAGCGACACCGCCGCGGCGTGTGGGGAACCACCGCCTCCCCGCTCGCCCTCGTCTCCGACCGGGACCGGTTTCTTCAAACCGGTCGAGTAAGTGTCTCTTCCTTGCTCACCTAGTGTAGCTCTCTCAATATTTGATTCATGCATCGCTGAATTCGTGAGGAGCGCCCGATCCTCAAGTCCATGACTTAGAGTGATCGCCGTGGGTTAGTGTGACCCGGTGCCCGAGTGCACTTTGTCGGCCCCAATCGAATTGGGCAACCAACCTTGGGGAATCAATTCTTGGCCTTGCTGGCCCTCTACCAGCAAGGGTCCATTCCCATAAGTCACCCTTGGTATCACATAGTCACCCCGGGAATAGAGTGCAACGAAGAGAGCGGTGGCCCATTAAGGCCCATTTGGATGCTTAGATGTGCTTGTTTGACTAAGTCCGAGGTTGTGTCACATCAAGTGGTATCAGAGCAAGTTCACAACTTGTCTCTATCAAGTTGGTCCTAGGCCATTTTTATGCATTTAGAGTCCTCAGTTGCATCTCCCATGTCCACTAGAATGGCCGCTTCATACCCGTCATATCCATCCCCATCAACTTTCCCAAGAAGCCCAAATCCTCATGGAAGTTCCATTACCAACAAAGTGGGTAGCAACACCTCTATCATAGAAGCCCTACCTAATGTCCTTAATCGGCTTGAAGATATCATGTCTCGACTCGACCGACTTGAAGGAAATAGCCGTGCACCAAGAGTAAATGAGAGTGACCTTTGGGGAAATCTAGAAACCATATTTTTAGAACACTTGAAAATTAAAACCCCCCCCCCTTTGATGGATCCAATAGCCCAAGTCTTTACCTAGATTGGGAGATTTCTCTCGACCAATTCTTTAAAAGTTTCCCCTTGAACGAAGAAAGGAGAATGAGGCTAGCCAAGGCACACCTCTCCAAACAAGCTAAAACTCATTGGTTAGTTGTGGAAGGTTTGAGAAAGATCCGTAGGGAGGCTCCAATTAGCACTTGGGATGAGATGAAGACCGAGCTTAGAAAACCCTACACTCTCCAACCCTCTCCCTCCTACTCAAATCACCAAAGTCCAAGGAGCACTTCAACTCCATCATCCCCACCCGGTCAATCCAAGACCCTAATCGACCCAATCCCCTCCATGATGACCACCACTCAACCAACCCTCACCATTCAAAACCAAGTGGACACCGTGTCCACCCCTCCACCTAGGCCCATGATTGTCACCACCCTCCAATCCAGAAGCTCCCACCAAACCCCTACCCCACAAAACCCCTTGGTCCCCACCACCACCCCTCCCTTGTCCCCGAAAAAGGACATTCCCCCCAAAACCAATCAACCCAAGCCACCCCAACCAACCCATCTCCCACTCCCTACCCCAAAAGTCCAAAGTCCTAGGCTTCCACTACTTCCCCTCCCTATCCAAGCCAAAGTTTCCCATCACCCACCACCCCGGGTACACCATGCACCAACCATCATCACCCCACCCCCAATAGACCTTCCCATTCCCTTGAGAAAGGAGACCACAACCATCCACATGGGAGTAGATGAACCCATCCCCATCATTGAGGAAACCCAAGTTCATATCCGTGGTAAGGAAGAATCACAAATGTCCCCTAGCTTGGACCCCCAAGAGCCACAAGCCTTCACAAATAGCACCATAATCATAGATGGGCCCCTAGCTAGATGGCTAAAGGAGAGACCACTTCACCCCATCGTGTCCTATGTTTACCCACCCATGGAGAAAAACATTCCCATTGCACCCATTAACTCCTATCACACCATAATCCAAACATCCTACCAAGTGGAAACCTTAGAGAATCTTCTTAAGGGCGTAGCATGGCAAATTGAGTTCACTAGCATGTTGACCCCTATGGCCAAACCACCTAAGAGCCTTGGCCTCCTACACCTATGCATAGGGTCTATCACCTCGATTTGCACCATTGGTTGCTACACTAGTGACCTCCTTCTATTCCTCCCTACACCCGATGAGCCCAACCTTCTCCTCGATTTAGAGCTTCTTATCTCGGGTAGAAAGCCTAGTCCTCCATTCATGGCCGACCATCCCACCAAAAACTTTGGCCCGATCACTTTACTAGAGGAGGAGAATCCACCATCAAGGGGTTGTGAGGACCAAAAGGACCTAGGGTTCCTCTCCTTAGGTGACCCTTACCATGACCCCTTCGATCCCTTCCTATACCCACCCATTAAGATCCCAAACACTTTGTTCGGCCAACCCACTAGAAAACTTGGCCCACTTACCTTGGAGGAGGATGACTCACAATTTGGGAACCTTGAAGACATAGAGTGCCTCCCTCTAGGAAGACCTTTCTACGACCCCTTTGATCCCTTCCTATGGGAGTCTAGTTCCCCATGTAACCCAACCATCTTACCCACCACCCACCCTTTCCTACCCTCACCCATCATATTGGGCCAAACCAATCTCATCCATGACCCGGGTTACACCTTGGGAGCCAAGACCTTGGGCCACATATCCCTAGGTAATAAAGTTGTGCCCCACCCCATGATGACCACCTTCTTAGATCCATTCGATCCGTTCCAATGGGAATTCAAAGGTTGTCCCACCCCTATACACATGGAAGTCACTTTTGGGAAAAGTATGCATGTGTCTAGGCTTTCCACACCCCTTGGCATGAACACTATGTTGGGTCCATTCATTCATATCACCCACATGTCAAGTAGAAAGCATGAGTGGTCCAAATTTGGATGTAGTGGTCCACCTTCATTCATCATGGGTCTTAAGCATATCAAAGGCATCTACGGATGTCCGGGTCCCCCGACATGCATCACCACTTTGCATGATAGATTCACATATGGTTGCCCCGGTCCACCTAAGCCCACCAAAGTCTACATGACAACATTGCATGATAAGTCCACATATGGTTGCCCCGGCCCACCAAGGCTCATCAAGGTCCATATGGCATCATGGCATAAATGGTCTATATATGGTTGTCCAGGTCCACCCATAACCACTAGAAGGTCAGCACTCACAAAATTGCATGAGGAAATCCGCAAGCACATTAGCATAAAAAATGAGGCTTATAAAAGGTTGGCTGACTCTCACCGGCGTCACTTAGAGTTCCAAGAGGGTGACTTTGTGATGGTAAGGACGGAGAGGCTCTCCCCAGGAGCCAACTCCAAGTTGAGACCACGTGGGACTGGGCCCTTCCAGGTCTTGAGGCGTATTGGTGCGAATGCTTATGAATTAGATCTCCCCGAGGATTATGGGGTAAGTCCTACATTCAATGTCGCCGACTTAGTGTCTTACAAGGGCCCCACGGTGAGACCTAGTGAGGAGATCGAGCCCACTCCCTCCTTTGAGAGAGCACCCACCCGAGAGGAGAGTCCACTAGCCAAAAGAGCTCAGCGTGATCGCATTGAACAAATATTGGATGAGCAGGTCACTACCACCCGGAGCAAGGTCTATGAGCGCTATCTCGTCAGGTGGAAGGATCGGCCTCCGTTGGAAGACTCATGGGTAAGTCGGGAGGACCTACAGCGATTGGATCCAGATCTCCTCGAGCGGTACCTTAGCCGGATGGACCCTTACTCGACGGAGTCGAGCTCTTTGCGGCCCAGGGGATTTGATGGAGGCATCACCCACGACTCCCTTTGGCTCGGGTCCACTTCTTCACATTCGGGAGCTAGTTGAGTTTGGGCCTCACTCTATTAAGGCCCCTTATCCATTTTGTAGTTTTCCTTTGAGTCATTTTGATGTATTTCCATTTTATTTGAGTCATTTCCCTAAGTCTAGCACTTATTTTCCTATGTTTGGTATCATCATGATGTCTAATGTAAGCTATTGGGCCCCATTCGTTGGACTAGGCCCATTAGCACTCCCAACCCCCTTGGTTATTTGTAGTTGTTTATTTTGTCAGGGACTTATTGTAAAGAGTGGGTTGCCTATATATAGGACCCCACTCCCCTCATTTGAAGTTAATGAATGATTACATCCTTTTGAGTTAAACTTGCCATTTGAGTTCAAATTGGAGTGATTCCTCTAGTTTTTGGGTGAGAGACCCTAGGGGAGAGATTCCCCACCCATTCCCCTCTTAATCTCTCTATTTCACCCCTCTTTCTCTCTCCTCCAACCCCAAATCCGAATTTCCTTCTCTCTCCTCCCTCCTCCCATCCACTTCCAACCTCCAACCACCTCCTTTAATGCCCTCCACTTCCCCATGGCCTCCATTACTCCACTCCCTAGTTCCTAGGTAGAAGTCTCCCCATTCCAACACCTTCCTCCACCTTCCAACCAAATCTACCCCATTCCAATGCAAGCACTCCACTTCCCAACATAATCACCCACCTTCCAAGACCTTTTGAATTTGAAATCCACCCTTCCCTCCACTCACTTGTGCCCCCCTCACCTTCTCCTCTCACCCACCTTCCCCAAATTCGTAGCTCTTCCTCCTCCACCTGCTAGCACTTGCTTCCAGCCATTCTCCACCCCATTCCCCATCACCATTAGCTCCCTTCTCCACCCCACAAGAGCCCCCACTCTCCCTTAGGTCATTCCTACCATTTCCCTCCACCAAAGAAGCCACATCTCCCTCTCATTTCTTCTAGTAGGTTGGAGCTGTGCAGATCTGCAGAACAGCCCTTGTTGCAGCGTCAACCACGGATTCATCCTAGTTCTTCAGAAGGCGTGGCCTACCTTTCTGGAAAGGCCTTCCAGTCTACTTCGCAGGCGAGGTGGAATCAACACGATCGGAGCTCGGAGCTGCCAGATAGAGCCATTCTCCCAACAGTGCGCAGAGAGGTCTTCATCCTGGACCAGAGCGTGGAAGATCCTTCTGCCACGACAAACCCCAGCGGATTCAGGCTGAAGCCCCTTCATCAAAGTTCTTCCTCTACCGGTCATCTTTCAAGATCAAGAAACAGAACCCCGTTCGGCCACCGGAGGAAGAAGTTACGAATTTTCTCCCCCGATCTATCTAGTTCTGTTTTCTGCTGTCTACTCCGACCAGTACCCACTCTTCTGGGTGCCCCGGCCATCCTCGACCTCTGAATGCATCTCCGTCACCTCCTGCTGAAAGCTACCTCGACCACGAAGATGATGCCGCTGGTTTCGTGCTGATCGGAGCTCGGGAGGGCGCTCAGTCACTTCTGCAACTTGCTGTTACAGTCCAGACAGTACCTGCGGCCAGACAGAGGAGGCTACTTCCTGTTGCTGGTGCAGCCACCTCCGACCGTCTGAGCTTCCCCAAAAATTCTGGAGTCCACCTCATCCAGTCAGGAAGCTTCAGGAGCTGGTTTCGATCAATTTGGAGTCCGGACAAGCCCGGCATAGCCATCACAGCGACCCCCTGTCCAGAATTCCAGATTGAAGCTGCAACTTCCCTAGTTCTCATTTCTCTTCGTTTCGGTCCACCAACCCCTCCCCGCTTGGCCGGCTGAAGGCCCCACCCTGCGTGGTGGTAGTGTTTGAATGTATCATATTAACCCCTACCCCAAGGTCCCCCCTCCTGCGAGAGGAGTAGTTTTGTAAGTGGTTTGGCAGGTCAAGCGACACCGCCGCGGCGTGTGGGGAACCACCGCCTCCCCGCTCGCCCTCGTCTCCGACCGGGACCGGTTTCTTCAAACCGGTCGAGTAAGTGTCTCTTCCTTGCTCACCTAGTGTAGCTCTCTCAATATTTGATTCATGCATCGCTGAATTCGTGAGGAGCGCCCGATCCTCAAGTCCATGACTTAGAGTGATCGCCGTGGGTTAGTGTGACCCGGTGCCCGAGTGCACTTTGTCGGCCCCAATCGAATTGGGCAACCAACCTTGGGGAATCAATTCTTGGCCTTGCTGGCCCTCTACCAGCAAGGGTCCATTCCTATAAGTCACCCTTGGTATCACATAGTCACCCCGGGAATAGAGTGCAACGAAGAGAGCGGTGGCCCATTAAGGC
Source organism: Amorphophallus konjac (assembly GCA_022559845.1). Taxonomy (NCBI): domain Eukaryota; kingdom Viridiplantae; phylum Streptophyta; class Magnoliopsida; order Alismatales; family Araceae; genus Amorphophallus; species Amorphophallus konjac. The sequence goes on along the minus strand of CM040128.1, from coordinate 161,208,208 downwards.
CCATTTGGATGCTTAGATGTGCTTGTTTGACTAAGTCCGAGGTTGTGTCACATCACAAACCGTTGGCCACCTTAAGGAGGAGGGCGGCCAGCACTCTGGCCACCTTCCTGGGGAGGGCAACCATCGCCCTGGTCACCCAAGACTGGGGGCGGCCAGGACCTTGGGCACCCAGACCTATGGTGTTGGGCCTGTGGACGGGGGGATTTTTTTTATTAATTTATTTATTTATATTTATGGGGGAATTCCCTTATTTATATTTATTGATTATTAGGCGTGCCAGTCACATGTGTGACGATTTCATTGTGCGCTCGACTTGACTTGGTCAGTCGATTGTGAAGTCCGAGTCGGGACCAAAAGTCCGCCATACCATAAAGGCTATGACGTTAATTACGCCCTTCCCAAGAAGGACAACCCTTGATTAAACGCCAAAATAGGAGGCCGCTCGGGGCGGTAATAAAAGAAAAAAAACAGTGCGTGATATTGAAGATATTGTTATTCTAAGAATGTAATTAAGTAGGTAACAGGCTTATTAAATCGACATAACCCCCTCTTATAGGGGGGCATGCCAGATAAGAAATAGGACACCGTCCACGCAGCGGCGGGGCAGAGCCTGAACAATCATCGGGGACAGGTCCCCTATCAGATTTCTCATCCGGCCAAGGGCCTCGCGGAACTAGTATTCCCCAAAAGATTGTGCCGAATGGGAGGTGTATGACATGCACTTCTCAGGGCTCATCGGGGTTAGAACGTCGGATCGACATTTTGGCAGCATCTCCCCACAATCTGGATTATGCCCAGGGGAGAATAGACTATCACCCACGGAGTGCCGGGATGAAAGCTGAAAGAAAGAGAGGTCGAACCTCCCGGATGACGTAGCTGCCGTGGGACAACATTTTACTCTTCCCTACGGAAGCCGGCGAGACTCACGCAGTGGCGGAGCCCTCTGAGCTAAAGGGATTACTCATAACCCGACACGGGACGGTGGAACATAAGGGAGTTTGACTCCCTTTAATTTTATCCTCAGAGGGGGGGTTCTGGTGACTCGTGGACATCCCTGAGTGAGTTTGACAGGGGAATCGGAGGCTCATTAGGCAGTAGAGCAAGTTTTTGGCGCACCTCAAACATATGTATAAGTTCTTGGCGCCGAGACAAGGAAGCCAAGGAGGGGTTCCCGGTGCCAAGGGGAAGATGCCATGGGATAGGTTCCCGGCGCGCAGGGGAGAAGGCACGAGGGTTCCCGGTGCGGGCTTCCCGGCGCGATGAAGAGCAAGCCAGGGAGGCTCCCGGCGCGGGCTTCCCGGCGCGAGGAAGAGAAGGCCAGGGAGGCTCCCGGCGTGGGCTTCCCGGCGCGAGGAGAAATAGTGAGGCGGGGGGGGGTCTTTTCGGCGCGGCCAAAACAATAGGGTTCTTGGCGCGGGAAAGCTCACGCCGAGGGCTATTCATCGATTCTACTGTTCGTGGAGCCGAGATAGATGAGGGCGCCGAGATGTATTTCGGGATTTTACGACACCCTGTCTTGGGGTTTATGGATGATTGAGGGTGTTTTCCTGGTGATTAAGGACAAGATTGACGAGCCCTGAGGAGTCAAAAATGGATGTATTTATTGGGTATCGACCAGCTTTGGCATGGGTTTCGAAGAAAGTCCAAGGACAGAGGGAAATGGGAAATAAGAACCGAACATAAGGAGCCTCTGTCACCATTACTTGTGCAGAATTCCAGGAGGATGGCTTGATGTTATCATTCGTCATCCTGGGAACCAAAAGATATCTGTCTCTGGTCCAGAAACGACTCTGATGATGTCGATAAGCAAACCGGGCATCAGAAACTCCAGAATCTCACAGATGTGAATCATCATGTGGCTTGGCTTTGTTCCGAAGGCCAAGGGATAGCCTGTCCCTGGCTCTGGAACAAGTGCACGAAAGCATCTTCGAGAAAGAAAACGTAGACGAATAATCAGACTGGGGAGGGGAATAGGGGACAAACCTCCACAGAGACAATAGCAGGCGACAATCGAGGCCTGTTCGATTCGTTTATTCATTCGGACATGACTATTACATCCATGCATCGGAGGGACGGAGTACATAGAAGAAAATTGCAAACAAAGACTAAGTCCTGTTCTAGCGGCATGAAAACCGATTACGATGTCGCAGAATACATCAGAAGAAGAAGAAGTAGCATCAATCGAAATTACAAGAAGATGAAATACAGAAGTGGGGGGGGGGGAGGGCGGAGCATTGACTCCTCTCCCTCCCCGGTGCCCACCTTCAATCAGCTTCGAATCCTTCTCTCTGCTTTCTCCTTTGGTCTCTTCTCTTTTTTCTCAGCGGGGGGGGGGGGGGGGGGGGAGCTCTCTCCCACTCTGTTAGTCTCTTGGTGGTCTCCTCTCTTCTGCTATCGTCCTCTCTTTGTTTGCTTTTCGAAGGGGTGGGTTTTCATAGACCCGATCCTCTTACCCTCTCGGCAGGTGGAAGTCGGCGTGCCACTCTACTCCATCTTCACGGCGCGCCTGAGATGACAGTAGCTCCCTGTGCGGCGTGCGATTTGAGTGAGGGGGCCTGGATGCCACACCCCTAAGCCCATTTCATAGGCCCATTTAGGGCTTTTAAGCTCCACTTAGAACTGTTAGCTCTATAAACATATCGGAACTGTATCAAGAATTTGTTGTTGGACTCAAGTGGACCAAAGGAACATTCATCAGTCATTGGACTGGGGTTTCATCAGCATTGTCACCTGAACGATGACAAGACCGGACATCAGCTTCAGTATGAGAAGACTTCAGCCGGGTGTATAGTTTGTGGAGATGATTCTTCTTTTGTTCTGACTTTGTAAAAGCCTTTACAATCTTCATTTGCCAGTTCCGGCTTCTTGTTAGAATGTGCTAGGAGGTCTCATCAGTCGGATGACTGCTGCTTCATCAGTGCCGCCGTCTGACTGACAATGGCACCGGACATCAGCTTGGCCGGTGAAAGGCTTCAGCCGGGTAGATGGTTGACGAACTTCGTCATTGATCTTTCACTGTTGGTCTAATCTTCTTTTCAATTCTGCTTCTGCCCTTGCTCATTTTCAAGGTGTCAACAAATGCCCCCCACCTGTGGGCGGCGTAAGCACAGAATAAGCGGCACGGGGTCTGCAGGTGCCCTTCATCATTCGAGGGTATCTTCCTCAATTTCTTTCTGTCATTGTTCTTCAGCTTGATCATGTTGCAGTAGCAATACTCAGCACATATACTTCTTTATTTCTATGTTTTATTTTTTTTTCTAATGAGTTTTCTTTTCTTTTCAGCACTTGGGAGTCTTCTCGGCACGATGTTTATGGTCTTCTCGGCGCGAGGGCTGGACTGCTTCTCGATCGAAGGAGGTGGCTTATCTTTATTGGCCGCTTTCCACATTTTACGATGGCCCAGCAGGTATGACCCTTCCTGTCCAATCCTGGCCTCTTTTTTTCTTTTTTTTTTTTATTGTTATGCTTTGCATATGTTGACTGTGACTGCCTTTCTTGTGTCTCGCACAGATAGACCAGACATAAAGCGGCAGGGGCTTTACAAGAAGATTATTGCTCAAGCTGAGAAGCCTGCTTACTTTGAAATTCCTGCAGCGGCACCTACGACCGCTCCCTTGCCTCCGGGCAAGAAGAGGAAGCCTTCTGTGGTGAAAGTTGCAGTTGTCAAGGCCAAGAGGGCCAAGGTTGTTCGGGTCCAACAGTCAGCTCCAGTTGCGACGGATGCCGGAACCCCTCTTCCAGACATCCCCTCTTTTGACGAGTTCAGGTCTCAGAGGGAGGCCGCTCAGGAACCTGTAGAGAGTGGTGGTAAATAGCTTGTAGATGCAATCTTCATTGTCTTCTTGACTGTTCTTTTAAGGCGTCCTTCGAGAGTGAGCTTCTCTTTATCTGATACAGCCCCGGAGCAGGTTGCAGTGCCTGCGGAGAGGGACACGAGGCTGCCTTCTTCTACCCCGGCTGGCGAGGAGGAGGGTAAGTGTGCTCTCTCATCTTTTCTCTTTATACTTTTATTGTTATTCTTTTTCATTATATCCCTCAGAGTTCCCCTTTTGTTGAGGTGACAGTCAGGGAGCCGACTGGGGCTACAATAGCAGTGGGAGAGTCGTCTCAACCGCAGGAAAGTGAAAGGACTCAAACAAAACAGAGCCCTATTCCGGCCAGACGCATAATCACCCGGTCTACATCCCGGCATGCTCTAGAGGCGACCTCGCAGCACATAGCTAGAGTGGAGATATCCTTGGGCAGCTCCGAGACCGTCCCTGATAACGAGGAGGAAGTGACCTTCAGCGGCAGCGAGGAGGAAATCCAAAAATCAGAAGCCCTGCCTGTATTTGAAAAAGGTCTCCCGCCCTTTCAGCCTCCTAAACTGTTGATGCTATCTTCTGAGGAGGAATTGTAAGAGGAGTTTGCCGGGCTCGACACTGAGGTCGACATAACCCCTCGATTTGTTGCTTCAACTAAGGAGCTTTCTCCTCTTTTGTCTCATCTTGAGGATAGAGACCCCACTTTAAAGGTAAGCTTCCTTTTTTTGTTTGCTGTTCTATTTATTTTCTTCCATCCATTGATGAGGATCATTCTGCTTTGTCCTCAGGACCCTGTCACTACCAGCTCAGATGCGGCCGCAGTCTCCATGGATGTCTCATCTGCAGATTTGATCATCATCCCTGCTTTACCTTCAATTTGCATGGAAATTTCTGAGGTTATTCGCCCCGTGTCAGTGAGAATACAATCTTCAACTGACTTAACATCACTATACTTGGGATCATCAGGAGAGATTTCCATCCCTGTCAGGGCCTCAGAGTTCAGAGCCGAAGTAGACCCAGCCAGAAGCTCCGCTTTTATACCGGCCGCCGTAATGTCGATTGCGCCCGAATCAGCAGTCCCTGCCACAGTGGCTATAGAGACTGGATCTCTGCCTCTATAGACTAGGGACCTTTCGCCCCCATGATCAGAAAGAGTAGCTGAAGATGAAGCCCTTATTCAGGAGACTCATGAAGAGATAGCTCCATCATTCATTGGTCCTCCCTCCACGGATGTTCAAGCCATAGCACCCGAGACAGCGGTGGAGGAGGAATCTTCAGCTCAGCCAGAGAGCACAGAGAGGGACCGGCCAATTCTTCCAGCGGATTTGCCGTCTTCATCCTCTCAGCCGGATGTTGCACTGTGGGCAGACATTGATGGCGAGGTGACTTTCGAAGTAGCTCCAGCCCCTTCTCCTGGCTTCGCTTCATCCGAGAGTTTCGTCTGGCAAAATCTGGACATGCTGCGCCAGCTGGTGGAGTCCCAGCCCGGACTGACTTATCTGCGGCTGAAGGAGATAGCCGAGCGTTTCACCGCTGGTCTGCAGGCGATGGGTTGTCCCATGGAAATATGGGCCCAGCGGGTTTTATTGTTGTTAAAGTTTATACATCACCGGGACTTCTTGGCGCATATTATGTCTGACAGACTGACAGCTTTGAAGTTGCAAAGGAAGGAGTGCAAATCTGAGCTGGAGAAGATGGACTCTATTCTTCAGGAGCGCCAATGCCAACTGCAGTCTCTGGCGCAACGGGAGTAGTTCGTGCGCAGCCGGATAACCATCCTGGAGGCTGAACTGTTTGACCTCCGGGCTGAACTGCCGCAGATAACAACTTCTCAACCGCAGCTTGCGGAGGAAGTAGCTCTATTGGAGGGGCAGATGGCATCCTTTCGGGACGAGTCTACTCGGCTACAGGAGAAGGAGGCTCGACTTCATGAACTGGGGGCTGCCCCGCATGTAGGGCTTCTGGCCTTTGAAGACATATTCTGGCGCCCGTGAATATCTGTTCCCCCCCTCTTTTTTTGTAATATAATTTCCCCTCAGGGGCCCTTCTTGTATTCCCTTTTTATTCAATGGAAAGGACTCTTTATACCAGTCTCATATGTGGTTTGCTCTTAACTTATCGCACCGTCAATATTTCATGGCGATTTGGCAGCGGTTTCAGCGGTCCCTATGGGAATAGCCAGTACCTAGCAGGAGAGCGTCCACCCCTTCAGAGAAAGGATGGGGAACTCGCTCCACCGCGTGACGGCCTCCGGGGGCGCTTTAAACCGAATTTTGTTGGTGGTAGCACACGTTCTTCTTAGCCATACGTGCCGCAAGGGAGATGGCTTCCAGGAATGTGAGCGAAGAGGCTCAGAGCAAAATCTGAAACGGGCGAATGGTCCATTCCGGGTAGGTTTCAAAGCTAGTCGGGGTAATGTGCCAATCGACCAGTATATGGTTTCATCATCGATATTGGGTTTATATCGATGCAAATGAGTTTTATAAGTTTCATCAGAGTAGACGTAAGGTCTAGACTGGGTAGAGGTTATCGCAGGTGGGACATTGAAGGGTGCGTGGTTTTCATCAGGACAGACGTAGGGTCCGAACTGGATAGGATTTCATCATTGATCGGGCGAGGTGCCGGTCGATCAATGGCTAGTTTCATCGTCGATATTGGGTTTATATCGATGTAAAAAAAGAGTTATAAGTTTCATCAGAATAGACGAAAGGTCTACACTGCATCACTGATCGGGCAAGATGCCGGTCGATCAACAGTTGGTTTCATCATCGATATCCGGTTTATATCGGTGCAAAGAAAGTGTTATAAGTTTCATCAGAATAGATGAAAGGTCTACACTAGCAGTGTTTCAATTGGACATGGTTTCATCACTGATCGGGTGAGATGCCAGTCGATCAGTGGTTGGTTTCATCGTCGATATTGGGTTTATATCGACGCAAAGAGTCTCATAGGTTTCATCAGTATAGACGTAAGGTCTAAACCGGACAGAGGATTTCATCATTGATCGGGCGAGGTGCCGGTCGATCAACGGTGGGACGTATGTAGAGGTGTAGGTCTCGTCAGGATAGACGTAAGGTCTATTCCAGCGGGTTTTATGGCGGGTGGGACTTTGCCAAGAAATACGTAGGTTTCATCAGGATAGGCGTAGGATCTACCGTAGAAAGGCTTTATCATCAGTGGGGCATAGAGTCAGATGACCGACGGAAGGCCTCGTCAGTGAAGGGTAGGTGAAGGCAACGTGCCGGTTGGCATGGAACTTCTGACTTACCACATTACCGACCCAAGCACCCTTTCGGGTTTTCGCCGGAGCCAGCCCCCTCTTGCTTTTGCCTACGCGTCCTTGCAGATTTTCACGTGGCGGGGTACCCGATTTTGCCTGCAGTGCCCTTTCGGGTTTTCACCACAGCTGGGTTTAGGGCCATTTTTGCACTTGTCCAGAACGCCTGAACAAGTCTAGCGGGGTATCTCTATTTTCAACCCCATTTTTATATATAGACCTTTTTTTTGTCGTTTTCTTTCTCTTTTCCTTTTTCATTGTCTTTTCTGGGACCAGAACTTTCATCCTATGGACCATGGCGCCATATGTTTATTGTGGACACACGATCATTGATGTGGGTGCCAACATCAATGCAAAGGGAAGTAGGGTTTCATGATCTATCCAGACGAAAGGTCCGAATTGATTTAGAGGTTATAAATAGCAGCTCGGGCACGAGGCCGTTTGCTGAGAATATGAGTTTAATCGTTAATGTGGGGTTTAACATTAACGTAAAGGGATAGAGTTTCATGATCTATCCAGACAGAGGGTCTGAATAGATTCAAAGAGCAGTGTTGTGCTATGTCAGAGCGGACGGAAGGTCTACCCTGGATGGGTTTTAGCGTCGATCAGGCGGTGTGCCAACCGATCGATAGCAGGTTTCATCATTGGTATTGGCTCATACCAACGCAAAGATTTCATATGCTTCATCAGGATAGACGTAGAGTCCAAACTGGATAGGGTTTTCATCATTGATATTAGGCGAGGTGCCAATCGATCAATGGCGGGTTTCATCATCGGTATTGGATTTATACCAATGCAAGGAGTTCATGGATTTCATCTGGATAGATGGAAGGTCTAAACTGGATAGGTTTCATCATAGATCAGGCAGTGTGCCAATCGATCAACAGCAGGTTTCATCACGGCGGGACGTAAAGAGACCTGTAGATCTAGTCGGAATAGACGCAAGGTCTAAACTGGACAAGGTTTCATCGCTGATCGGGCAAAGTGCCGGTCGATCAGTATCAGGTTTCATCATTAGTATTGGGTTTATACCAATGCAAGGATTTCATAGGTTTCATCGGGATAGATGTAAGGTCTAAACCGGCCAGGGTTTCATTGTTGATCGGGTAGTGTGCCAATCGGTCAACAGCGGGTTTCATCGCGGTGAGACGTAGGATAGGTTTCATCGAGATAGACGTAAGGTCTAAACCGGGCAGGTTTCATCGTGGTGGGTCTTAGACAGAAACAACTAGAAGTGTTTTATCAGAACATACGGCTTCAACAGAATAGAAGTAAGGTCCATTCCGGATGGGTTTAATCGTTGATCGGGCAAGGCGCCGATCGATCGACGAGGAGCTTTATGGTGGGAGGTGAGGCTTTCTTTGGAATCACCACATTACCGACCCAAGCGCCCTTTCGGGTTTTCACCGGAGCCAGCCCCCTCTTGCTTTTGCCCACGCGCCCTTTCAGGTTTTCACGTGGCAGGGTACCCGATTTTGCCTGCAGTGCCCTTTTCGGGTTTTCACCACAGCTGGGTTTTAGGCCATTTTTGCACTTGTCCCTAATATAGGAGCAAGTCTGGCGGGGTCTCTCTATTTTTAACCCCCCATTTTTATTTTCTTTCATTCTCTTTCTCTCCCTTTTTAGAGGGTGATAGGTCGGAATGCCACCAGCTTAGGATGAGGGCAGCTTGGTTAGGGCGGAGTGCCGCCAGACCAAGAAATGGGTAGCTCGGTCAGGGAGGAGTGCCGCTAGACCGGGAAAATGGTAGCTCGGCTAGGGCGGAGTGCCGCTAGACCGGGAAAAGGGTGTAGCTTGGCTAGGGCGGAGTGCCGTTATATCAAGAAATGGGTAGCTCGGTTAGGGCGGAGTGCCGCTAGACTAAGAAATGGGTATCTCGATTAGAGCGGAGTGCCGCTATACCAAGAAATGGGTAGCTCGGTTAGGGCGGAGTGCCGCTATACCAAGAGATGGGTAGCTCGGTTAGGGCGGAGTGTCGCTAGATGAAGAAAGGGTAGCTTTGCTAGGGCGAAGTGCCGCTAGACCAAGGAAAGGGGTAGCTCGGCTAGGGCGGAGTGCCGCTAGACGAAGAAAGGGTAACTCGGCTAGGGCGGAGTGCCGCTATACCAAGAAATGGGTAGCTCGGCTAGGGCGGAGCGCCGCTAGACCGGGAAAATGGTAGCTCGGCTAGGGCGGAGTGCCGCTAGACCGGGAAAAGGGTGTAGCTCGGCTAGGGCGGAGTGCCGCTAAACCGGGAAAAGGGTGCAGCTTGGCTAGGGCGGAGTGCCGCTAGACCAAGAAATGGGTAGCTCGGCTAGGGCGGAGTGCCGCTTGACGAAGAAAGGGTAGCTTGGCTAGGGTGGAGTGTCGCTAGACGAAGAAAGGGTAGCTTGGCTAGGGCGGAGTGCCGCTATACCAAGAAATGGGTAGCTCGGCTAGGGCGGAGTGCCGTTAGACGAAGAAAGGGTAGCTTGGCTAGGGCGGAGTGCCGCTAGACCAAGGAAAGGGTAGCTCGGCTAGGGCGGAGTGCCGCTAGACCAAGGAATAGGGTAGCTCGACTAGGGCTGAGTGCCGCTAGATGAAGAAAGGGTAGCTCGGCTAGGACGGAGTGCCGCTATACCAAGAAATGGGTAGCTCAGCTAGGGCGGAGTGCCGCTAGATGAAGAACGGGTAGCTTGGCTAGGGCGGAGTGCCGCTATACCAAGAAATGGGTAGCTCGGTTAGGGCGGAGTGCCGCTAGACGAAGAAAGGGTAGCTTGGCTAGGGCGGAGTGCCGCTAGACCAAGGAAAGGGGTAGCTCGGCTAGGGCGGAATGTCGCTAGATGAAGAAAGGGTAACTCGGCTAGGGCGGAGTGCTGCTATACCAAGAAATGGGTAGCTCGGCTAGGGCGGAGTGCCGCTAGACCGGGAAAATGGTAGCTCGGCTAGGGCGGAGTGCCGCTAGATCGGGAAAAGGGTGTAGCTCGGCTAGGGTGGAGTGCCGCTAAACCGGGAAAAGGGTGCATCTTGGCTAGGGCGGAGTGCCGCTAGACGAAGAAAGGGTAGCTTGGCTAGGGCGGAGTGCCGCTAGACGAAGAAAGGGTAGCTTGGCTAGGGCGGAGTGCCGCTATACCAAGAAATGGGTAGCTCGGCTAGGGCGGAGTGCCGGTAGACGAAGAAAGGGTAGCTTGGCTAGGGCGGAGTGCCGCTAGACCAAGGAAAGGGTAGCTCGGCTAGGGCGGAGTGCCGCTAGACCAAGGAATGGGGTAGCTCGGCTAGGGCGGAGTGCCGCTAGATGAAGAAAGGGTAGCTCGGCTAGGGCAGAGTGCCGCTATACCAAGAAATGGTAGCTTGGCTAGGGCGGAGTGCCGCTATACCAAGAAATGGGTAGCTCGGTTAGGGCGGAGTGCCGCTAGACGAAGAAAGGGTAGCTTGGCTAGGGCGGAGTGCCGCTAGACCAAGGAAAGGGGTAGCTTGGCTAGGGCGGAGTGCCGCTAGACGAAGAATGGGTAACTCGGCTAGGGCAGAGTGCCGCTATACTAAGAAATGGGTAGCTCGGCTAGGGCGGAGCGCCGCTAGACCGGGAAAATGGTAGCTCGGCTAGGGCGGAGTGCTGCTAGACCGGGAAAAGGGTGTAGCTCGGCTAGGGCGGAGTGCCGCTAAACTGGGAAAAGGGTGCAGCTTGGCTAGGGAGGAGTGCCGCTAGACCAAGAAATGGATAGCTCGGCTAGGGCGGAGTGCCGCTAGACGAAGAAAGGGTAGCTTGGCTAGGGCGGAGTGCCGCTATACCAAGAAATGGGTAGCTCAGCTAGGGCGGAGTGCCGCTAGACGAAGAAAGGGTAGCTTGGCTAGGGCGGAGTGCCACTAGACCAAGGAAAGGGTAGCTCGACTAGGGCGGAGTGCCGCTAGACCAAGGAATGGGGTAGCTCGGCTAGGGCGGAGTGCCGCTAGACGAAGAAAGGGTAGCTCGGCTAGGGCGGAGTGCCGCTATACCAAGAAATGGGTAGCTCGGCTAGGGCGGAGTGCCGCTAGACGAAGAAAGGGTAGCTTGGCTACGGCGGAGTGCCGCTATACCAAGAAATGGGTAGCTCGGTTAGGGCGGAGTGCCACTAGACCGGGAAAGGGGTAGCTTTGCCTGATCACTCGTGGAATGCCGGTTGTGCCGCATGATACAGCTTTAGATGTCTTCCGTTGAGTGGGGAGAATTGGATTTCCCCTCGATGGTTAACAACCACGTAGGCCCCTCCTTCGTAGACCCTCTGTATCACATAAGGACCTTCCCAGTTAGCATTCAGCTTTCCTTTTGGGTTGGATGCCATGACTTCTTTTTTCTTGACCATGACGAGGTCAGCTTTCTTGAATTCTCATCCTCTTATGAGTTTGTTGAATGCAGTGGCCATGCGGGCCTGATACATTTGGATACTCTTCTGGGCTCGGAGGCGCTTCCCTTCCAATTCAGCCAGTTCTTCTAGTCTTCTTTCTGCATTGGTCTGTTCGCCACGGGCCAGGCCGTATTGGACTGCCACTCTGAGTGACGGGACTTCCAGCTCTAGCGGAACCACTGCCTCTGAGCCGTATACCAGCGAGTATGGTGAGCACCCTGTAGGTGTCTTGAAGACAGTGCGGTATGCCCACAGAGCTTCATACATTTTCTCTTCCCAGTCCTTCTTATTGGAACCGACGACCTTGGCCAGCAAGGTGCAAAGAGTTTTGTTAAAAGCTTCTGCCAATCCGTTTGCCTGTGGATTGTAAGGAGTGGAGGTCCTCCATCCGATCTTATACTTCTCAGCAAGCCGATAGACCTTCTGATTTCTGAAATGACTTTCATTGTCAGATATTATTCGGCTGGGGATCCCGAACTGGAAGATAATGTTCTGCTTGATGAATCGGGCGACCAGTTCACCAGTCACTTCTCTTAATGCTATAGCCTCCACCCATCTGGAGAAGTAATCTATTATGGCCAGTATGTACTTATGTCCGGCCGAGGAAGTCGGCAGTGGCCCGACTACATCAGTTCCCCATTGTGCAAATGGCCAGCTAGGAACTGTAGGGTGTAGAGTCGTAGGAGGCCTTCTAGGCATAGTAGCATGCTCCTGTCATTTCTGGCATGATTTTGCAAATTTACAGCAGTCATCAAACATGGTGGGCCAATAGTAGCCCAGCTTCTTGATTTCTATCTTCATCTTGGGACCAGCCTGGTGGGCACCTGCTGTCCCAGCATGTGTTTCTTTCATCGCTTGCCAGGCCTCCTCAGTGGACAGACAGCGGAGTAGAATCTTCTTGCGTGCATCTGCCATTATTCGGAACAAAATTCCATCCCTGAGTTCATAAGAATCTTTGATTCTTAGGAGTTTCATCTTTTCTTCTCTTATCTGCGGCAGTTGTTGGTGTAGAAACCACTGCAGCAGGTGCTGTCTCCAATCAGACGCTTGTTCTGTGCTGACGGTGGCAACCTCGTCTCCTTCGGGGCACTCTTCCAGCATACTGGGGACTTGCCGCCGGTTCATAATGACAATGTTCAGTGTCTTATTTGGTGGGACAGCTAGTGAGCTGGCCAGCTTCGCCAGTGCATCAGCCTGGGCATTGTGTCCACGGCCCACATGCTTGAGCTCAATATGGTAGAATTTCGCCATGAGGCGCACAGCTTTTTGGTGGTAGGAATTCAGTTCTGGCTTCCGCACTTCGAACTCTCCTTGGATCTATTTTATTACCAGCATCGAATCGCCGAATACTTGAAGCATTTGGATACCCATGTTGAGGCTTATATATAGCCCGATTATCAGAGCTTCATACTCGGCCTCATTATTGGTGCAGGGCTTGTTTATAGAATAGGAAGTATGCACGACCTCCCCTTCTGGTGATTTTAGCACAATACCGGCTCCAGCCCGTATTCTGGTCTTTCCATCGGAGTCTGTCTCTGTTCTAGATGCTCCATCAAAGAATAGTTGCCACATAACTGACTGAGCCTGGCAGGCCTCGTGTGTTTCATCATCGGGTAACTCAGTCCCTAGCATATCATTTTCCGGCACAGGATGCTCTGCGAAGAAATCAGCCACGGCCTGTCCTTTTATCGCCCGCTGGGGTGTATAGGTAATATCAAATTCCATCAGGATCACTGCCCATTTGCCCAATCGACCCTTCAGTACTGGCTGAGTCAATATGTATTTGAGCGGATCTACTGCAGATATCAATCTGACTTCATGTGACAACATATAGTGTCGGAGCTTTTTGACAGCAAAGACTAGTGCCAAGCAGGTCTTTTCTATGTAGCTGTAACCTTCTTCAGTTCTAATCAGCCTCCTACTTAGGTAGTACAAGGCTTATTCTTTGCCTTCTTCATTTATCTGTGCCAGCATTGCCCCCAGGGAACAGTATGTGGCTGCGATATACAGTATCAAGGGCCTGCCCTTAATTGGTGCCCCCAGCACCGGAGGGGTCTTGAGGTATTCTTTCAGCTTCTCAAAGGCTTCCTGACAGCCGTCGTCCTAGAGGAAAGGCACATCTTTCATCATGAGCTTGTGAAAGGGGTGGCATCTTCCCGACAGATTTGATATAAATCATCGGATATAGGCCAGACGCCC